>JAJKFI010000003.1:11272414-11299576 GCA_029204185.1 Lerista edwardsae | reverse complement strand
AGAAATACAAGAAGAACCATTAAAATGCAGGAGAAGCCTCATTATTCTTTCATTTCCATCCCCTTCTCTATTATGCAGTTAGATATGATACAGTTCATAGTTATCCCATTTTAAGGTATTAAGATAAGAGTTTAAAAGAGCAGATGGATTGGCATTCTTACAATGAACCTCTACCTGGTATGGGAATCTGACACTATTTTAATACATATTCCTTAGAAAGTATATAAAGGATCACAGACGGTATTCTCAAATGGAATGCTGTTGCTTAATCAGTATGCTTGGGACGTGCTATACTTCTGAAATAAAATGAAATAATCTTTGCAAGACATAGGCAAGTTATATTCTCTAGTCATTTTTGGGGGTGGGGGTGGGGATACTACTTTGTGACAGCAATCATGCTAGAAGGAGAAAAGTGGAACAGAAGTGATACAAAATACAGGGTTACCAGATATAAATGGGGACAGAGTACCTATATCCTTTGCCATTGTATAGAAGAGGAAATTTTGGCAGGTGCAGATCAACACAGAAGCGTTTAATAAGCTGCATGTACCACTATTCTTTACTGTGGTGAAAGATATATGCATTCTGTCCCCATTCGTATCTGGTAACGCTAAAATAAGAAGAAAAAGTAGTGGTGGTGGGAAATTCACTGTACATGTCATTTGCAAAACCCAGCTAGAACAGCATTGCTTCCTAGCAATATAGTTCACACCTGAAAACAACTTGGAAAGCATAGAGCACCTTTCAGAATGACATCATATGAAGCTATTTGTTTCATTAGGAATCTAACATCTTCATTCCAGGTTTTGAGGTCACCAACAGACTTCTTGTTCTACCAAGTCTACGCTTGATATGTTCAGGTTGCACACCAAAAAAGTCCTTAACATTTGGACCGTCCTTTACTGGCTAGCATTAAATAAGCATGGGGTCATTTTTTAATTGGGTGTTGTATTTAATCAGTTTTTTTTCTTCAGACCACAAGAAGAATCAGGTCTTGTATCAGGTCAAAGGCGTATCTAGTCCAGCATCCTGTTCTCCACAGCAGTCCACCCACAAGCACTCTGGGTAGCCCACAAGCAGGAAGTGAAAGCATATAGACCTCCCCCTGCATCGTTCCCCTGCAACAGGGAGTCACAGCCCAATCCTAACTTGCAGTGAAACAGGAAAGCCGGGTGGCCTGCTTTATCCAGTGCAAGGTAGGTGCTGGATGGACAACTTGGGGCAAAGGGATATTTTTTCCCCTACTCTGTGCCATACCCCAGTCACCCCTATGGGGCTAGTTGAATCTGCACCAGCAGTTTCACTGATTCAAATTGAAGCAGCCTATGCAAGGGGGCAGGGCCCAGGAATGCAGAGATGGATTTGGCTTGCACTGTCATGGCGGGTCCGACCCATCCCAGACCCAATCTGCCTCCTGGTCCACCTTCCTGCACCCAAAACGCCCCTTTCCTTCCTCTGGTTACGCCAGCCCTCCACTCTCTCCTACCCCCTGCCCTGGCCTGCCTTGGCTAATGCGAATTTACCCTGTCTAGACCTGGATCTGGCATCCGTGGGATAGCGTGCACCTTTGGGCCAGTTACAGCATGTTCGAGACACTCCTGGGCTGGCACAGGGGACCAACCCTGGATTTCACAGAGACAGATTGCCTTGTAATCTATAGAGAGCACTTAGCCATTGACTTATGCAAAACATGTCATGCTGCTTTTCCAAACTGTTCAAAGCCATTCAAAGCATAAAGAATAACACTGTAAAATAAAACATACAGAGAAAGAAAAAATAAGAAGCAAACCTGAAGAATTAGAAATTCAAACAAGCACAAAAGAAGACCCAGATCAGTGGGAAAGTTGGTGAGGAGACAAGGATTTAACAACCCTTCTGAAAATTCATTAAAGAGGTAGCTCTTCAGGAAGCAGGTCCTATATACTTTTGAGCTACAATTGACAGCAGTCCACTCCCAGCCATGATCACCCTGCCAAGATGAAATGGGTAGAAAAACTTGTTGGCTGGATCTCAGTTTGCTAATGGGCTTGTATGAGGAAAGGCATCCTTTGAGCTATGAGAGTCCCAAGTCATGTAAGAACTCATAGGTTACAAAATAATAAAGTTTAAAAGCTTTATTTCTAAGTTTCATAGAGTTTCATCTGAAGTGTTTTTCTGCCTTGAGAACCCGTAATGGTGGTAGCTGGGTAAGCTGGGAAACTAGCAACACTTAACGTGCATTTTTGTTGGCAGAGAGGTTAATATAAAATCTAATAAATCAAGCAAAATACAGTGGCCCTGCGGTATCTGCAGGTCCAGCACTTGTGGATCTGATTTGCTGCTGGTGCCAGCGGACACCAGGATTCACATTTAAAGGGCTTTAAAAACCAAAAAAGTGCCAAAATTATGTTTCCTACTTTTGCATGTTCAAACCATGCTGTTTCCCAGTCTCTAGAGTGATTTTTCAACCTGAAAAACCCATTTCTGGATTGCATAGAAGTTCCTTTCTCCTCCTAGCATTGCCCCACAATGTATCTTGAGAAGACCCTAGAGCAGTAGTTCTCAAACTTTTTAGAACTGGGACTCACTTTTTAGAATGATAATCTGTCCGGGACCCAGCAGAATTGATGTCATGGTCAGAAGTGATGTCATTATGACAGTAGAGGCTACTGCTTTCCTGAAAATGCAACAATAAGTTGGGTTAGTTCTCTGTTTACAACATAGACAAAGGCAAAACAACCACACTGCCCTCCCTTTTCCAGCATCCCATAATTTCAATATGGCTGCTCTAGGTTCTTCATGACCCACCTGAAATTGGCTCGCGACCTACCGTTTGGGAGCCACTGCCATAGAGATAAACCATAGAGGTTGATGTGCCATGAGAAGACAAATGTTTAAAACCACTGAACTAGGCATTTACATAAAATGCATAAGATGGTTTCATTGAAAGCCAGTGGAAGCTTTAAATAGCAGGTCATGGAGATACACATGAAAGCCAAAGAGGGGGCAAAGTCCCACACTCCACGTCCACTAGGCTGCTATTTAAACAAGCAAACAAACAAACCTACCAGGTCATGTAACACATTTTGTGTAATGCCTAGTTTGTTCTAAAGCCTCCCCCCACCCCCCGCAAGTCCAGGTGCCTGGAAGGATACAACGCTGTGGCCTTTTGGTTTTTATACTCTACGCAAGACTCCCAGGTGTACAGCTACCACCAAATATTTCTAACTTCTCCTTCAGGACCTTTACGACGGGATAATGCTCATCTCATAGCAATTCCTCTGCATCCTTCCATTTAGCATCAAGAATAACTGGAAAATGCCAGAATACTATTCTTTTATTATAAATGCAAAACAGAAAATGCTTCTGGCAATAGACGCACGATAGGGCATAGTCAAATGAAACAGATCCAACTTTCATGGTGTCACTACTTGGGGGGGGGTGAAATATGCTAAATTTGAGAAGAAAAATACCTTTTGACTGAAATGATTTTTCATACCATGCCTGAAGCTCTTTGCTTTCCAGAAGCTGTGACTGGTGCATCAGTTTTAAGGTAACAGCATATGGCACACAAATAGCCTTCCTCCAATGTCTTGTCATGCTGAATTGTACTACAGCAGGCAGAAATAATCCTCTTTTCAGGAAAGTTCAGTTCCATAACTGCAGAAGTTAAACTTGCTCAATGGAGGTCACGCTAAATGTCAAAACCTTTTTGAAGCTGAAAAAGAAACTGATTGCCTCTAATGAAATTACTGCTTATACGCTATTGCCTAGACACTTTGACAGTGCTGTGACAGTGTCCTCCCTGGCGTATAGCAGCTGTAGGAATCAGGGCACAATCCTAGATGCGCCGTTGGGCCGATGCTAACTGCTATTCTACGCTCACCGCTTAGGCTGCATCCAGTCCTCCGTCCCCAGGCTGCGTGGCCTTGATTTGGGCCGTGCGGCGTCCTTGGCTCTGTGCCTGCTGTACAGGCGGGGAGGCTCCTGAGTGCCCCAAGCTGCGCTGGATGCTCCCAAGCTCGCTGTTCCAGAGCATCTTAAGATTGCGCCCTCAGTGTCTTAAGGCTGTCTGTAGATCAGGCCAGGACAAACGGTGACGCATCAGCCAAGCATGTACTGTAACCTGCCAGATGCCTGCAACAAAGGCAAAACATTCCTTGGGCCCAAGCAAGCTGACGAACATAGATCAGAGGTCTTTAATGCTACGTCTCATGTCTCTACTCTCCCCATTCTAACTCATCAAGATAGGTGTCTCTATCAACTGTGCTGCCTTCCTTTTTCAATGTTTAAGAGCAGGGAGTGTCTGCCCCCTTTTGGTGACTATCATGAACTCCAACTGTTGCTACTGCTGGCCTACACCGATGGTCACAGTGGGTTGAACAATGGTCCACTGCAGTCCCCTCATCAAGAGATGGAAAGGTAATATCCCAAGCCCCCAAGCTCTTGCCCCCAACAGGACATTCCTGCATGTGGTCTCTGGTGGCACCACACTTTCCCTCACAAATACTGAACATGCATTTCAATCCAGAGGTGTGGCTGATGCTGTTGTTTGTTCCTTGTTATGGTCTCTGTTTCTTCTTGCTCCCTACAGGCAGCTGTCCCACAGATGAGGACATTGTGCACCAAGCGAAGCCTACAGCCTGCCTGCAATGACCTGTATGAGCCCAGCTGCTGTTCAGCTGTTAAATTGGTGATTTAACAAGCTAGTGAGCCAGGAAGCCTTCATCTTTGTTTCAGCCAAATTCTACAGAATCCAGTTTCCTAATAAATTATAGGTTAGCGGTTTCTTGCTCAAATCTGCTTCTGCATTTCTGTGGCTGTAAGATCACCAAGAGGTCAGGTCACCAGCAGAGTGCTCTGGTAGACTGACAAATCACACACTGGTTTCTGAAAGTTGCCATGATTTATGTCAGATCTGAATCTATTTTTCCTTGTGCAGAGAGGCTTGTCCTGTGGAGACAGCAAAAGGTCATTTTTGGCAGGTGCCAAAACGCAACACATTGGAGGAGGAGCAAATGAGTGGTGGGATTTTACTAAGGGAGACAAGTAACCTTTCACTTTCATTTTCACTTTAAAGGACTATGGGATAGTTGGCAATATTATGATACATTCCCATCCTTTAAGGTTCTTAAAAAACACGTAAAATGCTCCAGGCTTGGTTTGGCCATTGCGAAAAGGGAAATGGACTCACAAGAGGCACTGGTCAACAGTTACCTATCACACCAAAGCTGCACTTGCATCTGTCGTAACATTGTGGGTCACATTTCTGAGTACAAGGGAAGGATTTGCCATGGCACAAGTGCACATTCCGAAAGGCAGCAAATCGGGCTGCCTGGGAATATGAAAAAAAAGACATCTGCTGAACTTTGTAGTAATGAGGAATGGTAGCTCTACAGTACTTCTGACCCTCTGAAAGGCTATCATCTATAGCGTTTATATCAGTGGTTCTCAAACATTTTAGTCCTGGGACCCACTTTTTAGAATGACAATCTGTCCGGGATCCACCAGAAGTGATGTCATAGCTGGAAGTGTCATCATTGTGATGTCAAAACTTGCTGCTTTCCTGAGAATGCAGCAACAAGTTGGATTATTTCTCAGCTGTTTTCCAGTAACAAGAAAGTTACTGTTTTCCAGTGAATCAGAAAGAAAAAAGCCTATTTGCAACCCTGACACAAGCAAAACAACAACACAGCCCTCTCCCTTTACAGCATCCTATCTTCCCATATTTTCAAGATGGCTGCTCTAAATGCTTCATGACCCACCTGTAATTGGCTCATGACAGGGTCCTGACCCACAGTTTGGGAACCACTGATCTATATCATCTATACCAGTGGTTCCCAAACTTTTTAGGGAACTTAGAAGCTTCTGCCTGATTTATAAATGCCAAGGGTGTGTGGCTCTAATGGTGATTGGGCAGCCGTGCCCACCCCCTAGTAGAAGCTTGTTTAATCTTTGCTGCGCAGAGCTTAATCTGCCCTGTCAGTTTCATGAACGACCAAAAATTGGGTCACGACCCTCTGGTGAGTCCTGGATCCACAGTTTGGGAACCGCTGATTCCCAAATCATAGCCATGAGAACAGAAGACCATACGAAGAACCCCTCTGGATTAGGCCGAAAACTCATCTAGTCCAGCTTTCTGTATCTCACAGAGCCTACCATACACCTCAGGGAGCAGAGCACACATGGCAACAAGATACCTGTGTCCTGTTGCCACTCCCTTGCAATTTCTGAGGTATTCTGAGCTATACATACTCTTCTTTTGTGCAACATTTGAAACCTATAGCAACCCCCAGCTTCTCTAGCGACTCTGTATTTACCCAGACATGTTTGAGTGCTAAACACAGTCCTCCATCAGGAGCAAATGACCCATACAGCTTTTACCCTTGTTAAACAAAGCATTATGCCAATCACCTGACTGGGACTGTTAGACTCTGGGAAACTCCTCCACAAACCTGCTTCTTCAGCAGTCTCAGTCCTAAATTCCTGGCTCAGTATTATTTGCCTGCAGCTGATTAAAGTGGACAAGCAGCGCAGGCACTGAAATGGCTCCCGATCTGAGGCCAGGACCTCTCCACCACAATGCTGAATAGCGCCTGTGTGTCCTTTCCCCCCCTAATCCATCTTCCTCAGGTATTGATTCCCAAACGGGTCAGTGCTCTCAACAAAACATTCCAGGGACCTTATGAATGAGGCACCAGGATGTTAGCTGTGGGTTGCTTGCATAAAGAAGTGGGGTGAAGACCATGATCAGAAGATGGGTGGAGGGCTTATTCCTCACCTTGCTGGCACACAGCAGGTGCAGGGCCAGGGCCAAAACAGGCTGCATGGAAACCACCAATGCATGGAAACTACCAATCAGAGGAAGGTAGAGTAATCCACAGAGTGACAATGGCTAGAGTGGCATACTCAGCATGTACTTCCAGACACATATGGTCTGGGACCAGTGGAGGTCCATGGGGGTGACACCAGGAGTTATTACACTGGTTGACTCCAACCCTAGTGATGCCACTGGCACTTCTGCATGCCAAGCAGGTGTCCTACCCCTGAAGCACAGCCTCGCCTTGGAACAACAAAGCACAAGTATCTGTCAAAATGTATAGGTATATTTTCACTATATTTAAACATTGTATGGAGAATATGCTATAGCCAAATATTTACGAGAAATGGCCAGATAACACTGTTCCCTTAGTTCAGTGTTTCTTAAACTGTGGGCCTTGACCCACTTGGTGGGTTGCAACCTGATGTCAGGAGGGTCGCAGAATGCTGGGATCAGCCATCTTGGAAACAGCAGACCTTTCTCTTGCTGTATTCCTTTTGTGAGTGTTAACAGTTTGAATTTTCAAGTGAGGATTCTTTTGTTTTTAGTTCAGTGCTTTTACATAATATTTTGTCTTAATCTTGCTTTCTGTCAGAGATGTTTCATAGCTGTGCAATTGCTGCAGTCCAAGAGTGCCAGTTTGCATTCTAGGAGTGTCATTTATTATATCACAGTGACATTTCCTGCTTGATGTTGTCACTTTGGGCTATGACATCACTGTCAGGTTAATGACATCACTTCCAGTGGGTCCCGACACGAGTGTCATTCTAAAAAGTGGATCCTGGTCTAAAAGTTTAAGAACCGCTGCCTTAGTTGATGGCTCTCTTCAGTTGTGGTTCTCAGTTAGTATGGGAGGAGAGATCCTATACTTTGAGCGTCCTTTCTCTGAATATGAAAAAGACAAGCCAGCAAATATATTTAGGGCTACATGCCAGATAGACAAATATACAGAATTGGGACAAAATCCTTTTAACCACAGTCTGCAGCTATTAAGTTCTTATGATGTAGTTCTGGCACCAGGCCATTTTGAGCTGAGCCAAATTCAGAGAGAACTGGACTTGGAACATTAAGGCTTAGGACAGTGATTCTCAGCACTGGGACCCACTTTCTAAAATCAGGACCCACCTAGCTTTATGAGACTTTATAAAATGATCTAGAAAGAAATATTTTTATTTATTTGCAAGTAATATTTTATTTATTTGCAAAAAAACCCCAAAACCACCCTCTTATAGTTGCATTGCATCATCCCACTATCCACTCTAGTTTGAGGTTTTTCTTTCTTTCTTTCCAAAAAGCTTTAGAGCTACCTTGGAAACTCATTTGCATGTTGTTAACTGAAACTGACACCTGGTGTCACCGTCCTCTGGGGCTCTCGCATCTGTGCTTACCTCTTCACATTCCACTAGCCAGAATTCACTGAAGAACCTTCTGCCTACTGTAATAGCGGAACTGAGAAATGTAATAGATAAAAGTAAGGAATGCACCCAGTGAAGACCATATAGACAAAAGTAGGTGAGGTCAGTACTAGTAAGAACTGCTCATTAAGTATTTTTGTATCATGCTAAAAACATATAATGAGAGGAAAGTATAAAGGGAGGCTGTGCAGGGGGAGGAGGTAATAGTTCCTGTGAAGTAGGAGTTATAGGGCTTGGAAGCCAGACTTAGAGCACAATCCTATGCCCCAGTTGTGCCGGCACTATGCTGTTGTGCCAGCCGAATGCTGTCACAAATGTGCTGTCAAGCGCATCAGTGTCGGTGGTATGGCGCTGGCCTGACGCAAGCAGCAGCACCAATGCTCGGGCGCCACTCCGACAGCCAATAATGCCGGACTTGTGCCAGTCGAGCATAGGTGGTGCATGGTTGGTGCTGGGCCTTGCCAAGGTGTTCCAGAGGCATGCTGGGGGGGTGTAACTGGGCAGCGCAGTGGGTGGAGAAGGGGATTGTGTCACAGGATGGCTGTAGTGCCAAATCCTAAGCCCCGTTCTCAGCCATGGCGGCTGATTTGAGCCACTCCTGTGCATGTGCACCTGCAAAACACCAGGTGCAAATCTGAGCAGCCCCATTGGGATGACAGGTGTAAGGGGGGAAAAACCCATGGCCTGCACCGCTGCTGCTGCTGCTTTAGGATACAGCCCTGTTATGTCAGCCTTACTTAGGATTGGGCTGCCCAATGCATCAATAAGAATCACATCAAAGCTTAGAAGTTGCTCTTTTTGAATGAAGGCAGCTTAAAAGAGGCAATCTAAATGGGGCCTGGAGTACCTGGGAAAGTAGTAAATTTCTTTGCCCCCTTTCCTCCCTTTTCCTTCCCCTCTCCGATCCCTCTCCCTTATGCTTTCTTCTTATTAGTTGGTTATTGCATTATCTTTTTTGAATTTTTTAAACATTCATATATAAATATTTAAACATTCATATAAATAAAAAGAGAGGGACGTGGTGGTGCAGTGGGTTAATCCGCTGCTGCTGGGCTTTGGAAGGTTGGGAGTTCAAGACTGCGCGACCGAGTGAGCTCCCGTCGCTTGTCCCAGCTCCTGCCAACCTAGCAGTTTGAAAGCATCTAAATGCAAGGAGATAAATAGGGACCACTTCGGTGGGAAGGTAACAGCATTCCATGCGCTACGGCGTAGAGTCATGCCGGCCACATGACCACGGAAGCTTGTCCTCGGACAATATGCCGGCTCTACAGGCTTTGAAATGGACATGAGCACCGCCCCCTACAGTCGGTCACGACTAGACCATTCGGTCGTGGGGAAACCTTTACCTTTTTATGAATAAAAAACTTTTTTTATGTTAAGCTTTTGGGGACAGGGAACCACTTATTTATTTACTTAGCTATGTAGCTTTGTGAACTACTTCCTGTTAAAAACACCATATACTATGACTACTACAGCTATGACTACAAAATTCCCATTGAAAACCTATCCCTTTCCCTGCTTTTCTGTTGTAAATTACCCCCTGCCCCAGCTCCTACATATCCTCAAATCAGCAGTTTGCTACAGATCGCTGCTTTGGAGCAAACAGGTCCAACCTTTTTGTACACTAATTTTTGATCCAGGGATTAGACTCAACACTGATGGCCACTGAAGACAAGAAGGACCCTGCCAATCCCTGGAGAAGGGGGAAAATGTCCCTTTACAAACCCCATTCTAAAAAGTGCTTTTCTGGGGAGTCGGTCTATTAGAACTGCTATTTTGTAGCTTGCTCTTAGAGCCTCCCTGCACACAGGCTCACTGAACAACGGAATGTATTCTTCATTCATGCTTCATGAACATTCTTCAGCGATCAGGGGCTAGGCGTGGGATTTGCTTGCCTCTGAGTGACCTGCAAAATAGAAGTTCTATTTGATTGCCTGACTAACTCTTGATTTGCTCTAACTGCTTTCATTTCACATTGTTTTTGATATCAGCAGGGAATCCCAGAACCAGCAGATACTGAGGGCACCTGTATATGAATTTGGGTGAGGAGTATTTTCTGTGGGAAAATGGCAGAGGGGAAAGGGTTAAACAAGCCTGCCCAAATGTTGTGTTCCCAGTCCAGGTCCATCCTCTGCAGATCTCTCTTTGCTCAAACAAGATGGTGTTCTGCCAAATTCCCTGCTGGGCCTCCCAAGGGCCCTGATGCCCACACTAGGCTAACTAGTTTCCCCTCCAGAGCAGCCTCAGAGATTGGCAAGAGGGAGGGAGTTCAGTCACGCACTGGGCCTCCTCTCTTCCAGCAGCTTTGCTTGGGATCACCGGCTGGCCAGCCTCCTCCAGACTGCCCTCATCACCTGCTTAGCTCAAAATACCCTAATTTAGCACCAACAAACCCCACCAACAAACAATAGGCAGTCAGCTTGCCTAAGCCACAACAGCCTCCTCTACTTGGTGGCTCCAGGGGCATGGCAACCATACAACAGTTACTCCCCACATTAACCTTACCTTATCCAGTCCTTTAACAGTCAGTCCATCCAACAGTCCTTCAATCAATCCATCCAACAGTCCTTCTGTCAGTCAGTCCACAGCCACTTTCCTTCCTTCCTACACTTGCCCGATGCTGCACCAACCTGATGCTAACTTACTGCTGCTCCTGCCTCCAACTTTATACTGAGGCAGGCCAATCGATGTCTCTTGCTGAGCACGCTTTACCATCAACCACACGCATCTGCACCTGTGCTAATTTTCCCTTCATAGCCAGAGCCCTCATCAGCCTGCAGCTGTGTTCCTGCTGCAGGCAAAGACCTTGGGGGTTAACCCTGTAATCCCTGGCTTATTTGGACAAGGGGCCACTACTGATACCATTCCCTATCTCCTCGGGGTATCTCCTGCCTTTTCCAATACAGATGGTCCTGGGTTTCAGCACCTCTCTTAATAATGCAGTTAAAATAATGTTTAATGTAGTCCTCATTTTTCAGTTAAAAGTTGCTTTCATGTCCAACCTTCCTTGCAATTTGCAAGTTTTTAACATGCGGTGCATTTAATGAAGTAGCTCCTGGAATGGAAGCTGATGGGGTACAATGGCATGAGAGAATGTGCTGCTGTAGCCCCTTCACGCTAGAATTAGATCTTGGTTGCAATTCTATCTTCAGTCCTGAGCTGAAGCCAATTTCAACAGCAACTCACCTACAGCATCTCGATGGAGAACAACTGGGAGTCTGTGTTGACATCACCACGAGCTCTGTTTGTGGACAGAAATCTCTTCTGCAGAGAGGTTCCCAAGAGAACTCTTCCTGAAGAAAAAAGAACATTTGACTCCAGAGCCCCTAAGACAGATTTTTATTTGGAACACACTGGACTTTTTTATATGTATGACTTTTCTTTGTTTTAAAAAAAAGCCTTCCAGCTTAGCACCAGCCTCAGGCTTTTTCTACTTTTCATTTTCTGGTGTTTCCTTCCACGCTTTTATTTGCTTTTGCATGGACAAAATGTCGCTCTTCTAAATAGAGGCAAATGTTCTTGGCAAAATCCAACAAGGTAAAATGAAATTAAGGAGGGAGGAAGGGAGAGGTCTGAGTTAATCACCTGCTTGGCTCTCACCGTTGCAAAGTGTGTGGGCAAAGCAGCCTGTCCTTGTGTGCTGTTTTGTCTTTCACTCCACTATCTTTTATCTATGTTGCCCAGCTAAAAATATGACTGAGTACCAGGTAAGTCTATTTTCTACCTAGTTGTCCTCTTACTTTGCAGCTTCTTTTGTACTATGACGTCTTAACTTGTCCTGCATTCTTGTTTTGCAGAGCAATTACAAATAAATGTGATTTTTAAAATGCTGATTAAAAAAATTCATGGGGTGGAAAATGTGTGTGTGTGTGGGGGCAGATGTTGCATTAGTACAGACAACGAAGGCCTCTCCTGCATCTCTATTTGCAGTCTACCTATCAGATTGCTATGGTTGTGGGCAAAGGGGTTCAGTTCACATTTGGTAGCATTGATGCTGATGGAGACTGTGGCTCCATTTAGCATGCCAGTACAGTGATGAAAGTGAAATTGGGGGGCTCCAGCAGAACACTTGAGGTTCTTCAGAAAACCCAACCATTTGGTTGCCACCCTTGCTTCGGGGTTTTGCACGCATCTCTTTGTTGAAATTACGAGAGGAAAGTTCAGGGATGGCATCAGAGGTCAGCATCTTGGGCACTGCCAAGGGTTCCTGCTCATCAGAAGGCAGGTCTGACCTGATTGATCCCTGCATCTTCAATACTGGTGACTGTGATGGTGCCCAATGTCCAGGCAGGGGCAGAGGACACCGTGAGAGCCTCGTGCAGAGCTTTGCCTCGAGGCCCTGGCCCTGGAAAGGTTGCAAAATCAAGAACAACTGCTGGCCTGATCAGAACAAGCATTGTGGTGGTATTTGATGCTTCCCACCTATCACAAACAGCAATACAATGTTCATGGCCTTTCCGCTGCTGCCAGCAGACTCTGGATGCTCACTTCAGGGTAGGAGGGAGGTGGAGGTGGGCAGAATGGGTTGATGGGTGGGGCAAACCGGGGTGGGGCAAACCGGGACTAGCAGCAGCCCACACCAAAACCTAACCCCATTCCCAGTGTCAATCTGCCTTCCTGGGTTCACATAGATTTGAGCAGTGCATGCCCAGCCACCACCAGGTTGGCAGTGGGTGCGGGCTGTGGATGGGGAGGGGCAGGATCAGGGCCCCCCCATTGACGCCAGCTGAGGGCAAGTCAGAGGACGGCAAGGGGCAGATATCAGTGGCAACAGCACAACTGATATGCTATGCTCCCGACCTGGCCTTTAGCTCATTTGGACTTGCACAATCCAAATAGGCCCATTGAGTACCATGACATGGCAGAGTAAGGAAGTAAAACATTCTTTTACTTACCATTGCATACTGTAGTCTGGCCAAGGATAGGATTGGCTGTTGGATGCATACATTTATGCGTACATATATATGTGCATGCACACTGGCTATGTATCAGAGGCATAACTGGAGTGGAACCCGAGGGGCACATGACTGCCCCAGGCTCTGCCTTGTCACCTCCAGGTTCTTCCCAAATGCAAGGAGCTGCTGGTTTCATGTGCCCTATTATGGCATCTGTGAAGGCTCCCAAATGCCACAGATGTTGGAATGAGGCACCTGAAGCCCTTCCCTTGGGGA
Organism: Lerista edwardsae; assembly: GCA_029204185.1. Classification (NCBI taxonomy): domain Eukaryota; kingdom Metazoa; phylum Chordata; class Lepidosauria; order Squamata; family Scincidae; genus Lerista; species Lerista edwardsae. The sequence continues at coordinate 11,286,191 of JAJKFI010000003.1, read as the reverse complement.
GAATGTGATGTTCTCCCTGAGGGTGAGGTGTGGCTAGTTTTGCTCCCCATCCTCCAGGGAGAACCTGGGGCAGTGATGTCATGATGTTGCGTGACACAGTGATGTCACTATCCCAGGCGCTGGGGCAATAAGGTATGTCCTGCTCTGTATATTCTTCAGTGTTTGGGAATGTTTCTTTGTGAGCACTACTGAGTACACCTCAACATTGAAGGGTGTGTAGCAACCCTTGCTTCTGGAGAGCTCCATCTGCTCTGTGGATGAGGAAATCAGAGAATGTTCTGGATCGGCTGGAGTAGGGTTAATGTATCTCATAAAGTTCACAAGATTAGTTAACGTTCACCATGCAGCGATTGACAACTTTCCGGGCTCTACTTGAAATAAAGTTGCAGGCAAATTGTAATAGAAAACACGTAAACGGGAAAAAAAAATTGCTCAGATGTTTCTGATACATGAGTGACATGACTTAAAATTTCTGGAAGAAACATGTCTTAAAAACAAAACACCACTAAGTGTCCTACAGTGTATAATAGAAACAAGCAAAATCCAAATGTGGGGTCATTTTTGAAATGCTAGATAACAAATGCCAGCCCACCATTAGAGTTGCCTTCTTTGGCCCCCTACAGATAACGCTGGAAAGAGAAAATCAGGGAAATGCATGGTAGCAAATTCATGCAGAGGAGAAACTTCACTCATTTTCACCTAAGGGGTCAATACTTCTGGAAATTTAAATTTCTATGATGAAGAAGGCAGCATTAAAGTTAAAAAAAAGAGAGAAAATGGAAAAGAAGAATGTGGACAACATCTTACAGGGTGATGTTGGAGTGATTTCCCCAAATGTATCAAATTGAGTGATGGGACAATCATGACCCCAATTGTAGGGTAGTTGAGTGCAACTAGTCAAGCAAAAACTTAGCATTCTCAGATGGGGATGCACAGATTCTTCTTACATGGTACATGTCAGTGATGGAAAGTTGGTTAGGATTGTGCTCTTAGTTTCTATAAAAGTAAGCTGCTAATGTCATTAGCATCAGCAGCCTGTCCCCCACAATCTTCCTTCCGTATCAGTAATTAATACTGTGACTTATGCAGGAAAAGTGGTGACCGTATTTAACATAGAAAATAAAGATGCCCTTCCCATACTCACATCTCTCCAAGCACATATTAACTCACTACTAACAATTGCTTGTATGGAATAGGTGATCCTGGATTGAAAAGCAATGATCATAAATGGAAATGAGGTAGGCCAGGTTCTCACACCTATATCCATCACTTAGGGCCCAATCCTATCCAACTTTCCAGTGCTGATGTAGCTGTACCAACATGATGTGTGCTGCATCCTTTGGTGGGGGAGAAATCAGGGAGGTTAAGGGATTATTTGTTCCTTTACCTCGGGGCTGCATTTATGCTGCATCAATGCTAGAAAGGTGGATAGGACTTGGCCCTTAATTTCTATATACTTAGAGCACAATTCTATACCGGTGCTGTGCTCTTGCACCGACCCAGCATTGTTGCAAACGTGCCTTCAGGTGTGTCTGCGCCACTGGACAGAGTCGGGCACTGGACCGGCGCAAGCAGCAGCCCCGGTGCTCGGCTGCCGCTGCACCCGTCAGCTGCACTGCGCATGAACCAGTTGAGTGCCAGTGGTGCTTGGTCAACGCAGGATCTCTCTGGGGGCGTGCCAGAGGTGTGCCGCAGGTGTAATGGGGCAGCGCAGTTGGCGGTGACAGGGACGGCAACGGATGACAGCTGTTGTGCTGTATCCCAAGCCCTGTCCCTGGCCTCAGCATCCCTGATTTGGGCCACTGCTGCGCACGTTCACCTGCAAATCAGCAGGCTCAGATCTGAGCAGCCTCATTGGGTTGGCTGGAGCTTACCAGGGTGCAAGTGGAAACCTCGCCTTGCCCTGCCCTATGCTGCTGCTGCCTCCTAATGGGTATAGGATGCAGCCCTGCTGTGCCAGCCTTGCTCTGCCAGCGCTGTTTAGGATTGGGCTGTTAGTCCTAGTATACTTGATGATGGGCAATGAACATGGGAAATGTCTCCTTGGAAAAATCCATACAAAAATCTCATTCATCTGTTATATAACATCTGTGATGTCTTCTTTACAAACACAAACCATTGTATTATTATTATTATTATTATTATTATTATTATTATTATTATTATTATTATTAAACCTTTATTGGCATTAGCAACAACAACAACAACAACAACAACAACAAAACATACATTTAACAAACATATAGAATAAAATACCTCACTAAAATATCAAGGAAAAAGATCCCTTCAATACTTTACAAAAATTTACCTAAAAATTCTGCTGCAAGACTGTACTAACTGACCCCTTGTTATGTTGAAGAGAGTTAACTTTGACAATTTGCATAATAAACATAGCTAATTGAGTGATATATGCCGGGTCTTTTTCTATAAATAAGAATAATAATTTCATACCCAAGGAAGTCATAGTGAGACCAGCTGCTTGCATAAGGCGAGTTTTTTTTTTATTGCACAACACACCATTGTTGTATATTGAAGTCATCAAGTGAGGTAGACACAGTGATGTCATGCAGGGGGAACGCGGGAGAACTCAGTTCCACTAGTTAAAATTAGGGCTGACTCCGCCCACTTCACTCTCCCTCCTCCCCCTCCCAATTCCTCTGCAAAGAGCTTTTCTTCTTGGTTGGCTGGCACTCAGGGTTAAAGGGAGCGACTCCGGATTCCTAGGGGGGCGAGACGTATCTGTGAACCAGCCCAGGTTCTTCTTCCCACTGCTTTATACAGGACAATAATAAGTCAGCATAACACATCCAATAAAAAAGAAATACATATTTATTTTCTTCCTTGGCATTTTCACCATCAGGAACCTTCTCTGATTTTTATCCGTAAAGCTTTGCATTGATTTTTTTTTTCCTTTTGGCCATAAACTGCAAAATGCTTTTTGAGGCAAATACCCTTAGTGGTAGCTATTATGCCAAGGTGTTCGTATTTGAAATTCTTATACTTGATGAAACTGGTTCTACAGTCACCAGAGATGAGTGGTGCTCTCAAAATATATAGAGATGGAAAGGTACTTAACTGTCATTTTTCCATCTGTTACAACAGGTGGCTGCATAATGGAGCCCTATTAACAGGATAGAAGACTTGCACAAGACTGACAATTTATTGGATGTTTATACAGGTGACCAAGGCCAACAGGTGACAGCTCTAAACATTCCAAGAGTGAACTGTATTTAAGTTACATGAAATGCATGCTCTGTAGGCCATTGGGTGAGAACCATTATTGTGTCATTTCATTTCACCATCTGGGATCTTCTTCTGCTCAATATATTTAGGCAACCAATAGACCCACTGACTTTCATCTAAAAGTGCTACCAAAATGTCTTACAGTTGTGCATTTTTTTTGTCACATGCATAAATGAACAATCTCAATCTATATATTTGCAACATATTGATTTAAGAGTTTGATGCTCTGAATTCTGTAGTGTGCGTAACTTGGAGAAAAGTGCTCAGAGTGACTGTGTGGAATATCAAAAATAATGTACAGAAGCATCATGTCAGAAATGCAGAGTAGAAAGTGCAAAATCTGCATAACGTATAAAAGGGTTTTTTTCTTTTTCAGGTGTTGCTTCACAATATAATTGTTTATGGAAAACAGATCTTTTGGCCATCTCTGCACACATATTTGCAAGGTGTTTTTCCTCACTTAGGAACAGCAGTAATCAACCTTATATTGAGCTCATACAAAACATCACCCAAGCTTTCTTGGACCATCAGCCCTACTACTCATCATCCTTTGTTCTCTAATGTCATGGAAAGGAAATGCAAGTGCTGGCACAATTTTTTAAAATTCCTTTTTGAATTCAGTTCAGCAGGAAGATGAAGATGATGAGGCAAAGGGCAGCATCCCAGGATAATGGCTACTACCTCTATATGAAGCGACATCATTTTTTTAAATTTATTAATTTGAAGAATTATGCCAAAGCAAATGCCCATTACATGAGCAAGCTAGTCTAAACCACCATTTTTCAATGGTTTTTTTAAATAACAAATACACAGTATTCTGTGATTCACCAACTCCTTAGTCCCAGATGTAGCCTTCACAGTGTGGTTCTCTCTTCTGGCTGCTTGCCATCCAGCTTCAGCAGGCAATCGTAGGTCAAGCCTGGACAGGTCCTCAAGACTGTACTCCATTCTTTTGCCAGCTGGTCTTCTCACACATTCACATCCCACATACTGGCTAATCAGCTCCACAGTGACTCTGCCACAAGAAGTACTGTCACTTGTCACAGCCTGACATTCTGTCTCCCTTCCAAAAATAAGACCACAGATTCACCTGCTTAGCTTTAGGCAGTACCAGCAGCTCAGCCTCTTGAGGGGCAAGAGGGATTCAAAAACAGGGGGAAAACATCACAAGTATCCACTCTAAAAACCAATATTCCCCCCCCAAAAAAAATCAGTGAAAATGCCACCATGGGTGGGGGGGGGGTGAGGAGGATTGGGGTGGGGTCCTCCAAGGTGGTGGGGGATTCTTTCTTCCCTAAGACTTCAAATGTTGCCACTTCTGTGAACTGCAGTAGTGATGACTGCACTTGTGTTCCTTCTGTTGCAACTCTTCCTCCTCTCTCATGATGACCCAGTGTTCTACAGGACAGAAGACAGTATCCAGAAGTAGCCAAATGCCCAGCAACATTTCTGCTGCTGCCACCCCTCTCAGAAGGAGCAGCATTGAATCTTAAAAAAGAAAAAGAAAAAAACCCTGCCTCCTCCAGTAAGCCGCCCCCCCCTTAACACCCCACCAATTATTTTTGGATTGCCCACTACAATGAAGGAAAACACCCAACATTTTCTTCAGAATTGGGGGCCCTATTAGTGCAAATTAGTGCATACAAAACAGGTTGGCAGGTGATTTTTAATTGGTCTGTCTTTTCATTTCCAACGATATCAGAACATGGAAACACCTGGAAAAAAAATAGCTATCTAAGGCAATCGCCGAGACAGCCTATCAAGAGGTATAATTGTCAGTCTAGTAATTAGTCTCAAAGAAAAAGTATTTCAATTTCCCTGCCCCAAGCTTACACCTACCTGCTCAAAGTCAGTCTCATCAGACATATCACATTTTGAATTACAGGATTAGCTATTTGTTTGTCAATGTTCTCTCGCTTCCCACATTTAAATGAGTCTTTGTGCAGGATAGTCTAACAATATTTGGTCCATGCTACTGTGCAATGCCTGAAGCTTATTATCAGGTGCTGGTCATCTCATTACCCAGCACATTTTTGTCTTTACCCTCCTTGGCCAGCAAGGGAAAGGACATCTGACCTGTTAGCTAGAGAGTGCTTCATTATACCAGCCTGATAATTTGTCCTTTTGCAGAGTTGCCATATACCGTCCTGAATCGATGGAATGTTTTTTCTCAGGCCATGAAGATGATGCTAAATGAAATTGCCTGTCTCAGGTATGACTGGCAGGCTTTGAGATATATATGATGCATGCATTTCCCAAGTCCAGACTCTGATGACTCTGATAATATGATGCCTTTTCCAAGATCAGTGAAAGTGTCAAAGAACTCTTCAATGTCAGATGCCATAGTAAATGCCCTGTAACTCTCCCATTTTAGGCATATAAAATTTTCACAGCTTATAGCATAGTACTTCTCTGTGTATTGCTGGGGGGGGGGGAGACAGAGAGAGGAAAATGCTTAGATCTTAAGCCAAACAGAGAAGCTTCCTGTGTTTGGTTTTGAAATCAGCCCAGGACACTTTTTTTGCTTTCCACCAGAACATGACCCAATTTGGTCACTTATCCTGGGTTAAGTGACCTGGGTTAAGTGACCCACTTATCCTGGGCTCTTTGATGTACCACAGAGCTTCCTTGTCTGCAAGAGCTTTCCCACTAATATCAGTGAAGAAAGCTGCTCTTACATTCCTTGCAGATGTAGATGTTCTTAATCTACTGAAGTGAAAAGACCTTTGCCAGCATAGTAGAGATCACTCACTGAACATCTGAATGCACATGGATCCTTGGATCAGAATGAATGATTTAATGTGAAGGCTGTCAGCTACAAATAGAAGGAAAAGCCATCTCTAATATTTATTTTTTAATTCTGTAAGGCACCAGATAAGAGGATTTGAACCTGGGATGTTTGCAGCAGGACCAAGGAGCCACGCTCCTTGCATCACAGATACGGCTCTCAACCAAACAGGGCTATTGCCTGGCCTTTGCTGCACTGCACTGCCACCCAGATAATGGCCAGAGACAGGTACTGCAACTCATCAGTCCAATTGAACCAAGTGATATGGGAAGACAAGGGTTGAGAGAGTTAAAACAGATAAAAGGAAGTACTTTTTTACCCAGCGGGTGGTTAGTCTATGGAACTCTTTGCCACAGGAGGTGGTGATGGCATCTGGTCTAGATGCCTTTAAGAGGGGTTTGGACAGATTTCTGGAAGAAAAGTCCATCGTGGGCTATAGGCCATGATGGATTGTGCAACCTCCTTACATTAGTAGTAGGCTACTTCAGAGTACTGGGTGCAAGGGAGTGGCAACAAGATGCAAGCGTCTTGTGTCTCGTGCCTCCCTGGGGCACCTGGTGGGCTGCTGTGAGATACAGGAAGTTGGACTAGATGGGCCTTTGGCCTGATCCAGCAGGGCTCTTCTTATGTTCTTATGTTAAGGGAGGCATGGTTGGCCTTATAGAACTGGCTGCCTCCTCAGAGCACAATCCTAAACTGGAGTTAGGCCGGCATAAACTAAGCCAGCAAAGTTTGGCCAGCACAAGGGCCAACATAAAGCGTGTTTGGACAACTCTTGGAGTCAGGGAGGACGGCTTACGTCTGTGTGCTGGCCTCTCTGACTCTGAGAGTGGTCTAAACATACTATACAGTGTCCCTTGTGCCAGCCAAACTTTGCTGGCCTAACTGTGCCGGCCTAACTCCAGGTCAGGATTGCGCCTTGAGACTGAGACTGAGAGATTGAGACTGAGAAAGAAAGACTGGCCCAACGTCATCCAGGAAGCTTCATCCTAGTGTGCTCAGTAGGATTTACTTCCAGGTAAATTTGCATTGGATTATAAAACATGAATTAACATGTACTGTTTCTCAGGCAGCCCTTGAGAAAAATGGTAGCCTATGTATAAACACAAATGATTAGGCAAATTTCTCAGTTTGCCTCCTGTTGAACCTTACTTCTCCTTGGTGCCTTTGGAATATGTTTCAAATGTAGCTACTGCTGCTGCTGCTGCTGCTGCTGCTGCTACTGCTACCATTCCTGCTCATGGAGAAGTTCCAGAGCTCCACTCCCGCTCAACCATCCCACCCACCCCCCAAGCACAGGTGAATTGTGATCCTAACGTTCAGTCCTGCCTAGTAGCTTCATGATTGTGTTTTGAACTAACTGCCATTTCTGAGCAGCCATCAAAGGCAACTCCCCCTGCTCCCACAATACCAAGCATGGTTGTAGTCAGGTCTGATTACTGAAGCATAGATAATTGTTGCCAGTTATAGATCCCTTGTCATTCCTAGCCAATTAGCAAAGCCGCCAATGACTTCAATATGAATTGCTGCTTTCCCTCTAGTGTCCAAATCTCTTCTATATTATGCAAAGAGATGCATTTTGCTGTATCCTTACATACCAACATGATAGGCTGATGTTTCAACCAGCCATGATTGGTTGAACGTCAGGGCTTGAAGACTTCGATTTAGGGCAGTGATTCCCAGGCTTTAGGAGTCCATGGACCACGGAGGCCAAAATTGCAAGTGTCATGAAGCACTTGCAAACTCCTACACCCTGAACACACACACAAACCAGAATTAAATTTGTAATAATTAGAGAAGATCTATTAGGTCGCAATCCGAACCTGGAGTTTGGTTGGCTTTTGCACCGCTCTTGGAGTCAGAGAGGCCAGTGCATGGATGTGCACTGTAAATGCACTTTACAGTGCATTTGCAGCACTCCTGAGCTGGTATGAGTGACTTGTGCCAGCCTAACTCCAGGTTAGGATTATGCCCTATAGAGATTTATTAGAAATTTATTATTGAGAGAGAAGATGTACGTGTTGTTGCTTTTATTGCTGGCTGTGTTTATGGGTAGTCTGTTCTGGCGGTCTGTGGGAGAGCACTCACATGGTGAGATGCTGGAAGTGATTGAAGGCAATCTCTTTTTCTGAGACCTCGTGGACCACTTCTCAGGGTCTCATGGACCACAGGTTGGAAACCTATGGCCAAGAGTCTCTAAGACTGAGATATATGGGATTGAATGGGATGGTGCTTTTTTGTCAGTGGTACCCAGACTCAATCAGTTAGGGGCCATTCTCATTCATCTCCCTTCACCAACCACCTGAAATAATGACTTACTGCACACTCCCCTGTGTGTTTAGTATCCAATCCATCCCACTGAGTTCAATCATTGGGACTTGCTCCCAAGTCAGTGAGCATTCAATTACAGCCTTTGTTTGGGCAGTATATCTGAGCGATGCCTTGCTGTGATACAGGGCTATTTATTTTCTCTTTACCCTGCTCTTCCTCCAACAAGCTCAGAGCAGCTTACACGTGGTTCCCCAGCCAGTCTCCCATCTGCTCCGCTTCAGCAGCAGAACTGTATTATGTGCCTTCAGCCCATTCTCTAGTTTCTACACATTAGCAGCGGCTTCCACGCTAAAGTTACTCAATAGCTCTCCTGATGGTTACCTGTGGAGAAAAATGGCTCTGCTTATAGAAGGGAGGGAGGGAGAATAAGGCTTAGAGGAGGAACCAGAGGCAGCAACCACAAAAGAGATAGGCCTTCAAGTAAACAGGTGCCGGGAAGGAAGGCATTATTTTAAAAGCACTGTACTGTGGGAGTATATTCCAAACAGATAAACAAGGCAGCAGGCGTCCTCCCACACAGAAAGAAAGCACACGGGGTGGCAGGAGCAGATTACGACTTGCTAAAACACTTGAGATTAATGACACCTGTTTTACAAAAGAAAATACTATGCCAGAAGAATCTTCAAGCTCCTTTTGACATTTACACTGCGAGATGTTAAAATGAATAGGTGATTCATTACATTGACAGCACATAAATGTACTGTTCTAACTTTTCTCTTTAGAGGATAAATAGGCCCCTGCGGAAGCAGGAGAGGCCCCTCCTCCCTTCTCCAAAGTTTGGCTCTGACCCACATTCAGGCTGGATCCAGCCAATGCTACGCATTTCACAGCACAATCCGACGCATGAGTTCTCAAAACTGAGGCTCTAGTCTGATGCACACTTTCCCGTGTGTAACTGTGTAAGCCCAGTTGAGTATAATGGGACCAGAGGCGGATCTAAGGGGGGGGCAAATCTGTAAGTTGTGCAAGAAGCCTTACCCTGTCATGTAAATCCCTCCTCTCCCTTGCTGCTGTAGCCAGTAAGCAATGCCAAGATGTTGCTGTTCCCTGTGAGGATTGGCTAGAACACTGCAGGAGAGGAGTGTTTTCCACTGCAAGGTAAGGCTCCTTGCAAAACTTACAGATTTGCCCCCCCTTATGCCCCTGCCTCTGAATGGGACTTCCTTCTGAGCAGATATACATAGAGTTGCTCTGTGGGGGCCCAATGCTGTCCTTGCAATCCACCATCATATAGTGCAGACTGTCATTGCACAAGCCTGCTTCAGTGCCCACTATTGATGGCAGGGGATCTGCTAAGTCCTGGAATGGCAGTAGCAAGCTGCAGGTAAGGAGGGGGTGGGATGATCAGGGGGGGAATTTGGGTGAGAATTGGGTCAGGGCAGGATCAGGTCAGGGACAGATCTCAGAGGCAGCAGCATTTGCAAGAGCCAGAGCCCCTGGCCCATTGGGGACAACAAGGTAACAGCATTGGAGGTAAATACAACATTTCTTGCTTAGCTCTCCCACCAGCCTGGTCCCCAGCTGGCCCACGGAATGGAACAGAGGCTGCATAGGACTGTGTTCATGGCTGTTTAATCCCAGGTACGTTGTGCATAGGATTGCTTTGAACTCCCATTCAGTAGTGTAGCTAGATGGGGGTCAAAACACTAAGTATTTACAGTGCGACAATGTGCCATGTAAGCAGCCCCTCTCTCTTGCCACTGGAGCCATTCTGATCAGCAAAAGCAAATCAGAGCAGACCCTCCCCTCTAGTTATGCTTCTGCTCCCATTGATGGTTACCATTCATGAAAACAATCTTAAATGTGCTTATGCAAATCTGATGCTGCATTGAGTGGCAAGTCTGAAATGGATCATTGTTCCATTTAACCCAGTACAGTGTTTTTTTTATTGTGGTTAGTAACTGGCCCTCTTAATGACTGGCAGCACAATCCTGGCTGCCCTGTAGCATCGACGCTACATCATTAGCGCTGACACTACAAGTAGCGTTGGCTTGAGAGCGCCGACGGGGAGCCTCCCTTGTGCCGACCAAAGCCAGTTGGCACGAGGGAGGCTCTGCCCTGTTCCAGGATGGGGATTGGCAAAGGGGGGAGGAAGATTGTGAGCGGGGAGAGGATGGGCTCTGGATTTGGCCATAAGTCTGAATCTGAAGCCCGTCTGGGAGGCCGCGCAGTCTCATCGGATCTGCACCTGCTGTTTAGCAGGCGCAGATCCTAGGAGTGCATTGGGGAGGCTGGAGCCTCCCCAATGGTAAGGGCGCAAATGTACACTTGCCACTGGGAGGCTCCATCCTTCCCAAAGCAGCACAGGGTTTGGCGCTGTCCGGTTTGGTTGCTGTTTAGGATTGTGCCCTCAGGCTATTGCAGTCATTCCCATCTCTACTACCTAAAATCCTTTAAATTAGATTGAATTTGGGAATTTGGAGAAAGCCTGAGCACATACCTTGCACTATGGATATTCTCTTTGTTTGACTTCATTTGGTTGGATTGTGCACTTACTAGCCATATGAACCCCCGGGGGTCATGTGATCTCTTATTATATTTTCCCCAGCTAAGCCAAATACTTGCATAAATTTGCACTGAATTTCCAAAATAGCTTTTAAAAAGGAAATTAGCGTGTCCGATCATAATTCATCATTAACACAGCATTTTATCCAGGTCAGGTCTCTGATACAGTACTTGTTCAGAAACATACAGGAAGGCGGGCAAATGGGCATGTGCGTATGCATGGGCGCACGCGCACACACACACACACACACAAATAATACTTGAAATTATTCAAATTGAAGTACCATGAACCAAGTGTCAGAAAAGTAAACAGTTTTTTTTTAATTTTACAGTATCATATAAAATTATGTAACATAAAGCAGGTTAATAATGCATCGTATACTGCAGGGCATATTATTTTATTGGATATGTGACAGTCCTGGGCTGTTTTCCTTTTTGTTTCCTGAGGACAAATTACATAAATTAAATTAAAACAGAGCACATAGATTTAAAGCCAATTAAACTATTATGAATCAGATGGCAAGTTCTCCAAGGCTGGGAATTCAATTTGAGTATTCATTAGATGAAACTGACACTCCAACTTGGTTTGTAATTTTTTTTTTATAAAAAAATAGCGCTCACTTGCGTCACCCCCACCCAGCCCTTTTCTAAATTGTTTGAATTTCATTGTGAATTCAGTGACAATGTCAGATTGTGCTCTGAATAGAGGCGGAGGAAGGGTGTAGCCCGGGGTGGTGCGAGCCATGGGCGCCGGCAGCGGCGGGGCGGTGGGGCACCATTGCGCGGAGTCCGTGGACTAACCTGCGTGCTGTCTGGCCCTCCCGCCCTCCCTGGCGTCTGTTCTGCTCCAAAATGGAGCTATTCTGGGTGCAGGGAGGCGTGGCTGGGCAAAGCATGGTGGCGAGGCGACGTGCTGGGAGCGCGGTTTCATCACCCTGCCATGGGTGCACTTGGGGCTCCATTCAGCCGTGGCTGTGAAATGCTGAGCCTTGTCTGGATTTTGCCGAAATGTGGGTCAGAGCCAAACTTTGGAGAAGGGAGGACCTCTCCTGCTTCCACAGCGGCCTATGTACTTAACTATCAGAACCATTGCAAGAATGTCAGGTCAGGTCAAGAAGAAACTGATTGAGGATTGTACAGATGCATTGTACTATACAGATGTTACAGTATAGTGACATGGAGTCAGGAAATCTGTATGTCTGATAATACAACAGTGGTTCTGGTGTTGGACTGAGACCAGGAAAATCCAGGTTCAAATCCTTGCTTAATCATGAAGCTTCTTGGACGACTTTGGGCCAGTCACTAGCTTTCAACCTCACTTACTCACAGGCCGGGCCGGCTCCAGGAGCAGTGGGGCCCAATGCGGGGTATTCCTGTGGGGGCGCCCACCCTCAGAGGCGTCGCAAGGGTATGGCGCCACACGGCACAAGCCCTGGGGCGCCATAAGGTGGGGGGGCACTGTTGGCATGGCATCCCACCCCCGCCCACAACTTTGCAGGCCCCCGCACCCCGAGGCGCCTTGGCGGCATCCTGGCCTGCCGCTGGGGTGCTTTAAGTGCTCCAGCGGCAGCACGGGGAAGGAAGACGCCGCTGCGCGCCCTGAGCCGGAACATGCACCGGCGGCTCCCATCCTGGGCTGCTGCTGGGACACTTTAAGCGCCCCAGTGGCAGCGCGGGGAAGGAAGCCGCCGCCGCGCGCCCCGAGCCGGGACGCGCGCCAGCAGTTCCCGTCCCGGGCTGCTGTTGGGGCGCTTTAAGCGTTCCAGTGGCAGCCCGGGGGAAAGGAAGCCACCGTCACGCGCCCCAAGCCAGGATGCACGCTGGCGGCTCACATCCTGGGCTGCCGAGCCCACCAAACGTCATGACGTCACGATGTCGTGACATCATGACGTCGCGTGCCCTGGGCACGGTTTCGCCCAGGTACGCGCCTGCCCACCCTCCCTGCAGGACACTCCACTCACCAAAAAAAAGTTCTACTGGCATGTGGCACCTGAAACTAGTTGGTGGTGACATGATGACATCACTGCCAACTGCTTCCAGGAGGCCCATTTTGGGTCATTCAGAGGCAGGTGCAGGTGCAAAGCCCCAAGATAAAGCTGCTCTGCTCGCCCCACTGACTCACAGCCCACAGAGATCCAGGCTACAGCAGCAGGCAATATGCTAACCTCACTGGTGCAGGGCTCCACCAAAGCGCGGGGTCCAATGGGATGACATTGGTCACATGGGCTTAAGGCTCTTAGAGTTGCTCTTAGAGTTGCTCTGAGGAGAAAAGGTGGAGAGGAACCATGTACACTACCCCTGCTTGGAGGAAGGGTGGAATTAAAATGTGAAAAATAAAATAAAATAAATAAATAAATAAATAAATAAATAAATAAATAAATAATCTGGGCCCACTGATTCCAGACTCTCTGCATGCATACACAAACATCCTCCCATTTTCCCATTCATAACTGCTGCTGCTCAGTGCCCAGTGGGGCAGTAATGGGCTAGAAGGGGTGTGATTGTGGGTAGAGCCCTGACAGAGAGGGCTGGTAGGAGGAAGCCAGAAAACCTTTCCAAGTTGGAATTCAGCAGAGAACTGATCGGGCTCAGGAGGGGGAGTGGGCTTGGCAGTGGCAGTGCATGCTGAATCCAAACCCCCTTCCTGGACCTGATCTGCCTGCATAGAGCAATGCACAGTTGTGCCAGCAATATCGCTGGCTCGGGTCAAAACTGCCCTATAGTGGTTGCTGGAGCTTACCCCTGGGCAACAGGACAAATGTCTCCTTAAACACAAGGAGATCTCTAGCAGCCCAAAACCCACCATGGGTTGCTTTGGAAGCTCTGCTGGCGCCACTGCATCTCCACACAGGGATTGAGTTTGGATTGGGCTGTAAGATCCATTAAACTCAGTGGCGCCTTCTTCTCGGT
>JAJKFI010000003.1:11208487-11272014 GCA_029204185.1 Lerista edwardsae | reverse complement strand
TTCTTCTCGGTAGACATGCATAAAGGTAAAGGTTTCCCCACGACCGAATGGTCTAGTTGTGACCGACTGTAGGGGGCGAGGCTCATCTCCGTTTCAAAGCCTGTAGAGCTGGCGTTTTGTCCGAGGACAAGCTTCCGTGGTCATGTGGCCGGCCTGACTCTACGCCGTAGCGCACAGAACGCCGTTCCCTTCCCACCGAAGTGGTCCCTATTTATCTCCTTGCATTTAGGTGCTTTCGAACTGCTGGTTGGCAGGAGCTGGGACAAGCAACAGGAGCTCACTCTGTCACGCAGTCTTGAAATCCCAACCTTCTGGTCAGAAAGCCCAGCAGCAGTGGTTTAACCCGCTGCACCACCACAGCCCTTAAACATGCATAAGATTTCATTATAAGGCAACCTTTCTTGGCTTGAGTTTTGGACATTCCCACAGTATTGGACATTCCCACATCATTTTCTCCTGACAGTGGCAGAGAGGGACACATTAAGGGCACAATCCTAACCTGGAGTTAGGCTGGCAGAATTAGGCCAGCAAAGTTTGGCTAGCGCAAGGGACATTGTAAAGTATGTTTGGACCACTCTAAGAGTGGTCAGCACACAGACGTGCGACGTCCTCCCTGACTCTGAGAGTGGTCCAAATGCGCTTTACAGTGGCCCCGATGCCAGCCAAACTTTGCTGGCCTAACTGTGCCGGCCTAACTCCAGGTTAGGATTGCACCCTAAGGCTGCAATCCTATACATACTTTCCAGGAAGTAAGCTCCACTAAACCCAATGGGACTTACTTCTGAGTAGATACGCCAAAGATTTTACTGTAAATGGCATATCACAGCTCAGAGATTAATTGTCCTGAGCATTTATGGAGGAGAGATGGGACTGAAATATGTCGCTGCTGTTTTCAGCAGCATATCCATATTTAATATACATATTCAGCATTTTATCTTCTGCTGTCTCTCTTGTATGTGAAAAAAACATCCATTTAATGGAAATGTGTGTTAAATCCCACAGCATGTGAAAGAAGAGAGAGTTCCATCTCTGACTTAACACAGAGGAATAGAGAATGAACACTGTCTGTTAGCCACTGGGAAGATGGATATGGTAAGTCATCCTTTTCCTTTTGCCTGAGTGCTACAAGTGAAATGGAGAAAAACATCGCGAAGATATATTTCGAAAGTCATACTTATTTTAAAATGCGTTACAGTTCACTCACTGGAAAACTCAACAGTTAACATATTTTCCCTGTTTGGCAATATCATTATCAAACTGGCAACATGCCCTGGCAGAAACTATTTCAAAAGTTCTTGAGCTGAAGAATGCATAATATGAAAAATGCCCTTTTTTGCAAATACTGACAAAATGCTAAGTATCTGAATGCATTAAGGATGAAGTTCACTTCCCCTCCCTTTTTGCTGTATATGAAAAATTCACCCTAGGGACACTTTTGTAGAATTTTTAACAGGTTCAATCATTATAAAATATGATCCTGTAGCTGAAAAAACATATGTCTGTATTACCACAGAATATATGCTGTTGGGGTCAATTGTGTTTGTTTGACACGGGACAGAAGTGGAGCAGAACATAAACTACCAGGCTATAGCTAAGAGGTATATTGAATACTGCAGAAGCAATGTTTAGAAATTCCAATTATATACATCTCTATTTTCAGTACCAACATGGAGTAATAACCAGTATTTGTGGCTCTTACTTACAACTTTGTTAATCAAATTTTGATTTTACTTTGTTGATTCATAACCATTTTGTGTTGAATATTTTCGGGAATGACCATGTTCTCTGCTCATGGAAATTTCATTGGTCTGTACTTGTGCGCAAGTCTTTGATAACATGGAACCAGGTTGTTTGCTGCAACAGCTCTTATTTCAGACCAAAAGAAGGGAAAGGTGTGGTTGAAGATGTAGTTGGGCTGCAGTGCTCAAGGTAAATTGCAACCTTTCCAAAATGATAGCTTCTGTACCCCCTTACCTACACAAATGAAGGGATGCCCGCATGGAAACCTTTGTTAAAGAGGTCAACAGAAGAAAGGTGAAGGAGGCAACCATTATCTAGGAAATGAATATGACCTATACTACTTGGACCCTTCATCTACAGGATCAGGGTGGAGGACTGAATGCAGTGTGGCAGAAATGAACCATATGACAAGGATGCACAGTTGTGAAGGGCTGGAAGGTTAAGGATGGAGACTTAGAGCATTTTATTGAGCAAGAGATCAAATGTCAGGGAATTGTCAAGTCTGAGCTTAACAGCACAACCCTAACCTGCTGAAGTAGGCAGGCCAGCACAGCTGGGCTGCATCCTAACCACGTTAGGAGGCAGCAGTGGCTCAGTGTGAGGCAAGGGGACATATTCCCTTTGCCCGAAGGTAAGCCCCAGTCTGCCCTATGGAGCAGCTCGGATCTGTGCCAGCAAAAGAGCAGGCACAAAATGGCAGATGCGTTTCAACATAGACCAGCGTAAAGTGATGCACACTGGGGCCAAAACCCAAAACTTCACCTATAGGCTAATGGGTTCTGAGCTGTCTGTGACAGCTCAGGAGAGAGATCTTGGGGTGCTGGTGGACAATTCAATGAAGGTGTCGACCCAGTGTGCGGCAGCAATTAAGAAAGCCAATTCCATGCTTGGGGTAATTAAAAAAGGGGTTGAGAATAAAACAGCCAATATTATCATGCCATTGTACAAATCGATGATAAGGCCGCACCTGGAATATTGTGTCCAGTTCTGGTCGCCACACCTCAAAAAGGACATAGTGGAGCTAGAAAAGGCGCAGAAGAGAGCGACGAAAATGATTACGGGGCTGGGGCACCTCCCTTATGAAGAAAGACTGCAGCGTTTGGGGCTCTTCAGCCTAGAAAAAAGGCACCTGAGGGGGGAATGATTGAGACATACAAAATTATGCACGGAAGGGATAGAGTCAATAGAGGGATGTTCTTTTCCCTCTCTCAAAACACCAGAACCAGGGGACATCCGCTAAAACTGAGGGTTGGGAGAGTTAAAACAGATAAAAGGAAGTACTTTTTTACCCAGCGGGTAGTTAATCTGTGGAACTCTTTGCCACAGGAGGTGGTGATGGCATCTGGCCTAGATGCCTTTAAGAGGGGATTGGACGGATTTCTGGAAGAAAAGTCCATCGTGGGCTATAGGCAATGATGGGTTGTAGCCTCCTTACATTAGTAGTAGGCTACTTCAGAGTACCGGGTGCAAGGGAGTGGCAACAGGATCCAAGCACGTTGCTGTCTTGTGTCTCCCTGGGGCACCTGGTGGGCTGCTGTGAGATACAGGAAGCTGAACTAGATGGGCCTTTGGCCTGATCCAGCAGGGCTCTTCTTATGTTCTTATGTAAGTCCATGTGGCCAAGAGCCGCCCAGCCCGGGGATGGGGGTTTGGATACGGCCCAATGGCTGTCTCCCATCTCCGCCCCCTCTTCTCCCATGACACCGCCCTGTTATGCCTCCCGCCAGCCTTTGGCACACCCTCGGCATGGCCCTGCGCAGGCCCAGCTAAGCTGGTGCTGGACTGGTGCAGCTGACTGGTGCTGTGGTGCATGGGTGCCAGCGCTGCGACTTACATTGGCCCAAATCTGCAGTGCAGATGCGCCTTACAGCATGTTTGCAACAGTACTGCATCGGCACAACGCCAGTTTAGGATTGCGCCCTAAATATATTTGCTGTGGTCTTTACAACATTGAATTCAGATAAAAATGAATGTTACTTGTAAGAGAGGCAAACTGCGTACAGTTCTTAACTTAATATGTCCTTTTGACGAATGAACTGTTAGAGAATTAGCCCTGGAAGATTCTACTTTCCAATCACATCTGGCCCAATAAAATTAAAAGATAATTAAGAGATAAATAAAATTTCTTTCTTAAGTTAGAAAATATTTTTCCCAGTTTGTAATAGAATAATTTAAGCGTGCTCTCGCTTGAAGTTCTAACTTCACTGCTTCTCTATTTCTATGTTGTTGTTTCATTCGATGTTTATTCCTTTCATTTTCTTGGAAAATCCATTACTACTATAAACTGGGAATTTCGCTCCTGACTTCCAGTACTCAGTAACAGCCCAATCCTATTGGACTTCCCCGTTGGTAGAACTAGCTTTCTGCCCATTCACCCCAACTCTTGCTACACTTCTGGCTGGCAGAGATTGGCTTATCTACTGAGTGAAATCACAACAGAGGCAAGATGTCAGCTAAGAAAGTCAAGTTCATAGCTCAGTCTTTTAGCACAGTACCTCAGTGGTTCTCACCTATGTCAATATAACAGTTGAGGACATATCAACCAGGGCGTCCTGATGTGATTCTTCAATCATCTACTTCCATTTATTTGTTCACTAATACGACCAAAGTGTTGTCTGTTTTGAGGGTCTGCTCCATAAAGCCTTTAGTTAAGATTTAATCAGCTGCAAATTTCAATTAAAAATAGAAGAATTAGGAATGTTGTGCCATTGAAGGAACTGCTGGAGGGCACAATTGCACTGTAATGACTTCAAATGGCACACAGGAAATGAGCTTGCCCATTTAATCAAAATGCAAAAAGTGTTCTAGAGTGTGCAGGCCAGCGGATGCAAAGGTATAAAATAGCACTGGTTACATCAATGTAACTTGAAATTGACTCAAATTTGACCAGATATATCCCCATACACACGATACAGAGTATTATATGCTACTGCAAATGAAATGATGATACTTCTCCCTCACAGAGCTAGTGTTCATCATGATCATTTATGACATGTTTATTTTCACACTTCTTCCAAGGAGTTTGGGGCAGCACGTATGGTTTGTCTCCTCCACTTTATCCTCACATTATCCCTGTGGAGTAGATCAGGTAAAACTGAGGAAAGTAACAAATGCAGGATCCTTCGGTGAGTTTTATAGCAGAGCTGCGATTTTAATACAGGTCCCCTAAATTCAACACTGTGGGTTGTGCCCAAGTTATCCTTCTGCTCATGTAAGGGGACTCATGTGCCTGGAAGTGACAGTGCAAGTTATTCTGTTTGGAAATCCAAATGGAACTATGACTTGCCTTGGCATTTGAGCAACACATTGGGCAACACATGGCTGAAAATGTCGCACATACAGTCCTTAATTTGGTGCCATTTCCCACGATATGCTTTTGTTCAGTTGCATGTGGAACAGTGCAAAAGGCCACTTTTTTTCCTGCACGCGCCCCTTAGGACATAGCCATCTATCCACTACAGCGTGTGTTATGGCGACCACATAGAGGCCATTTTGGTTTGTCCTTTATCACTACATGGTGAACAACTTCAGCAGGAACTCTTTGGCCCCAACCATCTCAAGCCTTTGGGGAATCATGTGTGGGACCCTGCAGCCAACCTGCTGAAGCAGATCCAGGTCTGGCAAGTCCCAGATGACTGCCTGCCTGAAAACCCTATGTATGAGCACATCGGACCCGGAGAGAGGGTGGGTTTGGCATCAGCTGCATACACTGACTCCAACTCCCTTTCCTGGACCTGATTCACCTACATGGGTCAGCTTGGTCTTGCGCCAGCTACAGAGCAAATCTGAGTTGACCCATAGCCACTGCTGGGCAAAGGGGCAAATGTCTCCTTAAACCAAGGAGACCTTCAACAGCCAGAACTCCCCCCATGGGATACAGTGAAGATTGCACCACAGCTGCTGCATCCATGATGGAAGAAAGACAGAAGCTCAGGCCACAATCCTAATCTGGAGTTAGTCCGGCACAGTTAGGCCAGCAAAGTTTGGCAGGCATAAGGGATACTGTAAAGTATGTTTGGACCACTCTTTGAGTAAGAGGAGCCAGCACACAGACATGCACCATCCTCCCTGACTCAGAGAGTGGCCCAAGCACACTTTATGGTGGCCCTTGTGCTGGCCAAACTTGGCTGGCCTAACTGTGCAGGCCTAACTCCAGGTTAGGATTGTGCTCTGTATGAATTAAATAAAATATACAGAGCTAACAACTACCAATTTATCGCAGTCCTCATATAGTGACCATAAAGCATTTACAGCCCAATCCAAATCTGCAAAGCTGCACTGCATTCCATGGGGGTAATTGCCCCCTTACCCCAGGATAAGCCACAACAGCAGCAATAGGTTAACTCAGACCTGCACCAGGCATATGGCTGGTACAAATGTTGATGCGTGTCAGCGATTCAGGCCCAGGAAAGCAGATAGAATACAGCACACAGTAGCGTGGCCAATTCTGCCCCTCTCCAAAGCCCATTCCACCTACCGCCTGCTCCTTTTTCCACCCGTCCCTTTCCACCCTTCCTGCTCCAGCACAGGTTTACTTGCTCCGGCATGTATCCATGTGGCTGCTGGCCTTTCCCGGTAAGCTCCAGTTTACCCTTGCACCATCGCTAAGCTTTATGAGAGCACACAGGAGCAGAATTAGCATTCTGCCGGCACAAGCCGCAGTTAGGATTGGGCTGTCAATGGCTCAGTAGGGTAGTGACAAAACATGTTTTGTTTTTAAGGCTGCTGGTGCTATATCTGGTGCTTTTTTCTAGGACAGTATTAAGAAGTATATTATTAAAAAGAGGTATCACCCCTAGGACAAAATTCTATCTATGCAAAGATCATTGACTTCAAGAAACAGGAGAGACGATGAACCTGGTGTTCAGGACTGCATGAGTTCAATAATCCCCTGAGCATTTATGGGTATGTTCTGTTCTGTGATATTTGTTTTTGCGAAGACGTATGATTTCAAGCAAATAAATGTAACAGAGTAGAACTGAACTGTTGCTCGCTGATGGATTTCAGCAGCTTTACACTGACCAACAGAAGGTGGGTAGAAAGAAAGAATTCCTTTGCAGGGTTAGAAGGATCATACTCTTCAAAGAGCAATGGAGATGAGAATAGTCTTTTATCCCCATTGCTGCTTGCCAGTTTCAAAGGGTTTTATGGAAGCCATCATAACATTTTTCAACCACGAATAAAGAATGGGAAATAATGCCGTGTGCCACCAGCTTTGGTTTGGAACCCAGACCTTACCAGTTTAATTGTATCTCTAATCTGCTCATACAAGTGGCACATCAAAAAGAATAAATGAGGAACTACCAGCCAATGGGTTTTTATTCATTCAAAATTGCATCTTGGGAACAACAATAAAAGTGGATTAATGCATCCAAGGAAAACCATCGGTAAGTGCAAATAAAGAAAGTAGGATTTAAGGGTAGGGTTTGATTATGACTCGAGACCTGAATTGCACATAGTTAAGAAAGAAGGATTAAGCAGATGCCAGTACTTAGGGATGTCTGTGTTAAGTTACAGGTTGGACTGATTCTCAATTACATCCAAGTCCTATTGGGCTGCCACACAGGCAGAATGCATGTTTAAAAGCAGGTATGAAGCGCCAGATGCCAGTGCAAGCAGCTGGCACGTTGACAGAAAGTCTGGGGCCTTCCCTTCCCCCTGCAAGCCAGTGGACCTGGGAAAGCCCACTAGAGCCAGTAAGCCTGGTGCAGTGGGTAGAATGGGGCAGGTGGAGGGCAAGGGGGTGGAAGGCGGAAGGGTGGAAGGGACAGGTGGGTGAGGCAGGGCATGGGCACATCGGACCCGGTGAGAAGGTGGGCTTGGCAGCAGCTGCATGCACTGACTCCAACTCCCTTTCCCAGACCTGATTCACCTACATGGGTCAACTTGGTCTTGCGCCAGCTACAGAGCAGATCTGAGTTGACCAATAGCCACTTACCCTGGGGCAAAGGGGCAAATGTGTCCTTAAACCAAGGAGGCAGACCTTCAACAGCCAGAACTCCCCCCATGGGATACAGTGAAGATTGCACCGCAGCCACTGCATCCATGATGGAAGAAAGACAGGATCTCAGGCTACAACCCTAACCTGGAGTTCGACTGGCACAGTTCGGCCAGCAAAGTTTGGCCGGCACAAGGGACACCATAAAGTATGCATGGACCACTCTCAGAGTCAGAGAGGCCAGCACACAGATGTACGCCATCCTCCCTACCTCCAAAAGTGGCCCAAACATGCTTTATGTTGGTCCTTGTGCTGGCCTAACTGTGCCGGCCTAACTCCAGGTTAGGATTGCCAACTGAGTTTGTACGGCATGTAACTGATGTGGGAAAATTTTTCATTTTAGGCTATAGCCAAATGTTTTGGTATCATTCTGCGACTGTAAGTTGTACTAGTAATTCCCTGTGTTTTGTGATTGCCCATTATGATGCTGCCCAGGAGCTGTTTCTCATCCAAAAAGTAAGAACAACTGCTTATCTTCTCAGCATTTTTTCCATCACAAAATAAAACTGGTCTAAAGAAACAAAGTACTCCTGGGACACCAATCCCAACCAACAATGTGCCTTAGAAATAAAATGCATCAGGAGCTCAGGCCACATCTCTGTTTTGATTTCCATCCTGAGACATATGAAATGTCCTCCTTACCTTTGCCAATAGGTAATTTTGGTTGACGTGCAGATGTAGAGCAAACACTCACCAATGTTTTGTTCCCCTCCTTGAAATGCACAGTGCCACCGCATTGATGCTGCTAAGATTAATGATCAACTGATTAATACCAGTGAGCACATTTTCCATCCAATGGTCTATATCAGTGCAGCATGTGGAGAACATTTTGTACATGAGTTCAGCAGTTAATGGAGAGGTGCCATTGCTGGAATGGAAGTGGCCAGTCATTCACCTCGTGAGCACTTGCGCAGTGTTTCGGAAGAGCTTAATCATATAAAGCAGTGCTTCTGGAATCTTTAAAATGCATGCTTTTTTTAAAAAAAAATGTTGGTTGGAATCTGCACATTGGCAGCCAACCTTGACAGCACTCGAATGCTGACTGCAATGCAATATGCTCTCAGCTCTATGAAAACTACCGAAAAAGGTCAATGGACATCTTGTCCATTATTCAGATGAAGACACAGATGCAGAAATCAGCATCTGCTATGCCATTGTGTTGCAAAGGAAAGTCAGCATCTTCATCCAAATAGAATGTACTTATTACTATAAGTGCCATTTCAGACAGTAGCTGTAGACGCCACCGTCTACTTCCAGATTTTGGAATAAATTGCCAGAACAGTGAGGCTTTGCATAGAGTTTTAGTGACAAAAAAGGAAAGAGAGCTAAATGGAGTGATAATTTAATTCCAGTTCTTCCCGTTATTACAATCGACATGCCCTTACAAGCAAGCAAAAATCCCTCCATTTTGTACTGAATTTTACAGTTCCATTCATAAAGTTATTAAGTGGGCTCATTAATGGTGGAGATAAATGAGTAGAAAATCTATTTTATTACATCTTCCATTGCAACTCAATATAAGAGTGTGAAAAAGACTGCCTGTAGTTCTGCAACATTTCACTGATGATGATCCACAGATTTAAGCGAAAATTTATGGAACTAAGAAAAAATAACTTGTAAACACATTGCAGAGAGTGCAGCCATCAACTCTATCTCAGTGACTGGCTTCAAACTCTAGGTCAAGTCCAAAAATACTACTGAATAGAGTATGGTGGCATGTGTGATGGCCAGAAGCATAGAAAGGGTGCCGGGGTGGGGAGGCAGGCACAGCAGGTGCAGTTCACAGCTGGATGCAACGGCCAGGAAAAAAGTAGCGTGCTTTTTCGGCCATACACCCTCCCTTGCATTGGAAACGCCCCCGAAAGGAGTGATTCTGGGTACGGGCAGTGATGTAATGTAGCCGGAATGCCCCAGAATAGCATTCCGCTTGTTAGAATGAGGGCTGACTCCACCCACTTCACTCGTCGCTCGCTGGCTCGTTTTTTGTTGTTTGCCTGCACGTTTTGAGCCAGGCAGGCAGGCAGGCAGGCAGGCAGCGGACTGAGGGAGACTGACGCAGCAAAGAAGCAAGCAAAGAAGACACAGCAGCAGGTAGGCTGCCTGGCAGCCTGGGGCTCCCTCCAGCTGGGCCGTGGCTTCTCTGAGCCAGCGCTGGCCTCCGCTCCGTCCTGGTTCTTAGAGCGGGGGGGGAGGAAGTCTCTGGAGGCCAGTGGGCCGCGGCGCGGCTTCACCCTTCCCGCCGCTCGAAGAACCGGGACGGAGGCCAGGCCAGCGCTGGCTCCGCGGCACGGCTTTTCCCCTCCTCCCCCCTCCCGCCGCTCGAAGAACCGGGACGGAGGAATAGTTGGGTCAGTTTAAAATCATCTGATGCCGGTGGGAAAGCGTCTGGAGCCCAGGTCTACCCATTAGAAACGACCTGGAGCCCTGGTAAACCCATTGGGACCAGCCGCGGGTAGACCTGGGCCATGGGAGCCCAGGTCTACCCATCATTTCCAACTTATGATGTCACTTCCGGTGGGCGGGTCCCGACACGTGCCAATCAAAAGTGAGTCCCGGTCATAGTTCCTGATCTTAAATCTTTTAGATTCCACCACTGGGTACGGGTGTGTGTGGCCGGGCGGTGCAGAGGGCAAGGCGGTGGCACTAGGGATGCAGCAATGTTGTCCTGCCTCTGGCACCCTTTGAGAGGGTTATGGCCCTCGTGATGGCATAAATTTCCCATCATAGCTTTGTGTTTAGTTAGCACATTGTACATCAGGGGTGGTCAGCTTGCTTAACGTAAGAGGCACACAGGATCAACTTCAGATGTCTGAGAAACGCAGGAGAGGTTTGAGAGCCACAATATTTAAGAAGAATATAAATTATTAAACATATTTAGGGCACAATCCTAAACTGAGTTAGGCCGGCATAAGCTAAGCCAGCAAAGTTTGGCCAACACAAGGGACACTGTAAAGTATGTTTGGACCTCTCTTGGAGTCAGAAAGGCAGACGTGCACCATCCTCCCTGAGTCCCAGAGTAGTCCAAACACGCTTTTTGGTATCCCTTGTGCTGGTCAAACTTTGTTGGCTTACTTTATGCCGGTCTAACCTCAGTTTAGGATTGCGCTCTTACTCACTCAATATTAAATTTCATGTTTTAATCCAGTAGATTCTTAATTTACACCAAGTAAAAAATTAGAAAGCTTGAACATTTCTTATTTGCCTCTTATATTAATTGTGATGCAAAAAGAAGCTCGGCCAACCTATTTCCAAGAGCTATACATTATATGTCGAAGAGCCACATGTGAATCACGAGCCATGGTTTGGCCACCTCTGTTATACCTCATTGCACCAGAGGTTGCAAAGGTCATTGTCCCCAAATACTGACAGCTACAACCACAGTGAGAAAGAGAAGTTATTGCTTTGAAAGCATAAGAGTTGCATGAAAGCTTGAGCAATTTAACCATCTATCCCAGTGCATGCAAGTTGGGGACTAGGAAAGCCACATCTATCCTCGCGCATACTGGTTGGGGACTTTGGGCATTAGAAGACACCACCACCCCACTGACACAGCTGTCAGCTGCAATTGAGTATGAGGAAAAGTGGGCTAAATTATTATTATTATTTCTCAGTTGTTTTCTCGGGAGCTGTGAGCTAGCTGTATATGAACAATTTAGCTAAAACGCACTCATAACAGATTAATGCCCCTTGAGTAATTTACAGCATACTCATTTTCTATCTCCTGGACTTCCAAAGCACTTAACAGGTAATTTCTGCTGCAGGATCGAAATGATCCAGCCGGGCAGAATTAGTATCATGTACATCTCAAAGGTGTCAGGGCTGGTGACCTGGTGGAGGTGAAGCAAGACAGATGAGCCTGGGGGTCCAGGTGAACTGGGAAGCACTTGGACTAGCAAATATTAGACAAGATGGGAAGCTGCGAGGCAATTTAATGTCAGCTTGCCCTGGTCTTTATCCCAAATGGATGATCCTCCACTAGATGTGAGTACAGCGTCAGAGACTTTATAGAGCCAGGCATGTGTGATGGCCAGAAGCATAGAAAGGGTGCCGCGGGGGGAGGCAGGCACAGTTCACAGCTGGATGCAACTGTGGCCCCCCTATCACCTTCTAAGTTAGGAGCTGCAGTACCACCCTCTGGTGATCTGCAGTGGGTGCAGCAAAATATAGCCAAGAATAGACCAGCTTTTTTTCCTTTTCATATAAATAGCGCAGCGAACAAGGGACCTAGTTCGAAACCATCAGGATCTTTTTGTGCAAGACATTTTGTCCAAAAATGTATCTAGTGATTACTTAAGTATGGGTGTGTAGAAAGTGCTAGTGTTTGCATAGTGCATCAAAGCACTTCACGTGTATAGTCCTGTTCAGTCAGTGAAGGTTGTTAGTCCTATATTGTAGATGGTGGGGAAGGGCTGAGGATGGCAGGTTGAGCTTGCCCCAAATCTTGTGTTTCCTCTTCACTACGCAACCATAGCACAAGCACAAAACACAACAGAGAAGCACAAACCATGGTTCTTGAATTCAGCCAAGAAGCCAATATGGTCATCAGAGCCCTTCTTAAAATATTATTTTTGCCATTGGGTTGCAAACATTTTTGGTGTACACTAGACAACAAAAGCCAAATTCAATGAATCATTTGGAAAGCTATATATCCTCAGCAATCCCTGTTGGCCCGGTTCTATTGGCTATTTACGAGCATTGGACCGGCATAAACAGCTTTACGGTTGTTGCAAATGCAACAGCACTTGTGCACACAGCCTTGACGCTGCTGCAAGCAGCATCCAAATATGATTGAGTTCATTGTGCTGACAGACACAGTTCCTCACTAGCTTACAAAAGGGAGAGTTGAGTTGGAGATACATTGCTCTCTTCTCTGAAGGTATTCCAAATAATGGCCTTCCATCTGCAGATCAACTGGCAAGCTCACAATCATATGGCACAATGACAGTGACTTCAGACACACTCGCTTAAAGCCAGAAACACATGGCGCAACCGGCTTCCTGATGGCAATAAATGGAGAGCGCATTTGGAATATCCAAGTCTTCATTAGAATAACCTGGCTTGCTTTGATTATGTTGTCAATTCTCATTATCCGCTGGTGTTAGGTTCCTTGAAACTTACGCGGGACTTACGCGTCATTGGCTGCCCATCCGTTCGGTCTGCTGCCCGCCCTGGCCTCGGAGGGGTGCCGGATCGCCGGGGGGGATGGGTGGGTGGGGCGCCAGGCAATCGGACGAGCAGCGGTGGGGCGCGCTCCCCAGGAGAAGCCTGCGCGGCCGGCGGGCAGCCGAAGGAATGAAACGGGCAGGCTGCCAATCACGCGTAAGTCCCGCCCAGCGTTCCTGTAGTCAATCCCCAGATCCCATTACTGCTTGAAACCCCAGGACATACTGAATCGGTGGATAGGGAGTCATTGATCTTATGAGATCAGTGGGATTACAGGGAGGAGAAACTCACTGGCCAGCAGCAGAGACCCTCAGAATGCAGCAAAGACCTTCAAAATGGCACTCTTGAATAGTGCGGATAGTTTTAAAATGGCTGTGGGAAGCTTCAGAGTGTCAACGGATAGCTTCTGAAAGTCTCTGCTAGCATTCCAAAGTTTCCCATGAGCATTTTCAATTTATTCACAGTATTTGTGGGCACCATTTCAAAGGTCTCCACTGGCATTCTAAATCTAGTAGATGCTTTCAAAATGGCGCAGATATCCTTGGAGACCTTCAAAATAGTCTTCAAAATACAGTTAGGTAACTTCAGGGATATCACAGGTAGGTTCAGGATGGCCATGGATGCTGTGGAGACCGCCAAGAGCTACAAACAGACCATGAATGGAGCAAGGTGAGTGGCAGGCCTGCTCCCCGCAGATAAGTGAATCCACAGGACACAAATCTGTGAGTAGCGGGACAATGTATTTCTGTAAAGATTACAGTGCCTTGACAGCCACTGTGGCAGAATGGCTAGTGGGCCTAAAACCCAAGAAAGCCCAACTATGTATCTCACAGCCATTCACTAGCTGGCCTTATGCAAACCACCACCACCACCCCTGGCCACAGTCCGACCCATCCACAATTGTATAGAGATATAAATACTGCCAAACCTCACAGGGCTGTTCTGATTATAACTGAATATTACTGCTATAGTGTGACAAGCACACATAAAATGCAAAATGTTATTATTGGTCAGGTCAAATCCTGGCTTCTTATAGTAAAGGTCCATGTGGGAGAGACGCATGTAACTTATTTTAAGTGGATTAATATTTAAATGACAACTCCCTTTCTGTTCAGAAAGCACAGGAGATGATATATAAATATAATACATTGTTAAATTATGATTAAAGAGAATGATGAATTATGTCTTAATGAGGAAAAAAATCCACATTGAGGACATCAGACAGAAACATTCTCATTTTTCATGCCTCCTGAACCTTATCTGCTTGAAGGATCCATTTTGGGCCTCGTTTTTCTGGAAAAAAATAGTTTGCTTTAAAGTTGGTACCAATGGATAAACTTTTGGCAAAGTGAGAATCAAGTTGATCATATTCCCTCCTTTCACAGTTGCCCCCTCCCATCAGCCTACCTTCTGCTTTATCATCCTGGGCAGATAGCAAGGCAACATCCCCACCTGTCTCCATCCTTACAGGTTCACTTCTTTCTACAAAGGGAACAGTGCTTATTTTCTGGTGACTTCTGGAGATCTCTGTAGCTATTCTTCCTAGGATTCTGCAGGGGTGGATGACCCCCAGTGCAGGCCCTCATTCCAGTCTTGGCCAGCAGGGTTCCTTACAGAATCTGATAATAGAGGCTAGCATTACCTATTCCCATTTTGAAAATGCCCTCCAGTGAAAATGAGAAATGACAGAGGATGATTTTAGACTACATGTCCACAGCCCAATCTTATGTGGCAGTGCCACTGGTGGACTAGAGTTCTGGTGGCTACAGTCTCCCTGTAGCCTTGCTCTTCTGGACTGCTGCCAGGGCACCGTGGAGGTCCTGAGTGCAGCAATGTGGAGAAGAAGGTCTGACGACATTGGTTAGTTGGTGGGGCGGGTGGAACAGGGAAGAAGTAGCATAGGGCAGGTGGTATGTCAGAGGCAGGAAGGGGTGGGACCTAGAGTGGGTGACTCGCGCCAGATGCTATCACCTCCAAAGCAAGACTAAATGTCCCCTTTGTCTCCTTGGGCTTGAGCCAGCAAGTCCAAGGAGAATTGATGGTCAAGGGGGCTTATGGAGGGGTAAAGGAAAATAGGTTCTCCTCCCCTCCCAAGCCTCCCAATTGGCCTTGCCACCATAGCATGCAGCACAGCCCATTTTGGTGCAGCTACATGCTATAGTGGGAAAAGCAGAAGGTTAGCACTCAGTTAATCAATGTGCTGAAATGTGAACCAGGCTCTTCCTTCGCATTGTACATGATCTTGTCCACTATGCTATATTGTACTTTAAGAAAAAAAAAATTCCAAGTGGTGTCTGCTGCTAACTTGAATCCCTTTAGCAGATTAGGGCTAAACCAGCAATGCAATCTGATTTGTCTACTCAGAATTATGTTCAAATGTGTTCAATGAAACTTACTCCCGGACAAGTGTGTATAGGATTTCAGCCTAAATGTGACTTTCATCAGAGACAAAAGAGCAGAAGGGGGAAATGTGATGAATAACCTGGAGCAATGGTTCTCAAATCTTTTAGATTGGGACCAACTTTTTAGAATGGCACTCATGTCGAGACCCACCAAGAGTGATATCATTAACCTGGAAGTGATGTCATAGCCAGAAGTGACATCATCAAACAGGAAGTGCCATCATTGTGACAACAAAATGACACTCCTGGAAAGCACACTGGCATTCAACCATGAAACATCCCTGACAGAAGCAAGTTTAGGACAAAATATTATGTAAAAGTACTAAAACTAAAAACCATTAAAAAAACCTCATTTGAAAATTCAAACTATCAACATTTACAAAAGGAATATAGCAAGAGTAAGGTATGCAGCTTCCAAGATGGTGGCTTTAATTTTCAGTGACCCACGTGACATCAGGTCACCAAGTGGATTAGGTTAGGCCACCAAGTTTGAGAAACTCTGGGCTAGAGAATCTCTGACATACTAACCAATCACTTTCTTTTTCTCCATACTTGGTATTCTGCTCAAGAGGTTGAGGGAGTAGCACTGGTGCACCGATGGGTAAGGAGAGTAACAAGACATTGTTGTATCCCAGATTGTATCCCTGGATTGTTGTATCCCAGACAACTGTGTCCCCATGAAATGCGTCCTGGTGTTAGACATTTGTATCCATTCTTTTTATGACCCAGACAGATATTAGACGTACTTGTTTATTTAAAAAATGCAAAGATAGGGTTAGGGTAAGAGGCTTAACATAAATGACATGGGGTTTGTTGCCCAGTTATATTGAGATAAAAATAACGGGGATGCACAACAACAACAAAAGGACACAAATGTCTGTGAGACACTAGTGGCTGGGACAATTTTGACGAGGATACAACAATCCAGGACGCAAATACCATAGTACTGGTAAGGAGGTGCATTTGGCACTTGGCCTCATACATTGGGAGGTCTTGGGCTGGACATCTAGAGAAGGTTCCTTGTACGTGGCACAAAAACAAATAAAGAACACATAATTTGGAGCTGTCATGAGCACACTCTTCGCCCCACAGAGATTAAAGGAATAATTCAGAGGCAAAATCATTCTCGACTGTGTAAAACAAAACAAAAATAAAGGGATAATGCAAATGAGATGGTCGGCAAATAGATGAGCAATGATTATGCCATCTACAAAGTGGAGCCAGAAATATACGCTCTGAATCAGTGCTGCTTTGTCAACACCTCAGAGATTCAATAATTGTATGTATAAACGGCAAGGTGAAAATGGACTAATGAAGGATGCAATTGAGGTAATCATGAGTGGCTTCAAGAGGGCTGAAGAAAAATAGGGGTCAGCTCAATAAATAATTGTCTGTGTTTTGTCCCTCTTCAGTCAGGAAGTGGCTGGCAATTGGAGGGAGACTATTAAGAACAGAACAGAGATATCCATGACTGGACACAGGCCTATTGGGCCAGAAACATAGACCCTGACTTTTCATCATCTACGGAAGTATGTACGTTCTGCTGGCTCTTGCAAAATGGCTTCATATTTATGAACCTGGTACATCGACAAACCAGAGGCGTGGGGATCAGAGGCAAAATCCCTGGAGCCCAGGCTTGCAGGAGGCCTGGGCCATGACCAAAAACTGTACTGAATAAAACGAATGTATTACAATTGTATTTAGGTACCCAAACCTCAGACTATCCAGGGCTGTGTTTCCGCTACAGCTTCAATCTACTTTCAATGCACCCCTGTTTAAGAAAGGGGTGCATCTAGCCCTGGGGCCAATGCCAGCTCTCAGTGGACCTTGGCTGACACCAACCTTCTCTCTTTTCCTCCCTAGGCCTAGATGTCACACTCAAGACAGCTTAGAGAGCAGGGGTTCTTCACCTATGTTGCCTGCACCTACAGAGTGTGAATGATGGGGTTCAGGGGCCTCTAAAGAAGAATGTTTGATACACAGTTTTTTGACAAGACAAGGTCAGTTTTTGTTATGGATTTCATTTGAATTTGGCAAATTTGGGGCCAAATTTTGTTGTTGATGTGTCATCAAACAGCAATAATCTACTTTCTAACTGGCTGCAACATGTACTGGCTTTGGTTCTCATTTATTTTTCTTGTAAGCGCTCTCTCTCTCTCTCTCTCTCTCTCTCTCTCTCTCTCTCTCTCTCTGTGTGTGTGTGTGTGTGTGTTCAAATTCTTGCAGTTAACATTTTTTTTAATTGATTGAAATGTAATGCTCCCCCCCCATACTTTGTGCCATATGTATTCAATGCAATTTCAGGAAAACAGCAAATAATAATAAATACAATAAACCAAAAACTGAGGGGGGGGGGAGAATGAACAACAACAGTTCAAAATTCTCCTAGGAATGTATGAGCACAAAAAAGGATTTCTGTTATAAGAGAGAAATGATGGTGTAGCCTAATTTCTGAAAAGCTAGCCCTCAGTTCCAGGTGCAGAAAAGCCTCTTTTTGCTCATATTTAATCTGGTACTGAGTTTTCTGTGGAAGGATGCCCTGCATTCTTTGCTTCAGAAACTGAGATTTGTACATCATACCTCTTTATCTGGCAGAGCTGAGAGTGAACGCTCCATCTGGAACTAACAACCCAAGCCCAGACATATCTACTCAAAAGTAAGTCCCATTATAGTAAATGCGACTTACTCTTAGGTAAGTGTGCATATGATTGCAGCCATAATCTTGTGCCTTGATTCTTCAAGTCACCCTATCACTAGAACATTCCATAAAAAACTGCAGCAAGAAGAGTTCCTTTGCTGACATTAATCCATCTTGCATCCCCCTTTCTGTGTACCACAGCAGATTTGATCTGTGCGCCTAGGCAAAGTTTCCTGTCCTTACTAAGCCTGAATGGAAAGTTCCGAGTGGAGAATTTTTGACTGGCATTTTGGAGAATTTCTGTGCAGGTGGGTGTGAATGTGGCTGATCTCTTTCATCATTTTTGTTTCTGCTACCTGTTCGGTGATAGCAGTACTTCTACCAGAGATTGCTGGCTTGAGAGCTGTCCTTGTTGTGTCTTAGAGAAGAAAGAACATAGCCCTTGGAATACTGAGAGTCTGGCATCATGTAGCACTATCCTGATGAAGATTTTGGAAGGCCATTGTCAATGCTTGTGATCTAGGAGCTCTCATTTTCACCATTCCCCATTCATTTTCACCTACGTCTTCACCATATGAAGACATAACCTCAGTCTGAGTAGCATTCTGGGACAGGCAAACGGTAGCCACTGAATGCCACTCCCTCCCTACTCAAAAGTGCTCCTGAAAATTTGCTCACCCCAACAGTTCCTTGGCCATCAAATGGCACTGCAGAATTGGTGGTCAGCCCTAGTTTTATATCAGAATTCAACACACAAGCAGACCCAGAGCAGCCTCTAATTGCGCCTGAGGGGGAGCCTTTGCACTTGCAGGGCAGAAGCAATCTCCGCCAAGTTTTCCCCAAGGGAGGAGGCACTGGCCACTTCCTGCACCCACCCCTCCTCTGGGGAGAACCCATGACATCACTGCCCTGGGGCACAAATGGGCAGAACCATGATGTCACTGCCACAGGGCACTGGGGAAGGATTATGGCTCTGCCAGCAACACTCATGGGGCTGCTGTTTGTGAGAACCAGACTGTACTTATATATGGGGAAGGGCTTATGTGGCTGTAGGCACAATCATAACCAGTTTTCCAGCACCAGGGTAAGAGCAATGCAGCTCTTCCCTTCCCTTCCTATTAACCTTATCTTGCTACAAGCATTCCAAGCTTAAGGAGGCCTCTGTGACTGCACCCCCAATTGTAGGATGCAGCACATGCCCCACTGGCACCCCTATGTCAGTGCTGGAATGTTGGTTAGGATTGCGCCTTGTCATGTTTTGCATGAGTGCAAAAGATTGCGATAGCATAAATCACAGTGAAACCATGAACAGCCATCTCCCTCACATACCTTGGAAGTGCTGACTTTCCCAAATCTTGCTTCCATTGCTTGTGAGTGATGATGAGCTGAATGTTGGGTAGATGCCCAGTACACTCCAGAGGTAACCAGGAAAACAAGATCACAAAGCAGGGGCTGTAGGCCTTCCCACACCTGGCAGAGTAGGGTTGGATTGGCAGTGTCAGTGTGTGCCAAATTCTACTTTCCCTGCCAGGCCTGAAAGCATAACCTGGGGCTGCTCAGACTTGCCCCTGCTGATCCAAGTTGACCCATAGCACAGGCTGGGCTTTACCTGGGATAAGGGGGTAAATGCCCCCTTACTTGAGGAGACCTCTAGCCTGCTCCTAAGATAAAGATAGAGTGAGTCACTTGCCCCCATGGCACTGGTGCTGATTAGAATTGGGATGGGATGCATTAGGAATTTTCCATGGCTCCTTTTTAATTTGCAAGTGTTGTAAAGAGTATCATGCATGTATACAGTTTGCAGTGGCAGACCTGAGTGGGGCAAAGGGTGTAAATGCCCCAGGTGTTGAGGGCGTGGTGATGCTGCCTGTCCCGTCGCCACCAAGAAGGAGTGCGAAGCACCTTAGGGAAGCAGCTTTCATGGCTACTTCTAGCCCAGCTTGGCTCCAAAGTACTGCTTGCCCCTACAAGAAGGGTATGCAAATTTGGAGATAGTGAATTTGCATATAAAGAGAACTGACTATATATACTCCTTTCTTTGACATTGTTGAGGACAAAGGACTTCTTTCCTTCTGCCTCTCATGACCCTCATGACCACAACAGCAGAAATTTAATCTGACACAAAATCAGCAAATTGTATTTCCATAACTACCAACCAAACTAGTAATTACAAGGAGACAGTTTACCAGCTTATTGTGGTTGATAGGCCATATTCAATTTTTAAAAGCTCAAGCGTGCTGGTACTCCCGGAAGTGATGCAACTTCCTGTTGTGATGTCATTTCCAGGGCATTATTTTGCCCTTGGCACCAGGCTACAATTTCATTAGCTACGTCATTCAGA
Source organism: Lerista edwardsae (assembly GCA_029204185.1). Lineage (NCBI taxonomy): Eukaryota > Metazoa > Chordata > Lepidosauria > Squamata > Scincidae > Lerista > Lerista edwardsae. The sequence goes on along the minus strand of JAJKFI010000003.1, from coordinate 11,251,732 downwards.
AATAGGGAATAGCTTTCTTTCTTCAGTAATGACATTAGCAAGTAATTTTGTTTCCTGTGTAGAATACCAAAACCAAAATTTTTATTACTTGTCGATAATTATTAGAAGAGTTCTATTTACAGTGTGAGCCTATTCAGTCACAGCTAAGTCCCACTTCAAGGGAGCACTCCCAAGAAAGTGCAAAGTCAACTTGGCCCCTAATTTCTGAAAAATAAAATAAATAGGGTTAAGCTGAAAGTTTGTGAGCATTACTACTCAGATGGGAAAGGATGCTAACCAGTAATTGTGACTGGAATCTATATGTGTAATTGGTATGTCTTCCATAGAACTCCTCCTCTTCCCTCCCTATGCTCCTTCTAACACGGTATTTACTGCAGAAGAATCTAGTTTCCCTGGAAACAAAATTGCATGCCATTCAAGGCTCTAAAGTGAAAATAGATTCTTCTTCTGCCCAGAATGTGATGTAAGAAGTTCACAATGAGAAAAAAAATGTTGAAATGGAAGTAAAATACTTTAAATACCTTAAAAGAGCACTCAGGACAAGAATAAACATCTCTGATTTGCAAGAAACGGCTCACAACATTTTAATAGGTAGACATAACTTTCTAGATAGAAGGTTGGTGCAACCTGGTACCCCTTCCACATTTGGTACCCCAAATGACCCAAATTCACAATGCACTTTCAGCTGTTGCAAATACAACATGCTGGAGAATAGAGCCTGGCTGCTGCCAGAAGCAGGCCTGCCCATCAATGGACTGAGGATGCCACTACAGTGAAGACTGCATAGGGGGTTGGAGCCTGAGAAAGGGGTGGAATAGGGTGGGGATGAGCAGAATGGGGTGGCGATGCGGATCCATTCAGGTTGGGATCCCAAATCTGTGGATAGCACAGGTCCACCTGCACAAGCATGTGTATAGTAATGCAACACATGCGGGTGTGCAAAGCATTACCCTGATGCCGCCCTTTCAAATACCCAGTAAGGTAAGTGGATAATATCCTCATATAGCAGCTGAAGCCAAGAGGAGTGGCTTGCCTAAGGACATCTGGTGAGGTCATGGCACAGGTGAAACTCAAACCATGGAAGTCCAGATTCACAGCACAGTCGTTCACAGTGCAGTTCTATGCATGTCTGTCTGGAAATCAGAGGCATAGCGTTGGGGGCAAGGGGGCCATCACCCCAGGCACAAAATTCTTGGGGGCACAAAATGTTGCACCCCAGTTGATGCCAACAGCAGCCTGCCCCTGTGGAGAACATAGGTGAGCACCAGTCACAGGAAACTCCATGTGCACCTCCCTGTCTCCCCAACTTGGGAAAGCAGTGAGGCTCTAGCGCTGGCTTGGCTCCTGCGGCCAATGATTGCTCAGGTGATTTCAGCCAAGCGCCAGTGCCAGGAGTCCCCGCTCGCACCATCCTGCCTTGGAAAGGCATTGAGTGCCCACCGCCAGGCAGGGCTCCTGCAATCTGTGCTCGGGCCATTTCACCCAAGCGCCGGCCACAGGAGCCAACAACATGATGTGGTCTGCCCGGGGGTTCAATTCAGGTCCGATACGCCTCTGCCGGGGGGGGGGCACACATGACACAGGCAAGGCACGCTATACCCCTGTTGGAACTGTCCTATTCAGCTCAGTGGGACTCGCTCCCATGCAAACATGTATAAGATTGAAGTTGTAGCTACCATGCTCCACTAGATGCTCCACTAGATGAATGGCATATTCATCCCCCTTCTTTTTCTTGCATCGTGAGCTCACTGGGGCACGCAGGTCCTATCTTCTTACTGCTTGTAAAGCCCCACACCATGTGCACAATGACATGGTACACATAGTCATCCTTCGCGATAGATTTCATTGCATATCATCTTTGCCGTTCAAAGCAGAGAATCTCTTTGAACTTATAATGCTGACCTGGCAATCTCAGCTGGGCATTGTCTTCTATATCCAGGCACTCCAGGTTCTAGCCCTACCAATAACGTACTCCAACCTGCTTCCTGTTCGGGACACTTACCTGCACCGGTGAATATGCATTTTTCACACTGAGCACAGAAAATCGCAGATATTTTTGGCCTCTCTAAAAATAACACCTTCCAAGGGGAGCACATGCTGCCAGGCTGAGCGACTGTTTTGCCACTTTCAAAATAAGCTGCGCCTGCTGCTTCCTTGCTGTGTTGCCCCTCGCAAGATATAACAAGCACAAGCATCCGAAAAGGTTCTTCCCTGGGGCTCTGTTGACTGATGTTCTCATGCATTTTGTGTATCAGAGTCTAAGTCAACTTGAATGCCAGTGTCATTTGGAGGGGCAAGAAAACAGAGCAGCGCTTTCCAAACTTCTTAGCACCAGGACCTACTTTTTAAAATAACACTCTGTTGGGACCCAACTAGCTTTATGTGACTTAAAAAAGGGTGTCACCGCACCAGCTACTTAGTCCTTTGTTTTTATCCTATGGTGGGCATTCTGGAGCATTTGCTGAGCTCCATGTACATGGGATCAGGACCATTCTGTTGGCCTTGTGTAATGTGGCCTCTGGGACCACCTGCACCCAGGGGAAGGGGGCATCAAAGGGGTTTGAGCAGGCAGATGGAGTATGGACAAGGGCTAAAACAGGAAAGACAGGAAAAAGATAGTTGGGTTTTTTTAATCCAAAAGCAAAAACAAAAGGGCCTGCGAAGCCACATAGAAATAGTCTTCCAGCCTGGCAGAAAGAGCGTGGGGAAGAGCAGGATCTCAGTGGAATGCCTGGCCTGGCCTGCCGCTGGTTCCTTAAAGGAGGCAGTGAGTGTTGTTGATGGGGTCTTCTTTCCCCCAGACCAGTGCCCAGGGTGGTTCAACCTCTGGAAGGTTCCTGCCCGGGTCCGTCCAAGGGCAATCACTCAGCCAGTGTCCATCTCGGTTCCAATGGCTGGCTTGAGGTGGGGTGGGGTATTTGGGGGTATTCTCAATTTGGGGGCCTGCATTAACTGGACCAGGACCATTCTGGTGCTACTCCATTCCTCTTGGCCTGCCCTCGGAAGCGGACTGAGGCACCATTACCTACTCATGATTAAATGCGCATGTGCGACTCAGTGTCACTTTCCATAGGGGTCAATACATTTTCCTTGTCAGCTATGAGCTTGTCAGTTTCACAACCCACCAACCATCTGGTCTCAGCCACTGATGGGTCCTGACCAACAGCTTGGAAAACACTGAAATACTGTGTTTGTGTACGTTTGTATGCCAATAGAGAATTGATGATGAGAGCTGGATATCATTAAGTGAAAGCCGCTACAATAAAGAAACATCTAATAATCCACTATCTGCAGAAGCCAATGAGGAAAAGATGGAGTGTAATCCTTCCTAATGAGAAAAAGGTTAAGCCAAAAAAAATTCACAAAACTATTTTTGACATGAAAGATAGAGCTGGCTTGAGGTGAAACAAAAGCCCACATAGGTCACCTCCTCACCAGTTCACCTATTTTTACAGCTGCTTGTTTTGCTGGTTCACCTCCTGATGGCTGCTGGTAGCCACTATTTTCTCCACTACCTCCAGACATCTCTCACCATGATGCTATGTGATGATGTTGCAGCAGGGACCTATGGGTAAGCAAAATGGTGGACACCAGCAACTACTAGAAAGGATCCCTCCACAACCACTAAGTTCTGGTTTTTACCACATCCCCGGAAGGATGTCTCCCAACTTTCCTGTCTGCAGATGAGGGAGCTAAATGGGAGACGGGCTTTTGGTTCAGTTCATCTAAAGGTAAAGGTTTCCCCAAGACCGAATGGTCTAGTCATGACCAACTGTAGGGGGCAGTGCTCATCTCCATTTCAAAGCCTATAGAGCTGGTGTTTTGTCCAAGGACAAGCTTCCATAGTCATGTGGCCGGCATGACTATACGCCGTAGTGCACGGAATGCCATTCCCTTCCCACTGAAGTGGTCCCTATTTATCTACTTGCATTTAGGTGCTTTCAAACTGCTAGGCTGGCAGGAGCTGGGACAAGCAACGGGAACTCACTCCATCATGAAGTCTTGAACTCCCAACCTTCCAGTTGGAAAGCCCAGCAACAGCAAATTAACCCGCTGCGCCACCACGTCAGTTCATCTAGCACTTAATAAATGGCCTGTTCCCTTTCCTAGAAGAGATACATGTCAGGTAGGTTCCTTTTGACAGCCTGCAACTGCTGTTGGTTGTACTACCCCCTTGGTCTTCTTAGCTACAGGTAAGAACAAGCAAATGATACACCACAGTTTGGATCTCACTGGGGAAACCACATGCCCATTTTGGTGGACGTATGTCCTGAACACATCATGCCAATATGGGGGAAGGCGGTGATAACCGCAGAAGGAGTGAGTGGTTTCCCATATCTTTATTTTTGAAAGTGAAGAAGGAAACCCTGCTGATGGCTTGACAAATTGGAAACAGTGCAGGGGAGCTCTGTTGCGGTAACACTGGGTCTCGAAAGCAAATCTTGTCAGGAAAGGATGAAGGAAGTGGGAATGCTTAGCTTGGTGAACGATGGCTAACATAACAGCATGATCCTAAACATGTTCAAGTCCAACTGAGTTCAATAGGACTTAATGTCAAGCAAGTGTCTATGATCATAGCTGAACAGGCAAAAGCTGTTCACCTTTTATTTTCTCAAAATGAAGGCCTTCTCGGTCTCAGGAGGAACCACTGTCAAGCCTACCTGCTACATATTTGAAAACCAGCTATGGTTGTCAATTCCAGAAGAATAGATTAAGGATAAACTTTAAGGCAAAAGTTTCTTGCCTTAGTTCTGCTGTTTGGTGCCGGGGTGGGTCTTCTGATTTACACATTTGTGCTGGTACAGATAAGGGAGCATCTGATGTGCAGTACAAAGTCACTTGCTTCAGTCATGTAGCTGGGGGAAGGCAAAAGGGTAAGTACTGCAGGCGCCACAATGTGCTGTGTAAGCGGCCCCTCCCACTTGCCATCAGAGCCATTCTGGGCAGCAAAGGAAATGTGTAGGTGCTCATGGAACCAAACAGCGTCTCCTGCGGGTTGCCATCACTTACACAGGACATTGTAGCACCTGCAGTACTTAGGGTTCCCCCACCCACACGACAGATCTGCTTCTCTTGATGGGCTGCTTTATCATGAGAGCATAAGGAGCATGTTTACTTGCACTCATTCCCATCTCTCCATATCATCAAAAAAGTTTGTGGGCGTCGGTGAGAGTTTTTCTTGTGGGTGGAAAGAAATCTAAAGCCTCCACTGGCTCTCTCACCAGACTAAGGGCCAAATCCTGTCCAATTTTCTAGCCCTGCTGTAGCCATCCCAATGGGGTGTGTGCGGCATTCTGTGGTGGGGGAGCAGTCATAGAGGCCTCCTCAAGATAAGGGAACATTTCTTCACTTACCTTGGAGCTGTGTTGTAGCTGGATCAGCACCAGCAAGTTGGATAGGATTGGGCCCTGAATGTGTTCCTTTTCAGTAGGCTGCTGCCACTGAAGCATATTTGCCAATGCAGCCTTTGCAACAGATCAGCTCAGTTACTTTTTAGGCACTATATGAGGGAGTGGGGAAGGCCCCTACAGCCTTCACTTCACTGAGCAAGACGAGCTGAAGGGGACAGCAGGGACGTTGCTACCCTTCCTCATTAGCACAGTTGGCTGCCATGTCACCTCCACATCTGGGCCTGCCTCCTGCAGCAACTGCAACACTAGAGATTATAGCTTTGCGCCAGCGGAAGGCAAAAATGTTTGATCCTGTGCAGCGACAACCAACACAGTGGGTCACAGAGCTGCAGTAGGCAAACAAAAGAGTGTTCTGCTGATACACAGTCTCAGCAGCCAGAGCTCACCAGATACAAGATCAGTGCAAGCCTGTCTGGCTGTAAAAGTTCCATTTTGTTGTCGAACATGCAGTATTATGTATCCATTGCTGCAAAGCACTGGGCCCATCTGAAAGACAGTCATCCGAACCAGATGCAATGAACCAACAGCTATTGTCAGCTCTGATTCCTTTTAGTGGGATTTGGGCAGTGGAAGTAGTCGCCAGGAGATCTTGCTTCACAATTGTATCCATGCAAATCGCCCACAGAATTCGGGCTCATTTGAGAAAGAGTCAGACTGGTCTTGATGACAAAACCATGGGATTCCCAAGCCCCACTCTCTGGTGCAACACCAAAGCAGGACCTGGCAGAGCATTTGCATGGGCAGAGGCTGCTTCTTTGCACTGCCCAAACATGTATTTATTAATTTACATTTACAGTCCAACCTTTTGATACCCCAATCTGTGATCCGTGGGTTAGACTGAACCCTGATTAGACTGAACACTGCAGATAAGGAGGAGAAGGGGATACTTGGAGAAGTTGGAGATACTTGGAGAAGGGGAAAATAGAATCCTTGTTCAATAAACTACTTTTCACGGGAGTATTAGATGTGCTATTTTGCAGCTTGCTCTGAAAAAAGTGACCCCTTCCTTTGCCCTGGCTTGCTGAACAATGGAATGCAGACGTGATTAATCATGTTCACATTCCATTTTTCAGCAAGCGAGAGCTAGGAGGGGGGTTGCTTTTTTCAGTGAGCTGCAAAACTGTTCTAATTGACTGACTGATGTTTTGTTCTAACTGTTTTTATTTAACTGGTTTTTTGTATCAGGGTGGGGGGAGTCCCAGAATGAAACCCCAGCAGATACAGAGGTCTCGCCTGTATATCCCATTTTTCTACCACCAGAGAACTTAAGATAACATACAGGGCATTCCCAATCACTGATCCAGGCACCAGAGCTATTTCGCTTCAGCAAGACAGCTGTAACAGATGCCCTCAAACCATGCCCTGGAACAGGTTTGCCTGCAAATGGCCCAAGTCCTTTGAAAGGCTAGGGCCAAGAATTTACTGAGATCATAAGGAATGCCAGAAACAGAAAGCTCTTCTCTAGACTAAAGATTCAGCATAAGGATAATATTTTTCCAAGCTTGAGAGTAATAGAAAGTGCTGTACACAATTGTATAGATTTTGTAATGAAAATGTTAAATGTATGTTTATTTAGGAACACGATCAACGTATCAGGACCCAATATATGCTGTACTGATATTGATTTTTTTCCCTTAAACAGAAATTTTGTTTACACATTGTGAAAACGCAACAAAAAAACTCATAAAAGAAGCAGAATGCATTTGGTGTGGTATCATAAAAATAAAAATGTTGCTTATAAGAGGAGCTTGAAATAACATTAGTAAAATAGCTTTTTAAGTAGACATTACATAGGCAACGTTTTAAAAAAAGAAATTGATCTTTTGAGGTTTGACCTACTTTTTCCTGGAATCCAAATCAAACCTTCAAAAGATACCGCTAATAAGGACTTAGCTGGAGCCAGCATTTATTCCCAGAATTTGTTGTCTGTATTGGACTCAGATCTGGAAAAAGTGAGGAAACCGGAAAAGTGTGCTTTTTGAGCAGGTGCAAAATGCCTTTCGACCACACTGCAAACTACAATCAGCTCTCATATACCTGGGATGCTTATTCATTCTGTTATCTCTTAAACTATGCATTTTGTTCTGTTTGTGTTCTGTTTTAGACCCTCACAGTCTGTGGATTATCTTTGGCTATCTCTGAACTTGTCTTTGGATTATATTATTCTTGCATTCAGGTATTTGTAGACATCTGTTCGCTAAGAAACTCAGTGTGATGCACCAATGAGCCTCATTATTCTGCACAACAACCCTCAAGGTAGGTCATGCTGAGTAACAGTTAGTAGACAATTTGAAATGTGGTTCTTGAAATTTGGAAGGCTTCCAGTAAACTCTCTAAATTCAATTTAAATCTGAGTCCCTTCCAGGAGTAGGATAAAGCTAAGTTCACTGGCCATCTCTGTTCATTTCTCCTGCCGCCTCCTTCTCTCCCCTAACCTTCTCGAGTGAAGAAACAGCAATAAGGAGGGCTTTTTTTATATATTTTATGATCCTAGGAATTAATTTGTTGTATGTTATATTTTTAATATTGTTTTTATTGTCTTAATACTGTTTTTAATTATTGTTTTTTACTGTGTTTTAACTTTGTAATGCCACCTTGAGGGCCTTTGTGGCGGAAAGGCGGGGTATAAATCAAATAAATAAAATAAATAAAAATAATTCAGCAATCGTTAGAAGAACATATCCTCAGCAGTTTGGTCCAGGAATGTTGCTACAAGTACACACAGAAACACCTGGAGTTGCTGAGATGTATGGGCCCTAACGGCCACAGACACCACATGTCTGTGTCAGCATCTAGGGCTGAAATCCTGATGCCCAACTCCTACTAGCAATACATAGAACTTTTCCTACCGCCATCCCTTGCCTTGAACAGTTTCAGAAAATTTAGGAACAAAATGGCAAGGAGGGCTAAATAGTGTGACAAGCAAAAAAATACATCGACAGGCCAATGCCAATCCCAACTACGATTGGGCCATGGGGGGGCAGAGGAAGAGGTGTTGCAGCCTCACTGCCTGAGCCTGCTGTCCCTGGCAGAGCCTGTAAGCTAGTGGTGGGACTGGGCGGATAGGGACAGGAAGGGGAAGGAAGGGGATAGTGACTGGGGCAGGGAGGGAGCAGTTCAAGGCTGGGAAAGCGGTATCTGAGGTTTATCCTAGCCTGCTTCCTAGGCATCAACTGCCTTCCGTGGTCCACTCAGATTTTCACCAGCTAAATTGCTGGCACCGCTCCAAGTAGACACCCCATAGCAATGGAGCTTACCCTGAGCGAGGGAACAAATGTTCTGACCTGGAGGAGACCTTTGGAGCTGCTCACCTTGCAGGATGCAGCACGTGCCTCGATGGTGCAACTGCATTGGTGGGGGAGGGGTTAGTTAAGATTGGGGCTGAGAGTTGGAATTAGCATTCACTCTGGAGGGCAAGGAAGACTCCGGATGTGCTCCCATGACTAAGTCTGAGGAACATGGTTGACCAGCACAAAATCAACCATTGATCTCCACAGCTAAGTGGGACCAGCTCTTCCTGGTCCAAATCATAGCTAAACTTCTATGGAATTAACCTCCCAGAAATATTCATTGGATACGGTCCTCCACTTCTTCAGTCTCAAATGCAATTCCTGGATGCCTTGAGGCTACCACATTGCTTAGAATAGTTCCCACGCATTTTACAGTCCCATCAAGTAAAATTATATTTACATTTTGCTGCAGTGCAAGACACTCTGAATGTATTTACAGTTGCTCACCTTTGCCATTAAAGCCCAACTTTAAATGGTTTGGCAGCCTGTGAAGCTGCATTTTGAAGCATTACAGTCCTGCAAACATTTTGCCTGCAAGTCATCTCAGTGGGGCAGTGACAAAAACCTGTCCTTTAATTGCATCAAAACCATGCAAAAGATCCAATCGTTTGTTTCAGCACAGGAGGAAGAAAAGACGGAATGTACCTGGAACAATTCTTTAGCTTCCACATTCCAAGCACTGCTCTGCTGTCAACAAACAGCGGTGATAACCTCTGGCAGACCATGCCACATTCCCTCTAGTGGCTAGTCCAAAGAGACAATCTGTGTCTGCTGCCGAGGCTGCCCATAGCTGAAGTGACAGAGATGTCTTCTGGAGAATTAAACTGATGTGCCAAGAAAGTTTTAGGTTTTCTGGGCTGAGTTACATATACATATGCTTTTAACAACAACAACAAAAAATTAAGACCCTGGCTCTCAGCCAACCTACATTAGCTCTGTGTCAGGTTGGATGGAAGTCAAGGGTAGCATTCACAGAATCCAGCTCTATACTTACCTCTCACTGTCAGCACACCTCTTCCACAGGTGCTGACTGATGTAAAACACTCAGCGCCAGCTATAAAAGGCATTCCAGTAGCCCTTCAGAGCACACACACTTCTTCCATAGTAAAGAAACAGTGGATGCTAACCTAAATGTTTATTCAGTAGGTTCCCAAACCTATGGGTCTATGGCCCACCAATGAGGCACCAAAAATGGGTTGTGACCCACTGGTGGGCCATACAGTTTGCAAAACTGACAGGGTAGATTGGACTATGCACCTCAACCTGCTACGGGGGTGGGGGGTGGGGGGTGGAGAACTGCTGCCCAATTACTACTATAGCCACAGAGGCTTCAGTGGCTAGTAAAGTGGGTCGTTTGGTTTTTTTTTTCCAGGTGGGTCCCAATGCTAAAACGTTTGGGAAATACTTCTTTAGTGTGTTCCATGAAATCTGTTTAAAAAAAACAAAAAAAAAACAGGCATGGCTATTAAGGAAATACTGATCAAACACAATGCTGTAGTAATAGATTCCCAGAGCTACTTCAGACTATGGGGCTTCTGGGTGCCTCAAAACACGGCCTGAGAATTAGATAATCTGATATCAACTCTCCGCCTTCCTCAATTTGCTCCATGGGAGCATTAGTGATGGGTAGGGGTGGGTATTTTGGAAAAAATGCATAAAAATACAAAATACCTTTTTTGGTGTTAAAATATCTAAATAAAATCACAAAGAACTGCATTTTGTTGTTTTAAGGTATTTTTTCCAGAAATTACTTTTCCTATTAGAAATAATATTGTGGCTGCAGATGCTAGCACTAAATCACCTACCCAGAACACTTTTAAACCATTTAAAAAGTAAAAACGAGAACGGAACAAAAACGTAACACCACTTTTTGCATTTCAAACAGCAAAATCTGCACCAAAAAAAAAAAAACCCAATCCCCACACCATTTTCAAGCACCCTAATGATGGGCATAGCTGCGGATCTACCATCATGTCCATGGGGGCAAAAGCCCCAGCCACGGCACTCCTGGGACAGGAAGAGGGCAGTAACAGGGCACCAGACCTTTCTTGGAGACGAGTGGTTTTGGCCCTCCTGCCCACCCCGGCCATCATACAGCTCCGAATGGAGGCTGGCATGGCATGGGGGCAGGGCAGCGTACGGGGGCGGGGAAACAGCTGAGGGGGCAGACCACATCCTCCATTGGCTGGGTGTGTAACTGGATGGGCAAATTCCAGTCCTGTGAGATCTCCAGTAGAACTAGAGTGCAGCTCTCCATCCTATCCCCCTCCATGTACCCACTGGAAGAAGAATAAATGGTACACTACCCTCAAGCGGAGTGAGGCGGCAGCAGGTGTTTTCTCCCCAAATCCCCAGTCCCAAATGAGGGACTGAACTCTATCCCTAGAGCTGGTTCCACCCTGAGGAAGTTACTCCTGAACAAGATTGCCTGGAGCTAAGCCACAGGGCTTCAAAGCCAGTGGATTGCTCAGGTTTTCTATTGGTTTGTTGCAGCGCTTGCCCATGTCTGAACTGGGCTTGAAGCACAACAGCCAGTTCAGATTTGTTTAACCTCTATCCTGGACTCTAGAAGCAGTTTGACATACAACTACCTTCCACTCAAGGTCCTAGAATTGTGCTTGCCCCCAGGATGCCCAGATAAATGAAGCAAAGCCATCAATAACTTTATGGAGAAATAAAAATAACAGCAGCCTCATTATGAAAGAAAATGAAATGGAATCTTGTTTCCATCTGCAGGTGATTGTTTCTACCTAAGCAATTGTGAACACTCAGGCTCCAAATTAATTCCCATCTGGAGGTAACCTTATTTGCAATAGAGGCAATATGCTGCTTAAAACAGCAATCTGGAATCAGTCGGCATTCTCAAGCATTATTTTAAAGCAGTGCGCAGCTAAACCTACTTATTAGAAGCAAGCATGACTTAAAGTTTTTATTGGGAAATATACTTTGACAGTATGCATACGTAAATGCTAATGGCCAACATGGGTCAATTAGAATGCCTTGCATTAAAAGATAATATGGATATTAGAGACATATAAGAAACCTTCGGAGAACAGTGAAAGTTGATGGGACATTTTCATTCCTGGGTAATAAAACCTGTAGGAAAGGCAGAGCAGGTGGGACTGGAGGTCATGATGTGCCGTATGCGGAAGCATAAAATCACACAAGATATACATCTCAGTAGAACGAACAAGAACACAGAATCAATATTGGAGGCCAATATGGAAGTACAGCATTGGGAGCGCAAACCTAAACTGGAGTTAGGCCGGCATAAACTAAGCCAGCAAAGTTTGGCCAGCACAAGGGCCACCGTAAAGCGTGTTTGGACTTTGCTTTACGATTTCCATTTTAAAAGGTATTTAAATACAAAGAAGTGCACAAAATTGGGCTTCCCACCTTTGCACAGCAAAACCATGCAGGTTCCAACTTTCGTAGGGCTAAAAATATCTCTAAAGATCCACTTCCGGGTTCTAGCATAGCCCCTGAATGCATCGGTATAAACGCTATAATTCATTCAGCCACTAGATGATGCTGAACGTAATGGAATAAAACGCTAGCAATCGCTGTGAGTCAGATCCACGGACACCAGATCCACCTGGTCCCACTCTATGGCGGTCTCTATATAGACCCAACCCAGAAAAGTCAAACAAGCAAAAGAGCAATAAGTTTTTTAAATAAAAGCAATAATGTGGCAATCACTAACTTGGGGGAGCTCAATCACCATTGGATTGATTGCCTCAATTCATTGAAGAAAAGGACAGCCAGCAGATGAAATCTATAAAAAGAAATTTGAGGGCCTGATAATTCTTATACATACACTCTGGTGAACCCTGATTGGGCCGCAGCTTCCTGATGTGTGCCCATTGGTATTTGAATGGTACCTTTATGCTCCATTAGGCTTTGCCTTATCTAACTTGTACTGGCTTTCCAAGGTCTCAGGTGGGGAACTGTTTCCCCGGCCCCGCTATCAACTGGAGATACCATGTGTTGAAGCTTCTGTATATAAGACATGTTCCTTACCACTGAACTACTGCCTTCCCCATTGTAACCACTTCTAAGTGACCCAATTGTCATATCAAATATGGAGCCGCTGTTGCATGAATTGATGACTGGATAACAGATAGGTCAGTATCCATATTAAAAAGGCAAATATATGAGAAGGGATGCAAGATTCCAGCTGCAACAATTGAGGTGGTTTCTTCTTGTTGTTACACTTTTGCACATGTCAGTACTGTCTAGATAGGAAACAGCAAGAAGTCAAATAATCCAATTCTGACAGAAGATTGTAGCATCTTTCCGTCACCCTCCATATATTACTCTTCAACCTGCTTCCTAAAACATAGAACGTTTGCTATGGAAAACATCTGCAGCACAAAACCTTTCAGGCAGCCTAACAACCAAGCCAAGCCCCACACAATAGGAAGAACAAAACCTGCCAATTTAGCATGAAGCACACTTCTTTTTCCAAACCCCAACCCCAGTAATTGGACCTAAAAATCAGTAAAATGCACTGAATCATCCCAAAGAAAATTGACACGTCTCCACCCACCCAATCTCCTACCTCTTATTTTTGGTGATGAACTCATGCGTCTCAGGATATCACTTTAGGATTATGTGACATTTACATGTTTGTAACATGACAACAGTCATTCCAAGTGAGGATTTGATGCCACAGATGCAACACTACAGACATAAATTTCCTATCACCCAACGTAACCTCAAACACAACACTTTTGCAGGTCAAAACACATCCGTCATCAAGTACGGAGTCATTGTGATAAAACAAAAGTGATGCATGTATGTGTCTGCCCGCCCCCGCTCTCAGTGTTTCCCAAACTATGGGTTGGGACTTCTAGCAGGTCGCAAATCTAGTTTTGGTGGGTCATGAAAAGTTTTTGAAACATTTTAGAAAATCATTTTGCAAGGACCCTTGCCTAGTTTGCAGAAGAAAAATGTCAGCTGAAATGCTAACCGGTGATGTTATGCCCCATATTAAAATATAACATGGCATGGATCTCATGTGAACCCAGTGTCAGCCTTTTGTCTGGCCTGAAAGTCTCTAAATGCACAGCTAACTCTCCAGCCTTCTGGGTACCTTGGAATGACTAGGAAGTTTTGGGGAAACAATTCTTGAATTCAATTTCTGGCAAAGAGTATAGCAAACACTCTCTCTCACACACACACTATTGTAAGATCTCCAGCAGCCATAGGAGAATAGGACTCCTATTATCATTAATAAAATATTCTCTCGGTCTCTTTTTTTAATCTAATGAGTTGTGATAGATTGTCATTTTAAAAAGTAGGTCCCGGTGCTATAAATTTTGGGAAACACTGCTCTAGAAAACTCCTATTCAACGGCTGCCATTAAGCTGGGTCAGCCTACAAGCAACGACTAAATGCCATCTTCCATGATGTCAGTGCTGCCGAGAAAGCCATGCTCAGCTTTCCCTTCTCAAGTATTGTCCTGAGTGACAGCATCCAAGGTTCCCTTGTTACCACTAAAGCCACATCACAAGGAGATTTACCAGCAGAAGTTAATTTCCTTCTCCCATCTTTGTCCTCTTAAGCAGCTTCCTTAGAAAATTGGGTTATGCTTGAGACCATTTCCAATTGCCCAATTCGAGATGCTTATTTAAAGGCGTCTGCCTTGCTAGGCTGGCTTCTTGCCAAATACTACAGTTCCACTAGGCCAGTTGAGCTGCTTCATGAGTGGCTCAGCTGGTGGTTTTTGTACTTCCGTGCATAGCCTGGCTGTTGACTAGAGCTTTAAACCATTAACAGAACACATTGAAAATCTCACTTCAAGCCACTTTCCTGGGCAGCAATGTGCATCCAATCTCGTTTTTTAATTGTACAACATATCCTCAGAACTCCTTGGCAAATATTTTCACAATCAAGTACTTTGGGAGGATATAACCTGAATTACAGCATCAAGACAGTATTTGGATTTAATTAGCCAAAAATCTGATAAAGAAGTAAAGTCTCTTGATAGATGCACACAGTCGTGTTCAGCCTCTCTGCAATTCTTTAGAATGTGACAGGGGTATCTATTTGCCCCTTTGAAGGGCCTTTTCAGGAGCACACATAACAATGAATTTCCAGTTCTTCAACAAATGTGATCGCTATTGTTATTCCCTTAATTATTGCTTTCAAAAAAACATGCTGGAAGTTTTCTTTTTCCACCCACAAATGACCAAATTGTCAGCACACTGGGGGTGCAATCCTAACCTGGAGTTAGGCTGGCATAAATTAAGCCAGCAAAGTTTGGCCATCACAAGGACCACCATCAAGCACGTTTGGACCACTCTTAGAGTCAGGGAGGATGGCGCATATCTGTGTGCTGGCCTCTCTGAATCTGAGAGTGGTCCAAACTTACTTTATGGTGGCCCTTGTGCCAGCCAAACTGTGCAGGACTAACTGTGCTGGACTAACTCCAGGTTAGGATTGCGCCTTGAGAACATGCATAAAACACAAAATGGGATGATGGATTACAAAGAACATGGGACTGCCACCACAAAGGGCAGCCCCAATTTCAGTTCCTTCTTCCCTGTATTGCTTCTGATTCAACCCACCCCATAATTACAATGTGAATTTCTGCATGTGCACCTGCCAGTCAAGGATGTGGAAACAGCAAGGAAATGGAAAGCTGAAGGACACAGAACAAGCTGAGTGGATGCTAGCCGACTATAAAAAAAGAACTTGACATCATTTCACCCATTGAAGTATATGATGATATGAACATTCTGTCTTAACATGGTTTTACCTGCAAGCCTACAAGCAATGCATAAAATCGTCCAGATTTCTGAGCGGTGATTCATTTTAATGATAAAATAAATTGAATGCTTTCCAAGGGCTATCTGAGGCACACACAGTGCAGGAGCCACAGCCCGGCCTTTTTTATTCCCAAAGAATATAGACCCCCCCCCATTTAATTTTAGCTTTGTACCTGTAGACCCTTATATTATTTTGCATTTTTGCAAAAGAGAAAAACCCCCAAAATAATAACAATCCCAGACTGGTCAATATTGCTACAGCGAGCGCATTAACACTGAATCTGCTGAAAATGTGGTGGGTAATCTGAAGGCTCCTGCTTGGATGAAACATTCGAGGCATGTTGAAGAAAAGAAAAAGGGTTTTGATGAAGCCAGTGGGATTTTTCCAAGGAGGTTTGCACAGCCTGACATGAAAAAAGTCTCAGCACAGGTTGCCTCTGACCAGCCCTGCATATGTTGGTGGGGCTTGGAGGCTGAAGAAGTTCTCCCCGCAGTGGAATCAAAGTTGATAAGACCAGAGACCAGAGTTGACACCAAAGCTTCCTTAAGGTGAGAAACAGTTGAGGAGTTTTAAAGGAAAGGAAAAGAGTGTCAATACGACCAGAGAGGTTTGTGCACATCCTTAGCTCCAGCTAGGGAGTAAAACACATTTTTATCCTGTCTTTCCCAGCAAGTACTGTATTCCGAATAAACCACATCTCCGAAGAATAAATGCAAAGCATCACTCTCTCCAATATTCCTCCATGCCCATCTCAGTTTCTTGTTGTGTGTCTCCTAAATTAAGCAGAATACAGTTCTTCCTACTATTAGGATTTATTACTAAATATTATTATCCTGCATTTCAGCCCTGCCGTTCAATCGCTTTGGTATCGCTCTAACTCTTCTTTTGCTTCTACAAACCAACTCATCTTTTGCTTTTCTTTACAATTAAGCGACATTGATGTTTTAGCGGTGCCTGGATGAGGATGGTGCAGACATTCAGTTAGTACAGCCATAGGACTTTGGATACCACTGCATCTCGGTTGTGGGAAAGCTGGATGCTTAATATTTTAACTAATGCACTTAAGGGGTATCTTATTTTATTTATCTCAGTCAACTTCTGTGCTCTCAAAACCATGAGTAAGCAACAACAAATATGCTGTTATTTACATAATTGTCCCATTCCAGTCTCCCCATTGGGTACTTAAGTGAAAGCCATTCATAACACTAACATCTCACTGTCATTTGACATGCTCTTTGGGATTAACCTAAATTCCTACATTGTTGGAGCTCCTCAGGGCCCAAATGAAACTTTAGTCACAAATCTATATGGGTCTTAATGAGAGAAGGCACAAAAGCTATAGGCTATGTACACATGCCATACTTTCTCCTCCTCTTGGGAAGTCATTCAAAGTGGTGTAACAACAAAAGGATAAACTGCTCTAAAACCAAAATAAAAATCATAAAGCAAAACGTTACAATAAAAGCAAGAAACAGGGGGGCAACAAAAACTCAAAACAGCAGTAAATCAGATCAAGAAAGCTGACCAAGAATAAGCATGTCTTTAACTGGCACCAAAACCGGCATGACTATTTCCTGGGTTCTCACCATTAAGAGGCACCTTATCAAACAGGTGCAGCAAGCAATCAGCTGAGGTGGTACAATCAAAAGATCGAAGTCCTTAAGGTCTGGGAAAGCACCAATGGCCTTCTAATAGCCAGTTGTAGGTGAGAAGCAGGCAGCTTTCAGAAACTGGAGAAAATGGCTGCCAGGCCTTGCACAGGCTGTTACAGGCCTTAACTTTTAAACCAGCATCTCGAACTGCACTCAGAAATATACCAGCAGCCAGTACCGATGGTACAACAGAGATGCAACCTCTGGTGCTTACAAGTCATGAGAAGCAGGCTCTCTGGCCAGTGGCGTCACTAGAGTTTGCATCACCCGTGCGGGACATCAGCGCATCACACACACACCCCCATGGACTCCTCCTCCCACACCATACAGAATAAATTACAATACCGTATGCACAACCTAAATGCAGTGTTATTACTAGGGTTGGTGTTATTGGTTGGTGTTATCCCCATCAACTTTAACTATAGTATAGGTCACCCAACAAATTAGTAACCAACAAAAAACCCATGGCCAATTTGATGACACTCACACAATTAAATAAGAGTTTTAGTATTAGCTCTGCTACATGGAAATGAGAACTGACTCATACTAATGATTTTTTAAAAATTGCAATTTGTATTTTGGCCATAACTTTTGATAGAATAAAGATATGACACTCTGGGTTTTTTCATTGAATTCCTCATGAAATTCCACATCCAGCGGTATATAACATGGTGGTGTTATTTCGTAAAAGCACAATTTTTACATTTAAAGGGTTTTTTGTTTTTTGGCCATAATTTTTGATAGAACGAAGATTATACTCCGGTCGTTTCTATCGAATTCCAGGTGAAATTCCACATCCAACGGTATGTAGCATGATGGTATTATCTTTTGAAACCACAATTTTGGTCCCTGGTGATGTCACCCCCTGGTGCAACCCGCCCCTCCCAGCGATGCCACTGTTCTGGCTATTCTGAGTAGGCTAAATCTGAATGCCCAATGCAAGGGAGTTGCAACAGGATGCAAGTGTCTTGTGTGCTCCCAGAAGCATCTGTTGGGCCACTTTGAGACACAGGAAGGCAGAAGGTGGACTAGATGAGCCTTGGGGTGATCCAGCTGCACTCTTCTTATGTGCTATGCTCTCTTGGTATGCTGATTATCTCTGCTTCAACTCGGAGGGTACATGTTTAATGACTGAAGTCCATAAGGAAGATGGAGAAAAAGCACTAATGAAGGAAGCTACAAGCTGGTAGTCTTGAGGGGATAAAAATCTGAATGGGGGGAATTCAGAATATGAATTCCTTCAGTTTGCAATGTCTCACTGTAATATGAGATCAGCTCAGATCTTCCTAAACTAAGGCCTAGGTTTGCATAGTCTGCCCACCACCACCACCACTACTGTTACTGCCAGCCCTCCACACTTCCCCGATGCAAATCCCTTCTCTTCTCCCAGACATACAGTACATGGCATGAGGGTGGGGGCAGCGGTAGTAGCAAGCTCTTTCTCCCTCCCTCCGTTCAGTGATAGCAGGGCAAACACATTGTCTCCAGTGCTCCCAAGTTCAGTGACTTTGTAGTGTTCTAGTCACCTGGCTGGAGGAGAGATGGAAAGGTGGACTTCATGCTATGGACATTGTACCTGCTCTGACAGGTTTGGGAAGAAGGGAAAATGAAGTAAGAGCTCATGGGGAGCCATGGAGGGGGGCCCCTCTAATCTATTCACTTTGTACAGCCTGCCCTTATACTTGGCAGGAGGAGACCAACTGTCCTTAAGCCCCTCCCCGGCATAGCATCTTTTCCAATGACTGTCTGCTGGTGTCTCTTCCGCATCTTTTCTTTTGATTGCAAGTACTCTGAGACAGGGCACCTCCTTTATTTGGCTATAATTTATAAATGTGTTTATTGAAAAAACACAATAATTTGGGCAGCATTTCACATGGATCCAAAGGAAAAGAGTAAGTAAGATATTCCACACTAATACCAGCCATTTCTTGTAGGTCTTGCATGCATCACATAAATCTACGATCCCAAAGGACTGCCTTCTCTCAGATACATAACCCATGCTGCAAATCTGACCCTTTAGATTCATTGTTGTAGTGCGTTGAGGCTGGTTCTGTTGCAGTGCCTCTGCTGGTTGTGCCGCAATTGTTTTGCTTGAATTTTTATTGCTCTTCCCGTCTGGCTTGTTTTAGGTCTCATAGTGCTTTGTAATGGGAATGTGTTAACATTTACTGATTTTGCTTTCTACCCTGAAGTTATGACTAATGAAAAAGGGCAGGGGTATACCTTTTTCCAAAATAAATAATACACCTACAGCTGTGCTATACCTGAGCATTAACTAAAAGAATCAAGGTTTCATCTACAAAATGCCTTCTCACAGCTTTGCCCCAGGTCTAGTTTTCTGTGCCAGAGCCGAGTCCTAAAACATACAAAGTAACAACAGGATCAATAGCAGCCACTGCAGAAAGCATTCTGCACGGCTAACCAGCAGAGTTCCGAAATGGCTTTCTGAAGATGTAGAAGCAGCAATCATTTGTGGTAATTTTTCCAGCAAGTTGTTTGGCATCACCCCCCTCATTTATATTCTCAACCATAAGCCAGCTTAAGTATGGGCAACTCCTTTTGCTCATGTTCATTCCTTGTGGCCCTGGCCTCTCCTATTCCTATGGCTCCACCCTTTCTGATACAGAACTTGTTCAGAAACACACAGGCAAGCAGGCAGACACACACTTGTGCGCAAGCAAATACACAGAGCTTACCAACATAAGACGTGGTTTCCGTAACAGAAGGAATAATAATTCCCTGTAGTCAAAGGGCTTCTAATCTTTAAAAAAATGACTGAAGACACCTCAGTAAATAACCACAGGAAAAGCTGCTACAGTTTACTGAAATTAAGGGCACAATCCTAACCTGGAGGTAGGCCAACACAGTTCAGCCAGCACAAGGGACACGGTAAAGTATGCTTGGGCAAAGAGCAGACAGGCCAGCACACAGACATGCACCATCCTCCCCGAGAGTGGTTCAAATGTGCTTGACAGTGGCCCTTGTGCCAGCCAAACTTTGCTGGCCTAATTCCAGGTCAGGACTGCACCCTAATTAGGACAGTTGCTCTCCTCCCAACAAATATAAGAGGACTGCCTTTATATTGCCTGGTTACTCTTGCCTCTTCCTCCCCTCCCCTCTGTTACCTCTTTGTCAAAATTTAGATGGAAAACTAACTGTGGGAACGATCTGTTTTTGCATTTATGCACAATGTCTGTATGTGAACAATGATTGTTTGTGAACAATCAGAACAATGCCTCATCCACTGCAGGTAGCAAGAAAGAAACACTGCATTCCTGTGCTGACAGATAGTTAAATCTTCAGGAAATGTGTACACTTCAGAAAAAGCGATCAATGCTTTTATATATGCACATGAAATGTCTCTAAAGTGTTTGCTGGCTGCTTTATACCAAGGGATAATCTCATTGTATAAAGCCTCAAATTATATAACTCAATTAGGTTTCTTTTTCAAAAATGGTGGATTTTTTTTGGTTTTGTTTTACAAGATGACAAACTGATGAGCCATGCAGTTGATTTGTTGAAAAGCCTAAAGGGCACAACAGGAAGGTCTTTGGGGGTGGGGATACACAGATACAAAGGATACACAGATCCTTTGTGAACTTAGGTTTTGAGCACTTTCCTACAGTGCACAACCCGAGAGGAGATGCAAGTCGAGGAAAAGCAAAACACAAAACACAGTGCCTAGTTTGATTACCCTGCAACCCATTTGGCCACCTGCGTAATAAAGAACAGAATGTCCTTTTGTGTAGGAATTAGACTGTCAGACCTGAATCCACACAGCTGAGGGTTCCTGAGATCAATCAGTGGAGCTCTGGGCACAGAGTGGAAATGGGAGTTGGCAAAGCTGTCACTTGAAGCGGGGCAGATGGAAGATGCTGCTCTGATGACCAGACAAAGGCAGAAGGCTGTGCAAGAGGAGCTGCATGTTTCTTAGAGCGCAATCCTATACCCTCGTTCCTTCCGGCACTATCCTCTTCCGCCAGCCAAATGCTGTCGCAAACATGCCATCAAGCGTGTCCGTGTCAGTGCTATGGTGCTGGACCGGCACAAGCAGCAGTGTCGGTGCTCAGGCCCCACCGCAACCGTCAGCAATGCCAGCCTTGCGTCGGCAGTGCTCTGTCAGCACAGGGCCTCCATGAGGGCGTTCCAGAGGCATGCCGGGGGCGTAACTGGACAGCGCAGTGGGTGGTGACGGGGGTTGTGACGCAGGACGGCTGTAGTGCTATATCCTAAAGCCTGTCCCCCGCCAGGGCACCCCTGATTCAGGCTGCTCCTGTCCACGTTTCTCTGCACCTGCAAAACAGCAGGCGCAGATCCAAGCAGGCACATAGGGATGACTGGGGCTTACGCAGGTGCACGGGGAAAACATCCCCTTGCCCTGCAGTGTACATTGCTGCTGCTGCTGCTGCCTCCTAATAGGCTTTAGGCTACAGCCCTGTTATGTGGGCCTTACTTAGGATTGGGCTGCCTGGCATCAATCCTATGCGCACTCTCCTAGAAGTAGGCCACACAGCGCACAACAGTACTTCCTCCCAACTAGGCCTGCATAGGATTGAACAGTTAGTCCTGCTAGGCAGGCGTAGCTAGGGCATTTGGCACCGGGGGCAAATAATTTAACCCCCAGGCCTCCCCCAGCCCTCAAAGCCTACTCAATGCCTCAGAAAGGCACTTCTGGTTTCTTGCACTTCAGGTCTCCAGGAAGATGCCCGACAGGCCCTCAAAGTGTGGTACTTGGGGCAATGGACCCCCAGCCCCACCTTAGCCACACCACTGCAGCTCCAGCTCCTGTTGCTTCTGCCCTGCTGTACCCTCCTGGCTGCCTGTTCTTGCTGGTTTGTTGTGCTACAGGTAAAATGGAACAAGTTGATAAACAGCCAGGAGAGCAGACTCAGGAGGTAGGGAAGCAGGAGGGGCGGGGGGGGGATTAAGGCAGACCAGTGGACCCTGTGGAGCAATCAAGTGTCTTCCCATAGCGACAAGTTGCCGGAAACAGCAGCAGGTCCCCGAGGCTATATAACGGGAACAATCATGCGTCTGGTTTGTTGTATTCATGCAATCCATTCCACATGAAGCGATGCTCTTAAGAATAGTGTTGCAGTACTGTACTTGCTTCACAATAACTCTCATTGCATGTACAAAAATATGCCTGCTCAGGAGGACGTCTGCCCAGAAGCGGCTGCGAGCTGGCACAAACTGCCTGCAGTGCTCTCCTCTAGCTTGCTGTCCCGGTGATGTAATTACTAAGAAGCCAGCAGCTGCCCCTCAGGGTTCCTGGTTTGAACCTCATGGTGCTTGACAGCTTTCCTGCCTTCTGGTGGTTGCGTTGCAAGTCCTGTGCCTTGTACAGCACTTCACTGCTGTTGAATTGGTCTCATGGACTGACTACTGGCTCTCCACCTTTCACACCAGTCAGTGGTTCACTCTCACGTGGCTTAGATGCTAGACTTGCTCATAGAACAGATCTAGCTAAGCACACTGGCAACAAACCAGCCACCAACTCTACAGCCAGTCCTGGAAAAGGAGCCCCCTCCAACCTGGGCTAGAGGAGTGGGAACCCTCACAATAGACAAGCTCCAGAACTGCTCTCATTAGCATTACCATTGGCTGACTCCCAATGGAATCCCAATAGGACAGAAGCATCCTTAATATCCAGAACACTTTTGTTCTGCCAAATTCCCTGCCGGGCCACCCCAAGGGCCCTAATGCCCACACTAGGCTAGTTATAGTTTCCCCACAGAGCGGCCTCAGAGATAGGCAAGAGGGAGGGGGTTCAGTAACCCACTGGGCCTCCTCTCTTCCAGCAGCTTTGTTTGGGATCACCGGCTGGCCAGCTTCCTCCAGACTGCCCTCATCACTGGCTTAGCTTCAAACTACTCTAAATCTAGCACCAACAAACAATAAGCAGTCAACCTGCCTAAGCCACAACTGCCTCCTCTACTTGGTGGCTCCAGGGGCATGGCAGCCATATAACAATTCTCAGTGGTTATTCCAGAACAACCTTACCTTATCTAGTCCTTCAGCCAGTTCCTCAGTCTGTGCGACAGTGCTTCAGGCAGTCAGTCCAGCTAGCACTCCATCAGTCAGTCCCAATCAATCCATTCATCCAGCACCATCCCAGGTTCCCTACTGCAGCTCCTGCCTCCAGCTTTATACTGAGGCCAGCCAATCAGTGGGCAGGCTTTAATTCATCAGCCACACCCATCTGCACCTGTTCTAACCTTTTCCTAGCCAGGAGCCCCATCAGCTTGCAGCTGTGCTCCCAAGGCTTGTAAAGACCTTGGGGGTTAACCCTATAATCCCTGGCTTATCTGGGACAAGGGGCCATTGCTGATACCATTCCCTATCTCATCGGGGTATCTCCTGGCTTCCCCAATACAACTTTGTGTCTCCAGAAAATATTTTCCATTCACCTCAAAAGGAAGCCGTTAAAAAAATGCACAAAAGGTGCTGAATAGAACGATGAGGTTTGTATTACAGGCATAGAGTTCTTGTGCAAAAATTTCAGGATCCAAAACATTCAGATAACTGTAAGCCAATTAAAAAAGCCTCTCATGATAACAAGTTCATACTTCCAGGGTTAAGGTTTCTATACATTAGTATTACAGCAGCAATACCAGTCATGTTTTAGAGGAATATGTGCATCTTAGTGCCAGGCAGATTCCCTTTCTGAAATATGCCTATGGTAGACCAATTAGTTCCCCTCCTTCCCCACACTATACTCCACCACTCGTGTGAGGGCCCCCATAGGTTAGCTCCAGAGGTGTCATCTACTCCCCAGTAGATGGTTCGCTGGGCGGGAGTAGGGAGTGATTGACAGTCCGTCGATTCACTTCCGGTTTCTTCGCGCGCCCCGTGCGGCTTTCCCTCGCCTCGGAGGGGGCGCCTGCTCGCCCAGGCACCCGGCGCGCCCCCCACCCATCCCCCAAGGCGATCAGGTGCCCCCTCCGAGGCGAGGGAAAGCCGCGCGGGGCGCACGAAGAAACCGGAAGTGAATCGACGGACTATCAATCACTCCCTACTCCCGCCCAGCGAACCGCCTACTGGGGAGTAGATGACACCTCTGGTTAGCTCACCTGCTCCAGATGCAAAGGTCCTTCTTTTTCCACTTCAGCCAGTAGCTCCTGGGGTATGGCAACCATACACTAACCTCCCGCAATCTCTAGGGTCTTCTATTCAGTTATTCATTCTATCAGTTAGTCAGCTACATGGTAAGGTTGCACTCTGCTAAAGTCTCTCCTCTTACACCTGCCTAGTATTCAGTCTTCCACCTTTATTCTCCAGGGTCTTCATCAGTTCTACTAGGTTGCAGCTGTAAGCCACACCCATGGCAAGCAAAGGCTCTGGGTTAACCCTGTATTTCCCAAGGACCACTGCAGACATCATACCCTATCTCCTTGGAGTAATCTTCCGCACTCTCCATTACACTTAGGAACATATTTTTATATGTAATCAAGGCTATGGTTAAACTATAGTGCCACAGCATCAGCGGAATGCAAGTTGATATAGAATGACTTGAGTTTATCAGTAGAGGTTTCCCTGTTCTTTTCCATTTTGCTTCCCAGACCACCTTCGGTTCCCTTTGAAAACCTGCAATCCAATGGCCTATTTTTTGTTTTGTTTGTCACTGCCGACTTCAAAGAAGGGAACCATCTTATGCTCTCTTATTTAAACATTTAGTACGCATAATGCAACAGTAAAATGTAGAGTAATCTTTGCATTTTGTTTTAAGAATGCACTTCCTTTGATGGTTTGCGCACATGCAAGAGAGAAGAGCTGCTGTTACAGATGGGCAGATATGAACTCATCTCCTTTAATGTTTAGGCTACAAGCTTTATGACAGGATAAAAGCTTTCCCTTTAGAGACCACTATATTGAGAATGATTCTGCACATGTCAAGACAGCAATCCCCAAGTAGGGTTTTTGATCTGTTGTACTGGTTGGAGCAGAGAAATTAACTGCATGCTAGATCTGTCAATCCATATATGCTGCATCCAAAATTAGCAGTGCAACTCTATACATGCCTACTCAAGAGTAAGCCCCATCAAATGCAATGGGACTTGCTCCCAGGTTACTGTGTACAGGAGCATATAAGTCCTTGAAAGTGCAAATTGCCTATAGACAAATATCAAATGGAAATGAAAAGTTTGCTACCTGTGCTTTGGAATATTTTTAGATAGTGTGAGCAGGGCAAAATATAGGCTAACAAAAAGTGGCACGTGAATGTAACAATCTGCAGGCAGGATTCTGTATCCACGGATCCAGTATTCATTGTTTCAATTATCCACAGATCCAGGGCCACAGTGCATGCCCAGTAATGCTAAACAGGAAGCAGTAACTTCCTCTTCACCTTTATGTCTAGTTTTGGCAGGCATTCAGGCTACTGGCATCTTTCTCTCATCGTACTACAGCTGGAATGATTATAGTGACCTGTTTAAAGCAAGAAACACTTCTGGGTAAGCCTTTAAAGAGCATTAATTGGGGGTGTGCTATTAATACAGGCATCCTTGACTATGTGGTTTCTCTATCAGCAGAGGATCCCTAGAACAGATCCCCTGTGGATTCGGGATACATCTGTAATCAGCTGGTATTTCTACCCTAACATCACTGCATTTTGACTATCTCATATTCTATGGTGTTGCAAGCGTGTCACTGGCATTGGGGGTGCAGCCCATTGTAATCCCATGCAGTTTTCACTGAAAGGGGGCCTTGTGCAGTCAGGACCCCTCACAAGGAGAGAAGGATCTGGATTTCTGCAGGGGGTGGGTGGGCTTTTTTGAGTGAGAATGTTTGGTTGAGGTATCTAACTAAGGGCAAGGCAAATCGTTGGCTGGAGGGGACAAGAGCAGGTCAGTTTCAAAATGCCATCTAAGCAGGTAAGGAGGCTGTGCAAAGAGGCAGAAAAAAGTACTCAACTAGTACTGCAAGGAAATGGAAAGGTCAGTAAATATCTGAAATACAGAGTTTCAATTTTAAAAAACACACACAACCAGTTGCTGGAACAGCAAAGCTATTTTGTTAGATTGAGCCAGTGGAAAATAATTAATGATTTTCAGAGAAAATGAGAATAATTGGCTATATACGAGAATCAGTGTGTGCTTACCAATTAAAACAGTCTGAAGCAGGCTTCTTTTCTCTACTGTGTAACCCATTTATATTTTATATAAATTACTATATACAATTTATATATATAGTATAACCCATTTATATTTTATTTTTCTAAATATTCTTAGTGTGATGTCATGGGACTGAAATCCTGAATAATATTTTTAAAGAAGAGAGGGGGGAAATGACTGTTTTTCAGCTAGTCGTTAAATGGTCCACACATCCAGAATGAGGCTTGCAGTAAAAGGGGAGTAAAGCTCCAGGGCTTCTCCTACAGTAGGAAGAGTGACATCATTGGCAAGAACACTCAGGGGCTGCCTTTGAAACTTTTTTCCAAAGTTGAGAAGAAGCAGGAGGCTGAACAGGATGGAAACCCAGTCATTAACATCCAGGCCATCATCTTTTCCAAGGGCTGCCACAGACACTGTAACATGTAACTCATATTACATGAAGGTGTCTACAGACATGCTTACCTAAGAGTAGACTCAATTGAATGCAATGGAACTTACGCCTGAGTAACTGCAGGCATAGAATTGTGATGTAAAGCAAATTTACATGAGAGCAATGCCTATTGAATTCCACAGGGCTTTCTTCAGAGTAAACATGCATATGTTAGCTACCACTCCAATGGACCTTCTTCTTCTTCTTCTTCTTTTTTTTTAAAAAAGAATTATACATGTGTTGAAAAGCAGTATATAAATACTGTTTGATAATGATTTGCTTTAAGAGTGTTGCAACACACTCCAAGAATTTGAGATGAAATGAGCTGGATCTTTAACTGGTGTCATAAATTTCAAAGTAGGAATGACACAGGAAGAGCTGAGGGCTCTTCTTCAAAGAAGAAATCACCTTAGTGCAGGCATCTAATGTACTTTAGTAAGCCATAGGGACAGCCATTGTTATGAAGTCATATATACCTAGGGATGAGAACAGCAGAACATTTGTTCCAGCCTAAGTACAGCTGTCTTAATCTGCTGTAATTCAGGTTAAAATTAGGTCAGTTAAACTGTACAAGGAGTGTGTACTGAATCTGTCATGTAGCCTCATCAAAAACTACAACTGGATGGTAAGGATAACTTTTTAAGTGCCTGAGGCTATATTGCGGCTTGAGGCTTTGTTGACTACAAACAAGCAAACAAGAAAGAAAGACTTGAATGAGAGGAAAGAAAGACCTGAATGAGAAGAAACTCATTCCTAAATTTTAAGCTGAGGGCTAGTGATGGATAGGAAAGGTAGATTAAACTGACTCATAATGCAAAGGATGTGTATGAAGGATCTCCATTCATAAATTGGTACCTCTTTCCAATGATAACAGGACAAAATGTAAGTGCTACAAAGTTCTACAAAGGCAACATTGAAAATCTCCTCCTACCATACTGAAAAACATGACAAATACACCAACAGAGTGAACATATTTTCAGGGAGAATACTAATTTACACATGCCCTTTCCCAAGTGGTTTAGGGTAGCCTTGTCAGAATGACAGTGCACTGATACAGAATTACCTGGAAGCCGATCGTTGACTACAGTACAGTGAGTTTTGCTTCTGAGTAGATAAGCTCAGGATTGCACTGGGTGTGATTGCACTTCTCCTTTGGAGAAGAGAGGATATTTATCATTAATTTACAAATGCCAGCCAAATAGGTATTGTACCTAAATCAGTTTTACATAATTTAGGGTGCAATCCTAACCAACTTTCCAGCAATAACATAGCTGTGCCAATGGGGCATGTGCTGCATCCTGAAGTGGAGTAGCAGTCATGGAGCCCTCCTCAGGATAAGGGAATGCTTGTTCCCTTACCTCAAAGCTACATTGTCCTTACCCTGGTACTGGAAAGTGGGTTAGGCTTGTGCCCTTATTTTATTTATTTGAAGAATTCTCACACACTTGTCTGCAACTCTCACTTTTGTAGACTGATCAGCTCAACAGCTACTCTGTCCTGTCACAATGGGTACAGCAGCCTGGCATTCCGTCTCCCATCCAAAAGCAAGACCACGGATTCTTCTGCTTAGCTTTAGGCAGTACCAGCAGCTCAACCATCAGTCCACACCTCTTGCCCAATTGCATTCCTAAATATGCAACATCAGCTCTCATTCCAGAAGCATCGTAGCCAGACATTAATGTTTCCTTTTAAACGTCTTACTTAGTAGTAAATTAGATGCCCTCATAAGATGTTTTCCCATCCAAAGTTAGCCACTGCCCTCTCTCCAGAAGGGCTTCAAATACCTTCAACTGGGCAAGTAGAGTTGCCAGCTCAGACCAAAGCAATTAACTGCAGAGTCACGTGACCTTTTAACGTGAATAGTTGCTTCCCTGTTTCTGTGTGGCACTTATTTGTTACATATGTATCCCACTTTCAGCCTTGGCAGCCTTCCAGAATGGCTTACAATTTAAATATAATGAACATATTATATATTATAATATATATTATAAAGAATATAATGTACATATTAGATGGAGTTGCTTAGTAGAGTCTAGCTTCAGCTGAACTCTGAGATGGGCTAATGTGACACAGGAAGCTGCCTATAACTTCATCCAGCTGACTTGGTGGTTGCTCAACCTTGTAGCACCAGGACCCACTTGGCATTACAAGACTTTTAAAAAAAAAAAGAGTTCATGATCAGCTGCTCAAGCCTCTGGTGTCTTTGTTTTAAACTATGGTTGTGGGGACTGCTTTCTGGAGCATTTGCTGAGTTCCATGTTCATTGGGCTGGGACTATTCTGGTGGCCTTGCATTCCCCTTCACCTGGCCAATAAGAGCTGCAGGGTACCTGCCTACTCAGAAGTAAAAATGCACATGTTGCTCTGTTTTGGTTTCCACAGGGCTCAATACATTTTCCTAGTCAGCTATCAGCTCATCAGTTTTGCGACCCACCAAAAATTGGACCACTGGTGGGTCCTGATCCACAGTTTGGGAACCACAGGTCTGCACTAACCAGCAGAGGCTCAGGTTGGTATTGCCCAGTTCTTCCTGGAGAGGCCAAGGGTTGACCATGACACCTACATCAGCAAAATACATGCCTTGCCCTCAGGCTTTGCCTCAATGGTCTTGGAAGATACATTCACACAGCTAGCTGGACTTTGGAGCTAGCTCCATAGTCCTGTTTTATAAGGGCATGATTACAAACTGGGTATAAAGAGCAGTCAGTGGTTCATTTGAGGGACAATAGTCACCTTGCAGACTATGCATCCTCCTCCCCTCACCCCAAGATTGGCTCGACAATGGAGAAGCACTTTAAAAGATGCATTGAAATGGATTTCAGCTTAAAATGGCCATTATTTCAGCTACTGACTAGTAACTTTAATAATCTGATGGGTTGACTAAGCAGTTCAGGAATTAACACAGAATTGAACAAAAAGCTGATGCCAACAGATTCACCTACTTAATTAGTCAAGCTTCTTACAGGTTTTTTTTCCTTCTTAAAGAGAAACAGGAAGTTTTGTTATGTTCAGCTCTGTTTAGTCTCTCTCCGCTCCGTTTCCCAGTTCTGATTGTTTAAAGCATATTAACCCATAGATATTACAACTGAATTTCCCACCCAGCTCCCCATCGCCAATGCTACCCTATACAAGGTTGTTAAAAGGGAAAATTGAGCATAAAATAGGATTTCCTTAAAAACTGCAGAAACTCACTAAACCCATGCAGTAGGATTCGAAAAGCAGATTATTCTGATGGGCATGGAAGATATTTACCCAAGATCTGTTTCAGCTTTATTTGCCAAGCAATCCAAGATTGCTAAAACCAACCAGAACAGAACAGGCTAGTTCAAATTACTCTCCCATGTAGGGAGATGCATGAAAAAAGTACAATAGGTTGCTCATGAACTACCTAGGGCTATTTTGGTGGCATGTTTTTGTGGCTTTTTAATGATGGAAATAGCTTCAGGCTATAACCTGTGTGGTGGCGCTGCGGGTTAAACCACTACTGCTGAGCTTTCTGACCAGAAGGTTGGCAGTTCGAGACTGTGCGACAGAGTGAGCTCCCGTTGCTTGTCCCAGGTCCTGCCAACCTAGCAGTTCGAAAGCACCTAAAAATGCAAGTAGATAAATAGGGACCACTTCGGTGGGAAGGTAACGGCGTTCCGTGCACTACAGCGTATAGTCATGCTGGCCACATGACTACAGAAGCTTGTCCTTCGACAAAAGCCAGCTCTACAGGCTTAGAAATGGAGATGAGCACTTCCCCCTACAATCAGTCACGACTAGGCCATTAGTCATGGGGAAACCTTTACCTATAGCCCTTATTAGACACATTCACAGAGAGCATGTCTCTCAGTGCATATTAGGCATTATATTCAAGTGGAACCTCGATGTACAAAAGCAGCATTCCTCTGTGTCACAGTCCTGTGTTTCTCTGACCAAGTTTACCCACTCCCAGCCCACTGCCTTAACAGTCCCAGGGCCATATCCCATCCAATTTTCCAGCACTGATGCAGCTATGCCAACAGGACTGTGTCTTGCATTGGAGGAGAAGTCATGGAGGCCTCATCAGGATAAGGGAATGCTTGTGGGGCTGCATTGGCCCTGGAAGGTTGGATAGGATTGGACCCCCAGTGAGTCAGAAGTACATGTCCCCAATTAGTTGTGTATCCTTCCCTCTCAAAGTTCTGAACATTTCATGAGCGAGTAGGCTTCTAGTTACCCAAGCAAAAAGCCAAGCTCTTGCACTGATTCAACTGTTAATGATCAAGCATACTAAACAGGTGGACATACAAGCCCGCAGGGCAACTACCCTCTAGTTGTATCTGGATTACCAGATACAAACTGGGACAGAGTGTCTATACTTTTAATCATTGTATAGGAAAAGGAATTTGGGCAGGTGCAGCTTTTGAAACCCTTCCATGATTAGCTGCACCTGCCCAAATTCCCACTTCTATACAGTGGTTAAAGGTATATGCACTCTGTCTCAGTCTGTATCTGGCAACCCTATCCAGTAATGACCACTACTCCTAAACAGCCAGTCCTCCAGCCAAGGGTACGCTGAAGTCCTACAGGCAAATCCCCCGGCCCTCACAAGCTCTGAGTTACCTCAGTCTCCAGAGACTCAAGCCTCTGGTTTGTTCCAGTAGCAGACTGTGGGGGAAATCCTAACCAACTTTCCAGTGCTGATATAGTTGTGCCAATGGGACATGTGCTACATCCTGCAGTTGAGGGCAGTGGTGTCATTCAAATGATTTAGGAACAGGAACTCACTTTTGATTGGCACTTGTCAGGAACCCGGAACCAGCCACGGAGCCCGTTAGGATCCGGAACGCCCGTTCTGGTCCGTTCCCCCTGAATGACATCACTGGTTGAGGAGGCAGTTGCAGAGTCTTCCTCAAAGTAAGGGAATGTTTGTTTCCTTACCTCAGAGCTGCATTGCCCTTACCCTGGTGCTGGAAAGTGGGTTAGGCTTGTGCCCTTATTTTATTTGTTTGAAGAATTCTTACACACTCATCGGCAACTGTCACTTGTGTAGACTGCACAAGTGACTTAGGTTAGGATTGCACAAGTGACTTGGGTTAGGACTTAGACTTAGGTTAGGATTGCACCCTAAGTGGCCTAGATTGAACTTGGATGAATTCCAGTTCCATTTTACTCCTAGGCATGTGCCTGTAATAATACAATGGCTTACTTAAGTGACAGAATTAGTGTTACATTTTACTGGAAAGGCATTAGATGTTTCAGAGAATAAATACAATGAAACTAAGTGCTCCTAAGCTTCCTTATATCTAACACCTGGATCTATCTGTCACCCTACAACAGATAAAACCAGGCACCCAGGATGACACAGCTCACCCCCCTCCCTGCTACAATTTTTTTAAAACTTAGCTCTTAATCAATCAGAGGTTCAGGCCAACCAAAACGTCTGGAAAATGATCTCCCCTGAGGCTATGATTGGTCAATTGTTATGACCCAACCAGAGATTCACAGCCAATTCTCAATTAATGAGACCTGGAGGCCCCAGCACATTGTCAGGCCTCTCACCCAACCGCAGTACGGTTCAAGATAAGGAGCTTCTTTCACAGACCACTAACAAGCTGTGTCCCCACAGCTACTATAAAATGGCTGCAGGTTGACCAAGTAGAGTCAGACCTAAGTCAGGTATTCTAACCTTCACATCCTGATTTTCAGGCGAGGGTGGAGCAACCAAGGAAGACAAATACTTGAGAATAATTGTAACCTGGCTAGTTACAATTGGCGGCTGTGGGTTACTCTGTGGAAGAAAACAGGTTATAGCAACCCCTTGAAGAGCTGAAAAAGTATGTTATGGCTTGAATATATTGGGCCAGAATATATTGCTCTTGGTGAAATAGGTCTCTTCCCTCTTGTTAAATCAGGGGCCTGTCCTTACTATTCAAATAAACTACAGTATCTGGGAGGAGGGATGCTATTTTAAGATACCAGTGGCCCATCGTTATAGCAACCTCAATGGGGTGGGAATATGGAAAGGTCATTGGAAGCTCAGTTCCCCCTATAAAGGAGTGGACAACTCTTAAATTGTAAAGTCTCCATCACTCAAATCATAAAGAACCTCTCCCTTGATTCTTTTGGGGGCAACCAATGGTTGACAGGTTCACAGAACTGCAACACACACACACACAGGGCCTGCACCTAGCAGCATTCATTCAGGGCACAATCCTAACCAGCTTTCCAGCACTGGGGTAAGGGCAATGCAGCTTTGAGGTAAAGGTACAAACATTCCCTTACCTTGAGGAGGCCTTCATGATTGCCCCACCAACTGCATGAAGCAGCAATGTCCCACTGGAATAGCTATGTCAGTGCTGGAAAGTTGGTTAAGATTGCACCCTCAGGTTCATAAAGTTCATTTAGTGTATGGTCCATGGGAACCTTACCCCCATTTCCCCCATAGGTCAATGATTCAGAACAGGCATTTTCCATAACAGCTGGCCTTTCCAGGAACGTAACCCCCATGGTTGATAAGAATTGACTGTAGTACAGTTATCACAAAAATATGAACCCAGACTAGTCAGCAAATAAAAATTCAATGCAATGGAGTAAGAAAACGATTCCTATATGGATTAGATCAGCTGTATTAAAGCCTTGGCATAAATAGCATACATTTGGCATTTAAACAGTGCTTGAATTTTTGTGAATTCTTTAAATCAGCAGAGTAGTCATTAGCAAATTGACTAATAATAAAAATGCCTGAGGCTGTGACCTTGAAGATATTGAAAGGGAAATGTCACCCTCCACCAGTGAGACCTTTCTGCATCATTCTGTCCAGGTCATGCGCTATTGGTCAGCACCTAGCAATGCCTGGAAACTGATCTGAGTCAACTCACTAGAAAGAAAAGGGGAAAAACACACCACAATGTATAAGCAAGGAGTAGTGACAATCCTAAGCCTTATAATTGTCCGGAGTGCAGCCTTAGAACTCAGTTCTAACCAACTTTTCAGAGTCAATGCAGCCATGGCCACATGGTGTGGGTCCCACTCGGGGGGGGGGGCAGTAACGTAGACCTCCTCCAGGGAAGGGAAGATTTATTACTTTCGTTTGGGGCTGCATCTGTGCTAGAAAGTTGATTAGGATTGGGCTGCTAATCTTGTCTAGTCAGAGGGTCAAATAGGAGCTAAATAAGGTCAAATAGGAGCTAATGACTGGCATTTTTTAAAAGTGAAAAACAGAGTCACTCAAAATGCTCATTCTGAACCCTGGTGCTTGAACGGGGCCACAGAATGCAAGTACAGCCCCATATAAGTTTCTGAAATCAACCAAGGGATCTGTTTGTCTCTTACCTATTCTATATGACTATGTAAAAAAGCCACCCACCTTATTGTTATTATTAATGGTATCCATATCCTGCTCTTTCATCAAAGAGCTCAGAGCTTCTCCAACCTCTTTATGCTCTTAACAACACTGTTAAGTAGAGTAGGCCAAGGGAAAATGACCCAATGAGATTCAAGGCTGAGTGGGGATTTAAATATTTATTTATTTATTTTAAGGATTTTTACCCCGCCTTTCTGCCTAAAAAGGCATTCAAGGCGGCATTACAAAAACAATTAAAAACAGAATAACAACATAATTTAAAAACAATAATTAAAAAACAATATAAAAATACAATATACAATACAACGATTATCCCATGGATCAGGATCAGGAAAATAAAAGAATACAAAGACCAGCCAGCCTGTCAGCAACTAAAAGCCTGTTTAAACAAGAAGGTCTTCAGTCCCCGCCGAAATACCGCCAACGAGGGAGCAGTTCTTAACTCTAAGGGGAGGGTATTCCAAAGTTGGGGTGCCACCGCCGAGAAAGCTCTCCTGCTGGCCGCCACCCCTCTCACCTCTCCTGGTGGCGGCACAGTCAAAAGGGCCCCCCCCCAGATGACCTCAGAGTACGGGTAGGGTTATATGGAAGGAGGCGGTCCCTCAAATACCCTGGGCCCGAGCCATAAAGGGCTTTAAAGGTCAAAACCAGCACTTTGAATTGGGCCTGGAACAGAACCGGCAGCCAGTGTAGTCGCTGAAGCAACGGCTCGACAGAGTCAAACCGCTGTGCCCCAGCAACCACCCGAGCAGCCGCGTTCTGTACTAGTTGTAATTTCCGGACCGTCTTCAAAGGCAGCCCCACGTAGAGTGCATTGCAATAGTCTAATCTAGATGTCACTAGGGCATGGGTCACTGTGGCCAGGTCCGCACAGCTCAGGTACGGTCGCAGCTGGCGGATCAGCCGAAGCTGAGCAAAGGCTCCCCTGGCCACCGCCGACACCTGAAACTCCAGGTGCAGTTGTGAATCCAGGAGAACCCCCAAGCTGTGGACCTGCTCCTTCAGACGGAGTGCAACCCCATTCAGGGCAGGACGATAATCCAATACCCGAGCTGTGGATTTCCGGACCAAGAGCACCTCTGTCTTATCCGGATTTAATTTCAGCTTGTTCGCCCACATCCAGCCCCCAACTGCCTCCAGACAACGATTCAGGACCTCAACTGCCTCCTCAGAATCAGGGGGAAAGGAGAGATAAAGTTGGGTGTCATCAGCATATTGATGGCACCCCACCCCAAACCCCCAGATGACCTCTCCCAGCGGCTTCATGTAGATGTTAAATAGCATGGGGGACAAGATAGACCCTTGTGGCACCCCAAACTTAAGAGGTCGGGGTGCCGAACAAGCGTCCCCCAGCACCACCTTCTGGGATCTGTCAGTCAGGAAGGAGCGGAACCACTGTAAAACAGTGCCTCCAAGCCCCAGCCCAGCCAGCCGACCCAGAAGGACACCATGGTCGATGGTGTCGAAGGCCGCTGAGAGGTCCAGCAGGACTAACAGGGACGCACTCCCCCTGTCCATTCCTCGGCGTAGGTCATCCACCAAGGCGACCAAGGCAGTCTCCGTCCCAAATCCCGGCCTGAAGCCAGATTGGAATGGGTCCAGATAATCCGTTTCCTCCAGTACCCTCTGCAGCTGGGATGCTACCACCCGCTCAATCACCTTGCCCAGAAATGGGATATTCGAGACTGGCCGAAAGTTATTTAAATTTGTGGGATCCAGGGAGGGTTTCTTCAGGAGGGGGCGAACTATCGCCCGCTTCAAAGCAGGCGGCAGCACCCCCTCCCTCAGAGATGAATTCACCACCCTCCCTGTCCATTCAGCCAGTCCTTCCCGGGCAGCTCTAATTAGCCATGCTGGGCAAGGATCCAGCGGGCAAGCAGCAAATACAGGTGTCCCAGGCCTAGGCCAGCCCTTGGACCAATATACCATGCCGTCTTTGTTTGTACCACTTCCCGTTTTCCCCTGGAGATTAGTCGAAGTCAGAGCATTGTTCAGAGGTAATGTAACTAACGTAGCTGAGGGGGGGTCGCTGGGGTCACATCACGCCTGTCAGCCTTCTTTTGGGGGCAGCCCTGCCCCCTTGCTCAGCCCCCCAAAAGCAACAAGAGCTGGGCTCCAGTCATATCAACCAGGGAGGCTGCGCATGCCCTATCCAGGCCTCAGAATGCCTACTAAGACATTCAGGAGGCCTTAAAAGGTCATTTCTGGTTTTAGGACAAACCAGAAGTGATGTCTCAAATCCTCAGAAGGCCTTCTGAGACCCAGGGAGGCTTTCCAGTTTTTCTGATCACATTCAGAGGGGATGTGGGGGACGGCCCTGGAAGGTGTGTCCCTGGGCGGCACATCTTCCAGCTAAACCACTGGGTAATGTTAAGAACTTTCAGCTGAAATTGAATATGTCCGTGTAGTCCAGTTCCTTACCAGCGCACTTACCATATCAAATCAAAAGAATTCAAACGAAAGCCCTCTCAACTGGATTCGACAGTACTAGGTGTGCATATTGCCAGGATGAAACCCCGGGAAACTCCGAGTACCAGAAGTGGGCCATTTACAAGATGCCATTCTGAGAATAGGCCAAAATGCATTGAAAAGTCCTATACGTAAACTGCGCCAGTCCCAAGCTCGGACACAGTCCAACCACAGGTATGACTGCAGTTTTTCTCAGAGCTGGGTGTGCACATTGCAGGAAAGGCAGTCCGGGAACTTTGGAGTACCCGGGGTGGGCCATTTCCACCAGGTCCCAATCTGTAAATGGGCCAAAATGCATGCAAAATCCTAAAACCTCAGACTGGAACCTGGTGGAAATGGCCCACCCCGGGTACTCCAAAGTTCCCGGACTGTCTTTCCTGCAATGTGCACACCCAGCTCTGAGAAAAACTGCAGTCATACCTGTGGTTGGACTGTGTCCGAGCTTGGGACTGGCGCAGTTTACGTATAGGACTTTTCAATGCATTTTGGCCTATTCTCAGAATGGCATCTTGTAAATGGCCCACTTCTGGTACTCGGAGTTTCCCGGGGTTTCATCCTGGCAATATGCACACCTAGTACTGTCGAATCCAGTTGAGAGGGCTTTCGTTTGAATTCTTTTGATTTGATATGGTAAGTGCGCTGGACTAGTGGGCTGGTTTAGACAATAATCTGAACTCTGTCTGGGGGAAGAGCACAGGTGTGCATCTCTTTTCCACCAGGTGTGCCATCATACAGTTGTCTAACTGCATCCTGGTCAGGGTCTTAGTTTGCCCCAAATGCCCCTGAATGTGTCAGCTTGAGTGTTGAGACAAGGCTGGCCCTCCTAGTGCCTGAGACAGTAGGCCAAAATCTATCCCACACTTACCTGGTGATGGGCCAGCCTCCACTCCTTCCAGTGGAAGCAAGTGAGAGAGACAGAGGTGGGTGCCTCAGCCCTATATTGGCCAGCCCTATGTTGCCAGATGGTTCATAGTAACCAGAATGCACACTTAGGCAATAATGTACCAACTGAGTGTTCCTCCCCCAAACAATTAAGGGGGCCAATTCTGCACATCATCCAAGCCCAGCACAATCTTTCTTGTCCTTGTAACTGAAAATTAGGTGCTTTTTAACACATGATTAAAAAACCATAGTATAATTTTTCTCCCATAAATATTTTATTCTGGTTGTTCCCTTAAGCATTCTTACCCAAGCAGAGCTCTTTAGGAGGGTTGACCAAATGTGCATTTCACTTTTTTTTCCCCCACAAGAACTGTCAACTCACATCTAAAGTTCTGTCTTCTCCATGTCAGCATGAGGCAGCCATTTAACAATCCACAGGAGCTGGAGAAATGAAGAAAGGAGAAACAAACGCTTCTTCTTTTCAACATATTATACTTATTTTACGGACTTCAAAGAGGATTTTATTGTGGAAAGCAAATCACCCTCCTTTAGCTTAATGTAAATTATTTCTTTAATCTCTGAATACGTTTAAGCAGGACAAATGCTGGATGCCATTTTTTCAGAGGCTCGTTTCCTACTGTTTGGAAAGGAAAGCTTGGTGAGGAATGGCGAGTCCTCCCATAATGAGATCAGTAAATTATCTGTCAAAACAAATTCTCTTAAACCTCTATTTAAAATAATTACTAAACTTGATGTCCTGAATGTTTTGTTGTTGTTTTTAAACCAACAACCTCCCTCCTTCCTTTTTGCGGTACCCACGGAAAGCTTAGGGGTGTTAAGAGTTTGGCTGTCTCAATTAGCATAAATGGGCCTATTTCTGTTGTTTTGCCTGACAAACTTGATGGGTGATCAGGGACTTAACAAAAGAACATTAGTGTTTCTTAATGGATCCAGCCTTTGGAATATGATACCCATCAGAGTTTGGGGGAGAGTTAAAAAAAAAAAAGGTAGAGAAACAGTTAGGTTTCAATTGGGACAAAGATCGGGAAAGTCCAATGAAAACAGCTCTGAATTTTCAGCTAGAATGGATAACACTGGGTTCCATGTGCTGTGGGAATCTGGTGTGGAACTGGCAGCTGAAAAACCAACTTGCTTTCAATAAGCTCTGCCTATATTTGTAAACAGGGCCGGAGGTCTGGTCTAGAGGGAAGAGCCACTGTTAAGCCTGACAATCTGAAGGGCGCCAGTTTGAGACCACCGGAAGCTTCTGTGAGCCAAGGGATTTTGAGAAAGCGACTGACAAGCTGAGCTAGGCTGTTCCAGCTACCTCCAGTGAGAGTAAAGCAGCCGTTGCCAGCTGCGTTTTCAGTGAGAGAGAAGAAGCTGTTTATCAGTCAGCGTGGGAGGAAACTGCATGGCCAGAACAAAACCACGCTGTGGAAGATCTACTCTGGAATGTTGTTAGGGTTAGGGTTAGAAAGATTAGAACTTCTTTGTGCTTGAAAAAATCCTTGGGGGGGGAGGTGTTAGAGAAAGCTGCTACCGAGAACTGCCTTGAATTAAAGTCAGTAATCCAATGAACAAGAAAGGTGGTATATAAATACTGTTGTTGTTGTTGTTGTTGTTGATGATGATGATGATGATGATGATGATGATAATAATAGATCAGATATCCCAACACACTTACAAACTCTAAAACTGTCCAATAGCGCTGAACAAAAACTCTCGAAGGTAACCAATGAATATCCTATTTTATTTTATAAGCAAGGAACACTGTGATTGACAGACAAGCAATTTGCACAAGGTCAACCATGGCAGAGCTACTGCCAGTCAGCATGGACAACAGCAAGCTAGATGAACAATTGTCTGACTCAGCATAACGCACCATAGTGGATACATCATATAATGTTCATGAAGTTCCTGTTCTGTCTCATCTCAGCAATGAACTATCAAGGCCATCCCTGTCCTCAACTCCTAGTAGACCCAGAACTAGCTGCCCCATATAGCTCTAGTGCAAAAGCAACAGCAGTATTTTTGGCTTCCTCGGAAAATGGATACATAATTTTTGAAGCTCTGCAAATTCTGTTCCAATTCACAGGGCCCCTGCACAGCATGTTGCATATGTAACCGTTCCTGTATTTTAGCATGCATATTTTATTTCAATCACTTCTTGTGTTTGGAATAAATGTAAACAGTAATGAGTTACCAAATTCAGCAGCTATGCAGTTGTTTCAAGAAAGGGATGTGGTTTTTAATTTTTTTTTAACTTTCACTTATTTACAAAGTTAAAAGACCATTACATTTCTGTTGATTCTACTATTCCCACCCTCAGAGAGGTTGCTATGTGATAAATTACTCAAAAGGACAATTTTTAAAAGGGAAATGTATGTTTTAGGAGTCAAACTATAATTATAACAACTTAGGGGGGTTCTATCACCACCTCCTACCCTTCTATTATACTTTTTCAGCTACATTTACACAGGCATCACAACAACATAAAACACAAACACCTATATAAAGGAAAGAAAGTGTCAGGACTAGGCTGAATGTAAACCTGGAGGATATGCTCATCTTCTCATCATACCAGCTTGAGACTGACAGCTGACATTGGGACCTGAAGCTTGGCAAACAGAAGGTACTCCTCTGTTGACAAGGCAAATGCCTGAGGCCAGACTCCTGGTAGTTACACCAGGCATATCAGACTGTCATAGTCAAATTCACTGCGCAGGAATCTGTAGCATGCGGAAGATGAAAATCAATCAATCAATCACTAGTATTTATATACCGCTTTTCAACACAAAGTTCACAAAGCGGTTTACAGGCAAATAATAACATTAAAGTTAAATGGCTCCCTGTCCCAAAAGGGCTCACAATCTAAAAGAACGGAGAACACTCCAGCAACAGCCACGAGAAAGACACTGTGCTGGGGTGAAGAGGGACAATTGCTCTCCCCATGCTAAATATAAGAGGACACCACTTGAAAAAGTGCCTCTTGCCCAGTTAGCAGGGGTTACTTTTTTTGTTTTTAATGTTTGAAAAGACATTACTTTTCAGATCTTTTGGTCTTCTTAGCTTAAGTTGACCCTGAGTGGTCTGTGCGTCTATTAAATCTCAAACTTAAAACATTAAATGGACCTTTTATAAGGAAAAAAAAATCTGCACTGAAATGAGGGGGCCAGTGTGGTATGATTAGAGCAGTGGTGTCATTCAAATGATTTAGGAACAGGAACTCACTTTTGATTGGCACTTGTTGGGAACCCAGAACCAGCCACGGAGCCCGTTAGGATCCAGAACGCCTGTTCTGGTCCGTTCCCCCTGAATGACATCACTGCCTTCGCCCCCTAGGAATCCGAAGTCACTCCCTTTAACCCTCTGAGTGCCAGCCAACCAAGAAGAAAAGCTCTTTGCAGAGGAATTGGGAGGGGGGGAGGGAGAGTGAAGTGGGCGGAGTCAGCCCTAATTTTAACTAGTGGAACTGAGTTCCCCCGCGTTCCCCCTGCATGACATCACTGGATTAGAGCATTGGACTAGAGCAGTGGTTCCCAGACTTTCTGGGGTCACAGCGCCCCCACAGCCTCTTCCTGGCTCATCTGGGCACCACCATCTTGGATCTCACAAAATCATACAAGATCCAAGATGGCGGCACCCAAATCTCACAAGATGTGTGAGATCCCAAAGATGGCATCAACATTTTGTGAGATTTGGGCACTGCCATCTTGGAGCTCATGAAATTTTGTGAGTTCCAAGATAGCAGCACTCAGGAGAGTAGGTAGGAAGGTCCACCAGGGTCATCCTGCAGTGCCCCATGAGTGTGTCACGACACTCTAAGGCACTGCAATGCACACTTCGGGAACCCCTGGATTAAGGGACTCTATAGCCAAATCCCTGCTGAGCCATATAGCTTGTGAGGATAGAATATGGTTTGTTTGTTTTTATCCTGAAGTCTTTGGAGAAGGTGACACAGAAATGTAGTGTGTTACATGATAAATGCATAATATTAGTAGATAACCTCTGCTATTTGAAGTTCTGGAAACACTGCTTTGGTCTGTGTGTAGTAGGTAAATGTGTGGACATGAAAAGAATTAATGTCCATTGACAGCCATAAAAAATCTTATTAGGTAAAGTCACAGAACACTTCAAAACAGTGCTTGCTTTGCATTTTATAGTCACAGGATGTACAGCATATGGAAATATGAACAGCATTTCATTAGTGCAAATGAAAATCTCTGCCCAAATCAGCATGCATTTGGGATGCTCTTTTCAGGATTCAAAGATTAAGAAGCAGCTACTCAGCCTCATCCCTAGAGGACATCTTCACACAGTCATCACCAACTTAAAGCATAATTTGCCTTCATTGTCAGTTGCTACTTAAAGAACTGCTACTTTTTGAAGCTAATCCTGAAAACACCTTGCTGAAATGTCACTGACGTGGCAAACATGTATGTTTTTCATGTTAGCAGATAAGGATGGGAGACAGTCTGAAGTGCAAATTAGCTATCGAGGTTGCTTGATGTTTCCTTTGGGAGACGAAAATATGTTGATTTGAGACTGTCATCCTGATGACACCTCCAACAGGGTTGCCCAATACCAAACTGTCAGTGCAACAATCATACTGAAGACTATGGACATATGGCGAAGGGTTTAGAGAAAGATGAGCCTAGTCCATTTCCCAAGTAATTTACAAGTTGCAAACCACTCCCAGGTGATGTGCTGGACTGAAGGACTGGGAGCCTCTGGGAAGAACTGAGAATTTTATTGGGTTGGTTTTGTTCTGTAGTTTGGTTCAAAAATCTTGAAAAAGTGTCCGGGGCACACCAGACTTGTGGTCTAACTGCACTGAGAATATGGCAGTGCTGGGGAGAATTGTAGCCTCCATGTAACATATATAATTACTGCAATTTGTGTCAAGGCACCAAGTGAAAAATAGGGGAGAGAAGGGTGAATAACGGGAAAAAAAACTAAAAGCCCAAGGAGGTCATTGGCAAAAGAAATCCACAAGCATCCATTCACTCAGGAGTTTCCAAATTCCTTACTTTGGTGACCCACTGCATCATCTGCAGTTGATTCGGGGCCCACCAAAGCCAGGACTGTAGGGTCAAATGTTGGATGACCCACCACTGCTACACACAATTTGGGAATTGCAGCATGGTGTGACCAACCATGCGGGGAGGGCACAGGTGTGCAACCTGGAACCAACTTCCAGATCACCCACCATTTTACCCTGCAGCATCTTGGCAAGACTGAAACCCTCAGTTTTTGAACCACTGCACTAACTGTCTATGAGCCAAGGGACTAGCCTTCCAGTATAGTCTCTTTAGACATTTTGAGAATGTGAAAACATGTCTAATTTTTATTAACAAGACTTCCAATCAATTGTGCACCCTTTTAAACTGTAGACCAGGGCCAGCTCTAAGAGCACTGGGGCCCGATGCAGGTCATTCCCGTGGAGCCCCCTCACTCTCGCCATGGGTCCCCCACTCACCAAGAAAAGTGCTTGTAGTGCCACACACAGCACCTGGAAATAGTTGGTGGTGACATGATGACATCACCACCAGCCCTTTCCAGGAGACCCATTTTGGGCCACTTGGAGGCAGGGGCAGGTCAGAGGGCCCAAGTAAAGCTGCTCTGCTTGCCCCACTGATCTACAGCCCAAGGAGATCCCAGGTGCAGCAGCCGGCAATCTACTCACTGTGCTAGTGCAGGGCCCTCCAAAGTGCGAGGCCCAATGTGACAACATTAGTCACATTGGCTTAAAGCTGGCTCTGCTGTAGACGGTACTATATCTACTGTATGTGCCATGTGTATATCTTGAGATTTGCATTTTCAGTGCATTACCTTTTGCACTTGTTTATTATTATTATTATTATTATTATTATTATTATTATTATTATTATT
>JAJKFI010000003.1:11184501-11208477 GCA_029204185.1 Lerista edwardsae | reverse complement strand
TTATTATTATTATTATTATTATTATTATTATTATTATTATTATTATTAATTGGATTTATATCCCGCCTTTCTGCCCGAAGGCACCCAAGGCGGCATTACAATAAAAGAAACAATAATGCATGTTTTATGCATGCTGTTATCATTCAGTTTGATTTTCCAATTAAATTGTGACAACATTACAGTTCTTGGGTTTTGGAGGTACCCTATCACTGAATGCTAGAGGTTGCATCTATCTTTTGCCTTGTGTGCTCCCAGAGCCATCTGGTGGGCTACTGTGAGATAGAAG
The DNA here is from genome assembly GCA_029204185.1 of Lerista edwardsae. NCBI lineage: Eukaryota > Metazoa > Chordata > Lepidosauria > Squamata > Scincidae > Lerista > Lerista edwardsae. The sequence goes on along the minus strand of JAJKFI010000003.1, from coordinate 11,208,191 downwards.
AAGCTGGAATAGATGGGTCGGTCCTTGGCCTGATCCAGTAAGGGTCTTCTTATATTCTACCTCTTTTTCAGGTTTTTGCCATCTAATGGTGGTGACCACCAGAACAGCTTCCATCTGGAGGCATGGATTATCATGGCCTGTACCTGACACGAGTGCTAACAGGCTGTGATCCTGGCAGCAGCCCCAGCACATTCCTGATGCAATTCTGGAGGGTTCTGATTGAACCAGTAAGTCCAAAGTACCTAGTACGCGGGAACACAAGGTACATTTATTTCCTGAGAACACTGGGGGTGCTTGTTAGCGTCAAATAACAGCTCAGGACATCAAGGCCATTGAAGAAAGAGGTAAAAGATAGCCTGAGCAACTGGAGCAGGTAGGATTGCCTGCTGCCAACCAAAACATCATAACGTGGGCTTTAAAACCTACGGATGCTGCTGCTGTGCCTTCAACTCCCTTGCTCCACCACTCCCTCTGTTCTCCAACCCATATGGGGTAAGAACCAACCAGGAGTTTTCTTGTTCGAAGGAACAATGGTTGGAGATGGCAGGTTTTGTGAACAGCTACAGCTACCAGTAACTTAAGATTTGACTGATACATCAGGCCCATGGAGGCTGCAGATCCATTTATCCACCCATTTATCCACTATGGTCTCCACGCAGTGCCCCACAGCCAATGCCAATTGTGACACCAAATAGAGCCAGGAGGTACACAATTACAAGGAGCATATCAAGCAGCGGTTCCGAACCTGGGGGTCATGCCCACCCTAGGGAAGGCTTCCGGGTTTGCTTTTGGGGTAACACCCAAAAGTAAGGGAATTTTTGCTTACTCGCATTGGGGGGGGGGTAGCAGCTAAAACTGGAAGTGCCGGACTAAAAGCACCTATGGGTCCCCGGTGGTTCCCCTCCTTAAAGGGGTAGCACCTGACCAAAGATTGGGAATTGCTGAAATAAAGGAAGAGTCATTTTGCTGCAGAGAAAGCAAAAATCTGGGGCTCCTATGCACCAAGCAGGGAGAGCAATAAAACTCCTTCTCAGCCTTGTAAAATTGGCAGCCAACAAAATTCAGAGCAAAGAAACTGGTTTGTTCAAAAGGAACACTGTTGCCTACGTGTGAGATTGGGAAGACTAAATGAACATTGGGGCTTCTATCTAGACTAGCCCTGAAATTATTCCCTGGAATCACTACCTCAGAATCCTGAGCTGCCATCTGGATTTAGGTGATTAGAGGGTAGGATCTACTCAGCCAGCAATGTGCTTGGGCTGTGGGATCAAGAACTGCCAGCCTCCTGGTCAATCTCATAAATCCGTCACATGCACAAAGCAGTGTCTCCTACAGGATGACATAATTGGATTAACATTAGTTCAATTATAAATATCTTAATAGTCATTAGACCAGTGATTTTCAATATTCTCATGGTTCATTGACCTCTATGGTCATCTCTATGGTCGTCACCTCTTGTGATGTCATTTCTGAGAGACTCGTCTAGGTTCTGCAACCCTGTTTCTAGAGCAACTGTCTCTGCAGAGCCAGTGGAGGAAGAGGAATAAACCATTCATAACTACACGCAATTGTCCTAGAAATAAAGCTGCAGAACCTGGTAGAGTTTTCAGCTATTTTCAACACTGTGCCCCAAACTCCGCCCAGCACACCTGTGGACCTTTTGTGGCACACCAGTTTGCTGTGGCACAGCAGCTGAAAATCAGTGCATTAGATTTTTGGCTCCAATCAGTAATCACAATACTGGGGTGTGTGTATGGAGAAAGAGAGAGGACATTTTGCATAAGGTTGCTCTATGGTTATATAATCTGAATCCAAGCCCAGTCACCTAAATATCCAAAGGACCCCAAGTTCCTGTTGCAAAGCAGCCTGGGAGGATGACATATTTTTGAATTGGTTCACCTTAGTCGAAGTCCCACCCACCTCTCACAAATCAACTGACACCCACACGCATCAATATACACAGCAGATTGACACTGTATTATTTGTCTTTCTTCTTTCTCCCAGCATCCTGCTGTTGGCATGCAATCTATTAATAATTTTAGTAGGTGTATATAGAGAGAGTGCAGTAATGTAGTGTTGCAATTGTCATTCTATGGAATATAATCTTATATCCACACAAATGTAAGTTTGATACTAATATTGTTCCTCTGCTCTGAAGCTGCCTCCATGACAAGTGCATTAGATTTTTGGCTCCAGTCAGTGATCATAATACTGAAGGGAGTAAATTGAAATCTGTCATGACATTCTAAGTCCTGGAAAGCATTCCAGTGTGTGCTCTTGATCATGTTCAGATGTGTTAATGTTCATGCATGGTCATGCCAGTTAAGATAGAAGCCTATGAGGCATGTATTCTCTCTCTCTCTCTCTCTCTCTCTCTCTCTCTCTCTCTCTCTCTCTCAGTCTCAGTCTCAGTCTCAGTCTCAGTCTCATCCTGTCTTCAAAAATTAATTAATTTGGGAAAGGATGGAAAAAAATTGGCAGAGGACTGGTGGGTGACCAACTGCATTATGAACCAGGCCTTAGTTCAAAAGGATCCAGGCTCAGCTCACAATATTATTATGTATCTCATGGTTTTAATTTGTATACTGCACTGGAAATATTTTAATGGCAGCCCCAGGATTTTGTTTTGTTTTGTGTGCGTGTGTGTGTGCATGTGTGTGTGCATGTGTGTGTGTATTTAAAGTTACATGCATCTGTATATAAGCAGCTTGGCCCTTAAATACCCCAGATGTTACACTGAAATCATAAGAAAAGTGTACAAAGAATAAGGAGATATGGCAAAATGTTGCCACCGTTAGATACTATGGCTAATTATTGGCCTAAATAAATGAACATCTTGGAGTTTAATTGCATTCATTGTCTGGGAGAAAGAAAGAATTATTACACATCACTCTGTTCCATTGAGAAGAAAAGCGATTTGAATGAGTGAAGACTTCTGGCAGAGGCCTTTGCAGATCAGAATGCTCGTTGCTCATCAGCCTCATTGTGCACAGATACCAGTTGTACAGTGACTGTCAATACCCTTTCTGGCTTTATCCTGTTTTATTTAGAAAAATGGTATTATTGTTCCTCAAAATGCACACCCACATGGATCAAAAATACAAGTAGATCAGTTTAGGCCAGGAATTTTCAACTTTTCTACCTTGCAGAAAAGTCTAAGATGGGGAAATGCTCTAATATAAAATGTGTACTTTTCAATAGTGGCATCACTAGGGTTGGTGTCACCTGATACAGTAACTTATGCTGTTACCCCATCAACTTTATTTATTTTAATATATGACAATACATTTCACCCAACCAATTGGTAACCAACAAAAAAAAAAACAGTGACCAACTTGATGGTCACACAACTAAATAGGAGTTCTAGTGCTGGCTCTGATATATCAAAATGAGAGGTGACTCATACAAACACTTTATTGGTTCCATGCTGTGTCATAATAACAGCTCATTGGCTCTCAGAAAAATCAGTCTCGTGTCATTTTTTTTAAGTTAAGGAAATCCACTTTTTGTCACATAAGGCAGTTGTGTTTTCTTTCTCTTGTTATTTGGCTATAACTGTTGTAGTACACAGATAATTTAACATAGTTTATTTCATTACATTCTGCATTAAATTATCTATCCAATGATATATATAACATGATGGTATTATTCATAAAAACCACAGTCACCACAACTTCGGCCAGTAGTGACAGTGGTGTTATCCTACCGGTACGCTGGGCAGGACGTCCGGGTGATCGGCAGCCCACCCATTGCATACCGCAGCATTACGCCGTTTGTGTACCCAGTTACGCCGCTTGCGTACGTTACACAAATGGCGTAATGCTGCGGTATGCGACAGGTGGGCTGCCGATCACCCGGACGTCCCGCCCAGCGTACCGGTAGGATAACACCACTGAGTAGTGATGTCATCCCCGCAAGGTGTCACCTCCTATAAGCAGCACCCCCCCTAATGATGTCCCTGCTTTTCATTCATGGAAGGTGTTGGCTAGACCTGATTGGACTCACCATTGCATTGCATGAACAAGAGATTAAGCTCATTCCTAGAACACATCTAACACTTCACATTTCAGCCAAAGATCAAAACTGGCCTGGCAAGCTGTCTTTCAAGCAGGATTATTCACTACTTCTTATCTGCTTGTTGATTCCACACAACCTTTTGAAGAGCTGCAAGATTCCCTGGAAGTTTGAAAACAATAATCCAACAATACTTCATCGTGTGTATGTGCCTGTATGCTGCCTGAATCCCACCCTGAATGCCATCTCTGTGTGCTCACATATTTGTGTCCACACATCCCCATGAATGGGAAGGGTAGGCAGGTGAATGAGTGGGTGTGTCTCATCTCCCCTCCCTTCACTTAGGATGAGCATGGCCTGCAAGCCTACCTGTTCCATGCTGCTTCTCTTTAAAATGAATGGGAGCAGGGGGTGCTTGGAATCGAGCTGGGAGGCTTTGCACTCATCATAAAGGGACTGGCTCCAAGTTCCCTAACTTACTTGGCTGTACACCAAAGAGATGGGGAAAAGCCATTAGGAACCTTTTTTCTTCTTCTAGCAGTACTGGAGGGAGAAGGAGGCTGCCACTGCTGAGATCTTCTTTGGACTTGCTGAGAGCAAGTCAAAAGTGGATCAGAGCCCCCTGTAGAGCAGCAGCTTGGAAAGGGCAGTGGACATTTGGGCTGGGGACTTGTCTGTTTGCCATCTCTCCCAACATGCCACTTTTATGAGACCAGTTCAGGCCACTGCAAGGCAAAGCCAGCCCTGATTATGGCTGCAATCCAATCCACACTCACTTGGGAGTAAGCCTCATTGACAATAATGGGACTTTGGGCCCCACCCTAAAGAGCCCAGTGCCAGCACACAGATGTGCGCCTTCCTCCCTGACTCCAAGAGTGGTCCAAACACACTTTACTATGGCCTCTGTGCTGGCTAAATGTTGCTGGCCTAGCTGTGCTGGCCTAACTCCAGGATAGGATTGCACCCTAAGTCACACATATATCTTGTTTGTAGATAGGTTTCTGGAAGCTGAAGTATCTTGTTCTGTGCAGATTGCAGGTATCTTGTTCTGGATGCAGAAACTGTAGAATAAGAGAGGCACGAGAGTATGTTCTGCTAAGCTAGATACTTCTGGTATTTGGGTCACTCCCTGAGGCCCATATTTGACAGTGTAATGCCTTGAGGTGGGTGTTCCTCACCACAACCTGGAGAGTCTGCCAATACCTTTCAAAACAGAGGAAGATGATGCAGGGGGCTGCTTCTCCCTTGTTGTTCCTTCACCTTAGCCTTTCATCTTTCCCCCATATAGGCAGGTGAGCAAAGGATGCCTGGAGGGCATCACAGCTGCATCTCCTCCTGCTGTTTGTACAGATGCAGGCAAGATCTTTGGGTCGCAGTCTGGCAACCCAAGCCGAGAGACATGTGCTCCAGTGGAATTTGACGGGAGCATAGCTGTGCATTTCCCATGAGTTTCCTGAACAATCCATGGCATTCATAGTGACTGCATATGCCATTAATTTCCCCTGAACAGTCTAACTTACTGGCGCTATGTGTTTTAATGAAAATTAGCAAAAGCTGAAAGTGTCTGTGTGAACATTTGTCTGCCTGAAGGTATTTAAAGAAATCCTCAGTGTGGATAAGACTCAGAGGCTGTATAGCGGCTTTCTCTTAAAAGTTACAGCAGAATGTCTCACAGAGATTAAGCAAAATGGCTCCATTCCAGGCTCCGTTTCTTAGAACAAAAGTATCTCCCTCCAGCACTAAGACTTGATTATGCCCTCAGATATCTGTAGCACCGAACAGAGAAATAATTTATGCATGTGAAGGGCTAGCAGCAGCTTCCATGACGAACTGTTGTTCCTCGGAGATCCAGTGTTCTGCTAAAAGGCAAAGCATTTGCCAGATATTCACAGTGATTTTAGTTCTGAGAGATTTTTTTTCAATCTAAGGCAGAAGCCTGACCAAAATTAAGGTTCCCTTTTTATGTGCAAATGCAGGTTGCTTCTTTTGAAGGAAAGGCTCTTTGCAAGTCATGCATTCCAAAGCTTCGAGAAATGAATAATGACACCCCCCCCCGCCACATGTGATTTTGGCATGTGTTTTAGCAAAATAAAAAATGTTCACACGCGTGACACAGCAGGATGCTGAAAGTTGATGGAGTTTTGCCTTCCCAGAATTCTAGAATGCGGAGACACCCCCAGTGAAACTGACTGAGGACTATTTCATGCAACACCTAATTAACATGCAGAATTCATGGCTGCAGGATGCAGTGATGCCACCATCAATGGCTTGAAAAGAGTACACATTCATGCAGACACAGTAATCTATCAACAGCTATGAGCTGTGAGAGATGCGTGAAGTGGAACCTCCAGAGGCGCTATATTTCTGAATGCCTATACAAACCCATTCCTGTCTGTTCTAGAACTCAGTCTTGGCCAGTGATATGCTGTCCCCAGAACGTCCTTATTCTGTTCTGCTGTTGATTGGCTCCAGTGAATCTTACAAGATCTGCACACCCCACAGGGAAATAAGTCTGCATAAACTTTTGCAAAAATGCTCTACACTTAGCCTCACTTTTTTCTCATGATAATGATCTTGCAGCCCAGGATGGGTCTTTCTAGATCTTTGGGTTCAAGTAAATCTTCCCACTCCCTTACTATCATGCTTGGGTCCTGGCTGTACATTGTACATATTGTGATAGAAAGGGGGGGGGGGGTTCCAGTGGCCTCACGCTGATCCTTCCTTTTCCACTCTCTTCCCATTTATTTGGCAGCATAGTGTGAACAAGCCCTGGTAGTTCTAATCTGCTGCCACCACCCCAGGAGATCAGGCTCATCAGAGGAGTTCCCTGGGCAGGAAACTTGTTTTTGCCCCAGGGTGCCATATGTCCTAGCTATGACACTGACCCAACTTAGTATCACCATTGACAAAAATAATGGCAATTCAGTGTGCCATGGCATGGCTAAGGTACAAAAACATCCTGGAGGATGACCTCTGCTAGAGGAAGAGTCTAGTATAGTAGTAACAGCAATGGCATATCTAGGGAAAATGGCACCCATGGCAAGCACTGAAATTGTGCCCCTGTACAAACAGAGATCATGGGGATGGGAAGCCAACTCTGTTCATCCCACCAAGTGAATTTATTAAGCAGGCTGAATTTAGATAAAGATGATATGTCAACACCCTGCACAGTACTGCAAAAAAAAAAAAAAGGATTCCCTTTCCTACTAGCACTGTGCATTTGCATTGCTTCTGTTTCAGGCATATGGAAATACCTTGAATTTTTCTGCAGGCATTTACCTCTTTTTGGAGATTTCCTAAAACTGGTGCAGAAACGCACTATTGATAGAATATGGACAAGTCTGCATCTGCCCCTTCAAGTGGCGCCCATGGCAAATGTCCTCACTTACCACACCCTAGATATGCCACTGAGTAAGAGTGTTGAATTTGGGCCAGGAAGAACTAGGTTCAAATTGCTGTTCAACCATGAAGCTTGCTGAGTGATCTTGGGCCAGTTTATTTTTTAATCTAAGCCAACTGGGTGGGACCAAGGTGTGCACTCCATCCCAAGCTACTTGGAGGAAGGGCAGTATAAAAAAATATAAAACATTTTAATCTTCAGTGGCATTTATTGCCACCAACCACAGTACCCTTCTGGTAAGCCTGTTGGGATGAAGCCAATCCATAGTTCCAGTTATTTCTGGAGGGCAAGAGATGCTTGGAAACTACTGCCTCCTTCCAAGACTGTTGGACTATGGGTACTGCAGTGGTCCCTCTTTTCTCCCAACATGTACAAGATGTACAATTTTACATCCATAAAATTAACCAGGATCTATGAACTTCCAATGCTTAATGCACAGTGATGTCACAAGATACAGGATATGGCATTTTGAGAGAGATGTCATTATATGGTTTGGGATATTTGTTTATAAAAAACAAATATAAGCGATGCCACAATGCTCAGGATTTTTGCAAGTCCGCACAATGTTTGCATTCTACTGTAATCTGCCATTCCCAGACACAAATATAATGATGGGTTTGGGATATAATAAGAAACTTATACCTTAATACTACATTAGCCTCAAGGAGGTGGATTTTTAAAATCAAATGTGTAAGTAAGGATGTCAACTGTGATTAGACTTTGGAATTTTTGGTGTCCCTATAAAAATCATGGAGATCCAAGGAGATCTTTGCATTGAAACAGGATTGCTGCACCATAGTTACGCTACAAATGATCCATAGTTTTAACATACAGGCACAATCCTAAGCAGTGCTGGATTGGCAAAACTGGCTGGCCAGGGCCAAATCCCATGCTGCTTTGGGGAGGCTGGAGCCTCCCAACAGCAAGGGCATGTTCGCTAAACAGCAGGAGCAGATCCAAGGAGACCTCGCACCTGAATTGGGGCTGCACAGCCTCCCGGAAGGACTTAGGATTTGGCCTTATGGCTGAATCCGGAGCCCACCCTCCCCCTGCCCACAATCTCCCGCCCGTCGCCAATCCTCGTCCCGGAATGGAATAGAGCCTCCTTCGTGCGGACCAGCTTCAGTTGGCGTGAGGGAGGCTTGCTGTCATCCTGAGAGCACTAGTGCAGGGGTGCTGACCACATTGCATCCTAGGATTGCGCTGACAGTCTTGTACAGTTTGCGGTGCCATGGAAACTAACTAATCCAGGAAGATCTATGCCTTATATTGAGGATTTTGTAATACAGAGCTCCATAATGGACTTAAAGCCAAATCCTAACTCTCTGTTGGGTGAGGCAGTGGTGTTGGCCACTATGGATCAACTTGGCTGGCGCTGGTACAAGTCTGAGTTGATCCTTTCAGGTGGATCAGATCTGGCAAAGAGGTCAGGATTTGGTGTGTGCCACTGGTGCTGAACCTGCCCCCTTCTCCCTGCCCCATCACCACTCCGGTCGGCCCATCCCTCCTCTGTTTTGCCCTTCCCCCAACCCTTGTGTGGACTTACCTGCCCTGGTCTTCACAGGTCTGCTGGCATGAGTAGCCAGCAGCCTTTCTGCTGGCGTTCTGGCAGCTACCACGGCTGGAGCATGCTTTATGGCTGCTTTGCAGCAGCCAGCACTAGCAGAACACATGTTCCACTGATGGAGCACTGTGATTTTGCTGTGCAGTCCATGAAGTTAGGTATGATCTAAGATTTGATGGTGGATTTGAAGATACTTCATCATGAGGACTCCTGAGGATCCATGTCTTAGACCTTTACTTTTGAGCCATGGTGGTAACAGGCAGAGATGGATCTAGGACTTTCCCCCCTTTTTGGTACAGTCTCTGGAAACAAGAATGATCTGTGATTTGATGATGAGGTTTTGAAGAACTTTGTGGAACATTATGAAGATTCATCAGATGTTGGCAATGCAGAGGGACCAGTCAACATTACAGCCATGATTTTTATGGTGCAGTTTAGTCCTACATATGTGAGCTGGGAGAAGTATAGGAGAGACTAGATAGTGGATACGGATTGTATCATTAAAGCCATGTAGGTCCATGAAGATCCATGTCTCGCATATATTTTGTAATACGGCAGGCTCATGAAGCAAGGATTCTGTGGGGCTTTTCTAGTGGGTATAGGCTGGAAGGGACTCCATGTAAAAAATAAAGATCTATATGGATCGATGTTTTTGCCCCATCGCACCACAACCAGAATGAGGGATGCATAGGTTTGGTTTGGTTTTTCTTGCTGAGCATTCATGGAGAAGGATGCAAGTTGTGTAGATTCGTGGGAATTCCATATCAAACCCATGAGGATCCATGTCTTTGGTCGCTGGTTTTGCTCCACCATTGTGCTAGAAAATGCTGGATCCGTTCTTTTTTCTTCTTCTTTTTTTTCCTTTTTTTTCTTTTTTTTCTGGGTAATCAGGAGGCGCCGATGCCAGCTGCCGTTTGATTGGATGGAGGGCTTTAAAAATCATGAGGATCCACGTCGTTCGGAGTTCTCCCTCTTCTTCCCCCCCCCCACTCCCAATTCGGAGAGCCCATACAGCGAGGCGCCTAGAGAACTGCCAGAGAGCCTCATCCCAGCGAAACTCCCAAGCCTGCGCGGTCTCACCCTGCCAGCCCCCCCCCGCCCCCCGCTCCGCTTTCCGAAAGGCAAACAAGAGGCGGCTGCATTAAAATGCATGCCCACTAATGCTCCGAAATAGCGGCGCCGCGGCGAGCTTTAGGACCCGGGGGGTTGTATTTGTCGAGAAAGGAAATGTTGCTTTTTGACAGATGAGAGAAATCCCCTCAGTGCTGGCCGTGAGAAGAGAGAAGTGAAGTCAGTCACCTGGTGGTGAAGGACAGTAAAGCAGGAAAGAAGGGGGGAACATCACTTTCCCCCCGACTCTTCCCTTCCTCTCTTCCTGCAAGAGATCCTTCTGTAGCCCCCCCCCACGCTTTTTAGCATAACCTTCAAGGGAGAGCGTTCCCGACAGACTTTATGAGCTGATTCCGCGTCCCCCCTCCCTCCTCCGGCTTCCGAGCGCAGGATCCCTTCGGCAGCGCTGCAAAAGAATTCGGGAGTCTCTATGCAGGACTTGGCTCGGGGTTCCGGCGCTGGCCGGGGAAAGTGCTGGCCGCGAGTGGCTCGGGCTCCAGGCGGGCTCCGCTAGCGCGCCGCGGGCAGCATGCAGGCGAGCGGCGGGCTCCTCTTCGCCCAGGCAGCGCTCGCGCTCCCCACTTTGAAGGCGACGAAGGCGGCGTTTGCTCGCGGTTTTGCTGCATTGGTGCCGTCCAGGGAAGACGCCGCTGTTCGCCTCGGGATGCGACGAGGCTCCGGCTGCTGAAGCTCCTCTCGCGGCAGCGGAAAGCGGCTCGCACGGAGTGGATTTTCTGTGCGCGCGCCTCTCTCTCGGTCTCTCGCCTGCCCAGCCGGCCACCCTCCACCGCGTTCTTTTCGTCGGCTACCGGACAGCATTCGGGGCTCATCGGGAGGGAAGATCACCTGTCGCTTGAACCGTTAAGGGAGCTTTAAGAAGAAGAAAAAAAAACCATCCAAACCAAGGACCGAGAGGGCGGGGGAGCCTGTCTTAGTCTCACCAATCCCTTTATTTCCTGGTCTGGAGCCCACGGACGCGCGATTCCCGGAGAATGAAATTAACCAGCGCAGCCAGGGCTTGGAGGACAAGACTGAGTTTAGGCTGGAAACTGAGAGTCTAGAATTTTTATAATTATACATCTATTTTTTTTCCTTTTTGGTGTAAAAAAAGGCAAAGAAATTGGCACAACTTCTTCTCTAGTTTCATTTTTTCCTCCTCCTTCTACTTCTTCCACCTTGCCTCCTCCCACCTCCGTTCCGTTTAATTCCGTTCTATGGAAAGATCACCCAATCTGGACATTGAAGAGCTCAAGGTACGTGCTCGCCTCGCCGGGTGTGTATAGACAGAGATATCTAACGATCTATCTATTCTAGCGAGAGATGGTTAAAGAACATCGTTTTTCTTCCGCTTGCTGCCTTTGCTCTGAGCCCCAAGGAGTTGAAGGCGCTCTCTGATACCGGTGAACGGGGAATGGGGGGGGGGAGGAAGGGGGGGAATGGAGGCGCACAACACCGGCCCCTGGAGGGGAGGAGAAGAAAAAGGAGGAGGAGGTTGTGGTAGTAGTGGGGAGAGGGGAGGAAGAGCGCTGGAGATCAGATTGCACAAGCCTGGCTGGGCTTCTCTTCCGTCTGCTGAGCCTTAATAAGAGCAATAATAATGATAAACTCCCTCTTCCTCTCATCAGCACTTCGGACAGCGCACACGGGGTCTATTAATCACACACTCTATGAAAGGTGGATCCCACCCTTGTTTCACTAGGTGGCCTCTCTCTATCTCTCTCTCTCTCACACACACACGCGCGCGCGCGCGCACAGCACCAGCAGAACTTATCTCTCATTGCTCTCCCTCGCCTTTTCCAGTCTTCTTAAAATAAAATTAATCCCCATGGGAGCAATGAGAGGAGCCAGAAGATTTAATTTTCTCCAGCTCGCTTCTCTTCCTGCATCAGTGTTGGTCTCTGCGGTGACTCCCACCAAATCACCTCGATCTGTTTCTGTTCACCTAATCTGTGTCTGGCGTGTTATTTTAACAAAAGGACTTAAGAACAAGGAGGCATTCCAGAAAAGGATCTGGGATTTTCCTGGCATGCAACATGGCCACTCAGTTTGGGGGGAGGGGTGTTATAAAACTTTGCATTTGGATCGCGGAGTGGAGGATTTTTAGTTCCCCGTTAGATTTCTCCTCTTTGGCTCCCTCTTTCTTAAGGAGCATGCTTGAGAGTTTGGCGCATGCGCAATGGAGTTAATGCCCAGCCCCCCCCTCCACCTCCCTTAGCTCTCTGGTTTAGAACCTGTTCCCTGCAAAAGGGGAGGGGGCTCACGGGCAGCAAGAGAGGCAAACGGTACAAGCGGGAAGAGGGCACAGTGAAGAGCGGGGAAGGGAGGCCGCGAAGGAAATGCACGATGAGGACGCGTGTAGAACAAGGGACTGGGAGATGGAATGGAAGAGGAGTGGGGGACGGAGGTGAAACAACACAAAAAGCGGGCAGGGGAGGAAAAAAGGGTGGGGAGAAGCGTCTCATTCAGCTTGGAGTCCTAATTGAAATGGGATGAACGGGGGGGGGGACTTCAACCCCAATTGCTTAAACATTGCTGCACAGCGACTTAAATACTTTGGATAGCATACAGCACTAGAAAATGCGAGTTCACAGGGTTTAAAATTTTTTTTAGAAAAACCTTGATGAAAGACAAATCGTTTCCTAAGTGGCCATATTCAGCCATTCTCCAGAGAGCTTAAATTCTCCCAAGTCCGGGAGAATCACAGACTCACATCACAGTTTATTTTTTAAAAAAATCTTCCTCCAGTCCCCCCCCATAAACATTCACAGCTTCAGCTTTTGCATGCTTATTCAGCAGCAAGCCAGTCAGACTTTGCTACCAAGCAAGCATGCCACCCTAGCTATCAAAAAGGGCAGGCAAAATCACCTGCTGAATGCAGAGGGGTTTCGGGAGGGAGAAGGAGCGAGTATGCCAAGTGCCTATGTCTGCTTGAAGCCATGCAGCTCCCAGCCTGGTTCAGTCGAATCCATTCCTGAACCAGGATCCTCTTGCAGCTTCTTTTCCACCTTCCCAGGAGCTCCGCTGTAACTTGGGTTCATGAACAAAGTTGCACACTTGAGGACAGCACAAGAAAGGCACCTCCCTCCCAGCAGGGAAATCACTTCCCTGCAAAGTTCTGTGACAGTCCAAAACTGGGCTACGTGTCCTGCAGGTACTGTCATCACTTAGGGACTGGCAGCTAGCTACTTTGCCGCGGCATGTGGTCCCTCTGCAGACCACTGTTGGAGGGAGAGGGAGCCGTGTGGCCATTAATCTTCTGGTGAGCGGCTCTGCAATTAAGGCCACTGTTGCACGGCTGGATACAGTGGGCGACCTTGAGAACCAGAGCAGGGATGAAAGGGGACTCCCAGGGCTCCTTTTGCCTTGGGTACCTGGGAGAAGCCGTCAGCATTTCTTTAAGGTGAACTTCCAACTTGCACAAAAGTAGGAGTAGCTGGCAGCTGCTTTCTCTTTTGCTGACACTGGCAGAGCTGAACGTGTCTTCTTCCCAGCTTTAGAACTTAGCCACACGGGGCTTCTGCGGTGAATCTGATGTCCTTATATAGGGAATTTGATCCCTGCAGTGAGCATGCACCAGGGTTTCCTTCAAATCCATGCTGGACTCCTGCCTGTCCACTTCTTAGACAATATGACTGTGGGCCTGCTTAGAGTCAGGCAGTTGGCATGGTTGACGTCTAACTGCACTTCATTTGGTTATTCCATTTATATGCATATCTGCTTTTTGACCAGATAGTGCTCAGGACTGACACTGGAGTCAGGGATACATCTCATCCCTGCTTTTCTTCTGCACTACAATGCCCAATGTCCGTTCGGTTGGCTCCTTTTAAGAGTCTTATTTGACGTGTAGACAGTACATCAAGGAAGACTCAAAGAGAGATAATACTTCTGACAAGTGGCCCATGTCATTCTATTCATTGACAGTAGGGGGTGGTGTGTATGTAAAATACCTTTTCACTTAAGCCAGTTGTACATGAGCAGTGATCTATTTGTTTTAGCTATATTTGCAGCGCATTTCATCTCCTCGGCTATCTTTCAGTAGTGCTACCATCTTTGAGAAACTAAGATCTAAGGTGGATTAAATCTGGGTAACACAAATATAAGTCACAAAGATCAATTTATCCTTTGAGCCTCTGCCCCGATATGTTTATTGCCAGTATTGGGAGGGCACCTCCCAACTCAAATAGGTTCTCTTTCATGCTAAGTATTTTGTGTGTCCATGCATGTGATATCTCCCTGATGTGATACTAACTTAAAAGTTGTTAGTATAAGTAAGGGCTGAGAAATTTGTGTACTTCTGCTTGCAAGATGTAATTCATTGTATGTGGTCATGCAGAGTGTATGGCCACAATGCAGCCCAGCTCTGGCTGCATAACTGATGATAGTAAATGAGGCACAGTAAAAGGAAAGCTTGGAGGCTGCTCAAAGTAGAAGTGCAGTAAATTAAAGACAGTCACCGTCTTGTCTCCTCATTCTTACATGTTGACTGTGAGCACTTGGGGAGATGGGACCGTTGTCTTTGCTTATATTGTTTTGCAAAGTTATGTGTGTACAATGGCAAATGGTGTTATATAAACGATAATAGTAAAACTTATTGGAAGAATTACTATCCCTCCATTTTCAAGCTGAAGCCAGTGCCCAAAGTAGTGGTTTACATAGGCAGGCAAATCTAAACCACCATTTTTTTAAAAATGAGGTTGTTTTTTTTACAATAATTGTTGAATGAGAGTAACTCACAGAGCTCACAGTCCACCAGATGTTGCCTAGCCCAGTGCAGCCATCATCCTAGCTATGCTCTGCATTTTCCAGCTTTCACAGTAGCCGTGGTCCGTGCTCAAGACATTGTCCAACTGTAGTTGACTCCTCCATATTCCGCCTCTCTCAGTGTGCGTTCACAAGGTTCATCAGCAGATTTCTCCTTTCCATCCAATGTCTCCCATCCAACTCCAGATTGCAGCTGAACCTGCTTAGCTATTTTTGGCAGACAGGGGCTCAACCACCAGACCATACCTCCTGCTAATTAGTGTTAGCATTAGTAGTAGTAGAATAATAATAATAATAACAATAATCATACAAGCATATTGAAGATGCTAAGCTGTTTTCCTGTTTAATTCTGGAGAGGGCTGATTCCAGTCTACATTTTCTTTACTAGAAGCCACATGATCCACTGATACGTCTGAAGTGTGCACAGTAAGCGTGTGCAATCAGAATCTGTTAACAGTTTGAGTGTGACTCTTCTCTTAAGTGATCCCTTTATGCACATGTGTTTGAGAACAGAAGTGCCTTGCTGAATCAGGCCCAGTACCAATTTGTCCAGTGTTCTTTGCAGGAATCCCACTAACAACCAGATGTTACATGTGCATCTAACAACCAGATGTTACATGTCCCAACCTAACTAATGGTCCATCAGGGAACCATGGTCTACTTTTGTCTACCCAAGGTTGATTACCATAACATCTATTTCTTTGTTACCACTGTCTCTGAAAGGCTTTACAAGAACATAAGCAAAGTTCTGCTGGATCAGACCAAAGATCCATCCAGACCAGCATCCTGTTTCCAACCATGCTCAGCCCAATACTGGGAACCCCAAAAAAGGGCATGAAGGCAATAGCCTTTGCCTAGAGTCTGCCCTTTCCACCAGAAATTGGTATTGCGTGAATATGAATATGGAAGCTTCATATAGCCATTATGACTAATGACCATTGATCCATGACTTTGCCCAACCTGAGCATTAAAACCAATACAAGTGCTCACCACCACATTTTGTGACAGTGAATTCCATAAATCAATTACATGCTGTATGGAGAAGAACTCCCTTTGGTTTGTTCTGAAACAACAATTAATCAATTTCATTCTGTGATCCTGAGTGCTACAAGAGAGGAACACAAAATTTCACTCTAGCCCTTTTTCCCAGACCATGAATCGTTCTATAATTTATGTGTCATGGTTCCCTTTAGCCAAACTAAAAAGTCCCAAATGCTTTTTATTTGCCTTTTCTAGCAGAGAAAATGCTCCAGTCTCTCAATCATTTTGGTTGCCCTTTTCCATACCGCTTTCAGCTCTACTATACACTTGTTGAGATAAAGCAACTAGAGTTACCCACAGTATCCAAATGTAGCCACAGAACAAGTTTCTATAAAGGCACTATGATGCTGTTAATCTTATTTTCAGTTTCTTGCCTTCTTCATCACCCCTAGCATGACATTTGCCTTTTTTCACTGCTGACATACTCTTGAGTTGGCATTTCCATTGAACTATCTGCCACAACCCCAAGATCTCTTTTTTGATTAGTTTTAGCCAGTTCAGACCTCATCAGTGAAGAAGTCAAGCTCCCCTACCCTCCTCATTATGCATCCCTTTGCACTTATTTACACTGAGAGTGCAATCCTAACCAGGGGCGAATATATTTGAAAGGGCGCCCATGGCGCCCAATGAAAATGCGCCCCTAGGGGCACGCAATGTCATGATGTCACATTGTGACATCATGACATAGCGCCCCGCCCCTTCTAAGAGGCGCGTTCTGTTCGCTGCCGCCGGCCGTTAAGGCCAGCGGCAGCGAACGGAACGCGGCGCCCCAGCCGCATTCTTTCTGTTCACTCATGCCGGCCTTAAGGGGCCGGCAGGAGCAAACTGAACGTGGCGGCGCCCGGTGCCCCGCCCCCCTTGAGAAGCGGGAGGGGGCACCGGGTGGCAGCGCATTCTCCTTGCTCCGGCTGGCTCTTTAAGGCCAGCCGGAGCGAGGAGAATGCGGCGCAGGGAGCGGCGGGCCGTGGGCGCCATTTTGGGGGGCGGGCGCCATGCGAATGGCGCCCCCTGCAAGATGGCACCCATGGCTCGTGCCACCCCCTGCCACACCCTAGTTACGCCCCTGATCCTAACCTAAAGTTAGGTTGGCACAGTTAGTCCAGCAAAGTTTGGCCAGCACAAGGACCACAATAAAGCTCATTTGGACCACTCTCGGAGTCAGGGAGGATGGCGCACGTCTGTGTCCTGGCCTCTCTGACTCCAAGCGTGGTCCAAACATACTTTACCATGTCCTTTTTGCTGGCCAAACCTTGCTGGCCTATCTGTACCGGCCAAACTCCAGGTTAGGATTGCGCTCTGAAGCTCATTTGTTGCTCACTCTCCCAGGTTAGAGGGATTTTTCTGGAGCATCTTGTAATTTGCTTGGTTTTAACCATCCTGAAGTGTTCGATGCAGTCCACATACTTAGCAACTTCACTGATCACCCCGACTCTTGATCATTGTGAAGAAGCGTGACATCAAGGTCTATTTGAAACCTAATTAAAATCAGGTTTCCTCCATCTGCTTCTTCATTTTAAAATGTTGCAGATTCAGGGTTGTATCCTATGTTATCCCTCCGCTCAAGAAAAGGGATGTATATATGCAGAAGTGATAGTGTGAGTTTCTGGTGCACAGAAATCCAAATGAAATCTTGTCTCAGCTTTGCATCTGTGCAGCATGTTGTACAATTTGTCACACATAAAACAATGGTGTGATTTCTTTTGCATGTACAGTACTTACCAAAATGCCACCCGTGTGTGTGTGTGTGTGTGTGTGTGTGTGTGCCTGTGTGTGCGTGTGCATGTGTTCATGCTCTTTAGGAAACAACCTTTGCAGTGGAACGCTATTTATAAAACATGGTTTGTACCCTTATTTTTCTTTTTAATGTTCTGTTTATCATGAAAGATTGCTTCTGGCCTTTGAAAGACTGCTTGGTCTCGAAATGGTATTAAGTTGTAAGAGGATGGGAAATGAAATATTTCTTGCCTATTCCATGCTGGGGCCTGCAGCTAGAGGAGGTGTCAGTAAAGAAGTCTGGTGAAGTTATCAGCAGTCATCTAGGCAGGGGAGCAGAACCACAGACAGCTCTCACTTTGGAGCTGGGCAGATTCCATCTATATGGCAGCATTAAGAACAGCAAGCTAAATCAAGAGCAGGAGTGTCAAGCTTGTTTCATATAGCAGTCCAGATAGCATTCATGGTGCCGGCTGGAAGTGATGTCATTAAGCAGGAAGTGATGTCATTAACAGATGATTAAGCAACAGGTAACTGCTGCAGTGGCTCGGTTGCCCTGCCAAATTTTCATCAAGATGTGGGGAAAAATGTTGTTTACGGTTAAACTCATAAGAATCAGAAACAACAAGATGGTGTGAAGTTGACATATGTTTTATGATATCCACATCTCCCCATATGATATACATCTTCTGGAAAGGTAAAAAGACCACTGTCATTCCACCTCCTGAAAGTACCTTTCAGGTAAAAGACCTTCACATGCTTCATTTCCCACAATCAGTGATCACAGACATCTCGGTGCAGGTACTTCATATTTGAAACTCTTAATGCTAGAGCAGTGTTTCTCAAACTATGGGTCGGGACCCACTAGGTACATTGTGAGCCAATTTCGGGTGGATCGCATAGCACTTAGGGCAGCAATCATTGGCCTAGGTACTTTTAAAAGGGGACTGGACAGATTTCTGGAGGACAAGTTCATCACAGACTACAGGCCATGATGGGTAGTGCAACCTCCATATTTTAGAAGTAAGCTACCTCAGAATGCCAGATGCAGGGGAGTGCATCTTAAAGGGCTCACAATCTTAAAAAAAAAATGCAGAACACCACCAGCAATAGCCACTAGAAAAGACACTATGCTGGGATGAAGGGGGACAGTTTTCCCTGCTAAATATAAGAGGAATATTAAAAAATGCTTCTTGCCAAGTTAGCAGGGGTTGTTATTGCTGCATTCTCGGGAAAGTAGCAAGCTCTGGCATCACAGTGATGCACTTCTGGCCATGATATAACTTCCATGTTTATGACATCACTTCTGGTGGGTCCTGGACATATTATAGTTCAAAAAAGTGGGTCCTGATGCTAAAAGGTTTGAGAACCACTGTGCAGAGGCAGATCTAAGGGAGGTCAAAGCTCTAAGTTTTGCAAGAAGCCTTACCTTGCAGTGGAAATCACTCCTCTCCTGCACCGTTTTAACCAATTCTCACAGGGAAAAGCAACATCTTGGTGTTTCTTACTGGCTATAGCAGCAAGGCAGAGGAGGGATTTATATGACAGGGTAAGGCTTCTTGCAACACTTAGAGCTTTGCCCTCCCTGTAGATCTGCCTCTGCCACTGTGCTAGACAATACCTGCTTTGACTATCCCTGATAAGGTTCAGTTGTTCTTTTTTTTTCTTTTTCTTGTATTTATATACCGCCTTTCTTAAGATCACTAGATTTCTCTAATGACTGTAACTCAAGGCAGTTTACATAGGCAGACTTTTATTCACAAACCCGAAGGTTTTTACAATTTACAGAAACGTTCTATCTTTCAAGAACAACACTCATACAGATGGATCTTTCTGGATTTAGCCTTTCTTAGCCACCATCTGTCTTCTGCTGGCTGATAAGAGGCTTCCCTGCTCCCCCAGAGACACAGCTGACTTCAGCACACTCCCCCTCACACAAGGCAGCTGAAACTCAGCTTTTAATCAGCTGCAGTTTTGCAAGGTCTGCCGCTCACAGAGACTTCCGGTAGTCTCGAGCTCACAACCTTTGGATCTTCAGCTGTTATCTTCGGGCAAACGGAGGAATTAACCCTCTCGGCTAAATCTTCTGCCCTAAATCTTCTGCCTGCTTGTTCTGGAACTCAAATCTGGAGAACAGAAAGGTTCCTAAGAATCAAGGTTGGCCATCCCTAGTTTTGTATTGCCCAGCGCAGCACTCTCCAAAACGCAGAGTGCTCTGTCTTTTATGTTTCAAGCCAATCTTGTCAGAAAGTTGTGCTAGGGCGAAGGGCAGTGGAAACAGCTCCCTGGTGCAACTTTCTGACAAGATCAGCTTGAAAGATAACAGGCAGCAGAATGGAACAGTAAGCACTGCTCACGATGGGGAAGACTATTTCCAGACACCAGATCCAGCCCGCGGACTGGGGTTTGGCCTCCTGTCCTAGAGCAATGGTCTCCAAACCATTGCTGGAAGCCTTCTATGTTGTGAGCGGCACAGATCATTCCATTGTGCAGCCCCTCCATTTTCTAGCCAACTGGCATGTAGGGCTGCTCTGGGCATTCGCGTCTATGCCCCGGCATCCCAGAAGGCTGTGCAGCAGGATGCTGGGCATAGCCGCAAATGCCTAGAGTGTCCCTGCCAGTCAATTGATTGCATGACAGAATGATCCCTACTGCTTGGGCTAGGGAAGGCTTTCCTCTCACACAGGAAAGCCTAGAGCAAAATACACACCTTGTATCCCTTTGTTCTTTGATGCAGAGTAAGGAAACCCTTAAGAGGAGTTGCCACCTAATTTTCTAAATCAGTCAAAGGTGACACACTACAACGTTTGGGGCGACACACCAGTGTTCAGCAACACCTGACCAAAATTGAGTTTATTTTACTTATTTTTTTTTCATTTTTTCAATTATTTGATGTTTATTTATTCAATACTTAGCACCACACATGATTGGACTGTATTTTTTAATATAAATGAATATAAAGAATTCTTTCTCTTTTTGGGAGGGGGATTGACACGCCAGCAGAGTCAAGTTAAGCATTTTCCAAAGCTTTGACATGCCAAGCCCAAAAGGTTTGCCATCACTGTTCTAAATAGTTTCCAAGTAGTCTGTTCATTTGCCTACGAGCACTATGGATTTTTATTTGTAAGCATAAAGCTTCCATGAATCCCTTTTTCAAGTCCATTTAGAAGTAAGAGTTTCATTAAGCACGGAGCTATAGAGGAGACTGTAATAAAGCTCACTGCTGAGCATCTCTTTCGATGTGTGCTGTGATATTTTCAAAAGGTGCTGGGCATATTTGAAAGGTCACTTGGTACAAAACTGAAAACTAACGAGGGGAGGTATGTTTCACCTTGCCTACTCTCTGCCCGAATTTGTGATGAAACAAATCAGACCTGAAATGAGAGAAAGAGAAAAGGGGAAAGAGTTTGAATTCATCCAGAGATTTGGAGGCTGATTTGTTTTTTCAAACACTGTATCCATATACAGGGTCAGAATTCCTGCTTCTCCTCTAAGCACTCCCTGAATGCTTAGAATTAAAAAAAATGTACCTCTTTTCCGCTTATTAACCCCTCTGGCCGTAATCCAGCCCAAGTTAATCATGTTTACGTCTATTGGTTCAACAGAACTCCAGGGGATATTTAAGCATGTGCTTAACTCATCCACTGAAATCAAAAGGGACCTCACAGCCCAAACCTATCCAGGCTGCCCACACTGCAATCAGCAGCACCAAAACAGCAGCCGCTGTATTCCATGGAGACAGAGAGGCTACTGGTGGTCTCCTTGCAGCTGCTTGTCGAGCCCCAGCAGCCACTCTGTGTCTGTTTGGATCTGTGCCAACCCAGTCACTGGTGCAAAATGGAGAAGACTCATATAGGGGTCCAAGGCATGGGAAGGGGGAATAGGATCCAGTGCTGCCATCCCCTGTCTCCTTTGGGCTAGCACCATCCTCGGGCTGCCCTCCCCCTGTCCAGTTTTGCCGCTGTCTGCCTTACACCCACCATTGTATTTACCCCATCGAGAGCCCCCTCCCTCAAGCAGCCAGACTCATTATTGGCGGCAACAACTCCTGGGCTGTCATGAAGTGCTTTATGGCACTTTCACAATGGCCGTCACCCTGGCAGCATGTGCAGAACTGCAGCCCAGTAGGATCAGGCCTAAGTGTGCCTAATTTGGGCTGTGTTGTGCCTAGTGATTAAAAGTGCAGCAGAGAGAGTATGAAGTTTGCAAGGTCAACAAATAGAAAGCATCTTGAGCATCTACCAGTATACTTTCACAAATGCACACTGTATCATTTGAAATATTTGACAGTCATAGGAAGATGAATTAATGCGTTCTATGTTGATACATTTTACTATGTTGATGCATGTGAAGTAATTTCATCCTGCTCCCTGTCTGTTGACATGAAGAAAGCATGTTTGGGCTCTGAAGGGGAACACAGGACAACCTCTCACATTTAGACATGTACAAGTAAAGGTTGTGAGTCAAAGTTCCACTGAATATATTGCTGTAGGTTTGTCATTTGCACGTTCCGTTTTTAAAATTTGCAATTTGTACAGCCTTCTGAAATTGCATTCCTCCAGCACTTGAACTATGCCTATACTGTAGTTTCAGATGGCAGTTGACTGTGTTTTATAGGTATGTAAAACATTTTTTTTTCTGGATGAATATGCTATGTAACTGTAGAAATATTTTCATGTGCTATTATTAGTGTTATACAATTAACAACACCAGTGGAAATCAGCGTATCTATCTGAAAAATGTCATTACGAAGTCGGAATCACACATCCTAACTGAGATTCCTAAGAATCTGGTTTTAGTTCTGGTGTCTCTTGGAAAACAGCTCAGACCACTTAAGCCACCTTAATTTTAGTGGAAGAATTAAGTATTGCATACAGTATATCCTTCCCACTGAAATCAATGGTTCTTTAAAATGCTTTACCCCACATATGGTGCATTGCAGAATCTAAGCAAGAGGCTGCTAATGCATGGAGAACCATGGCCAGCTTCCCTCTTGGCAGTGGTTCCCGAACTTTTTTGACTGGCAGTTCCCTTGAGCTATGGGGCCATTGGTCATGGCTCCATTAGGGCTACAATCCTATACACTGTATAGGGTAGTGGATTTTTTTTTTGCAAGGATTCCATGGCTTCCCTGGCTAGTTTCCATGCTTTCCGGGGAGCCAGGAGTCACAGTTTGGGAACCACCAGTTTATGGAATACCTACTGCTTTCTTATCACCACACCAACTCGAGTTTTGTGGGAGTTTTGTGGTTAAGCCAAGAAATCACTGGATATTTTTAATTTGCTTGACAAGT
Source organism: Lerista edwardsae (assembly GCA_029204185.1). Taxonomy (NCBI): domain Eukaryota; kingdom Metazoa; phylum Chordata; class Lepidosauria; order Squamata; family Scincidae; genus Lerista; species Lerista edwardsae. Next base: position 11,185,294 of record JAJKFI010000003.1, on the reverse strand, counting down.
TAATTGACTTAGAAGATTTCTATACCGCCTTTCCCCAGGCTATGAGCAGTTCAGTCATGTCTAACAGTCTGCTAACAGGCTTGTCAGTCCCTTGGTCCAGCCCCTGTTTCCAGATGAAATATGGCTATATCGTTAAGAAGAGTGGTTTATGAAGCTAGCCACAGATGCAGCGTTTTGAACAACAGTATCTCCTGGCACTTGGTAGATTGATGGTACTTAAAAAATGGAGCATATGGCTTGGGGAATGTTAAACGAGGGAGCCACAAGAGGTTGATTCAGCAAGTCTGTGGTCCGAAACCAAGCAGGTTCATAAACCAGTTCACAGTTTCAGATGACAGAGAGGAACAAATGCTCAGAATGATTTTATTTTATTTTGCAAAATCAAGCCAAGAAAGTCAAGCTTGTTGCAGTGTAGGAGGATATTTTTTTGATGGCCAAAAGTAAGTAGGTGGCTTTATTTCTGTTATCTGTTAGTCATTCCATAATGCAAAATAAAGGTAAAGGTTTCCCCACGACCGAAGGGTCTAGTCGTGACCAACTGTAGGGGGCGGTGCTGATCTCTGTTTCTAAGTCTGTAGAGCCGGCATTTGTTTGAGGACAAGCTTCCGTGGTCATGTGGCTGGCATGACTATACGCCGTAGCCAGCGATGGGATCTACAAATGACTTGGGGGAACGGAGGGCGGGACTTAGATGGGACTACCGTTTGATTGGCACCCATCTGTGCACTTCCGCTTTCGTTCCGCTCGCCCCGCGGCCGTCCCTGGCCTCGGAGGGGGCGCCTGCTCGCCTGGG
>JAJKFI010000003.1:11156653-11182708 GCA_029204185.1 Lerista edwardsae | reverse complement strand
TCTCTCTCTCTCTCTCTCTCTCTCTCTCTCTCTCTCTCTCTCTCTCTCTCTCTCTTTGCCCTAGTGGGTCATGATAGATCGTCATTTTAAAAAGTGGGTCCCAGCGCTAAAAGGTTTGGGAAGTACTGGACTAAAGCTAGAGATACCAAAAAATGCATAACAAAGGAATGCGTTCTATTTTGAAATTTTGTACATGTGAGTTCATATGCCAAAGCCATGTATTCATTGCCAATTTCTGGGTCCCTGGAAAAAGTTCCAGTAGCCCCCCCCCTCCCCCAGTATGTCCCACAAGATACTGAGGATTGAGGGTCAGCCAAGCCAGGTGAGCTTGTGATAGGCATAAGGTCTCCGCATCCAATCTGGTTGATTGCTGATTCCACCCCAATATATGTACATAAAGAGGGGAGGGGCCATAATTCAGTGGTAAACCATGGGTGGAGCACACAGAAGGTATGTTTTAATCCCATCCTTTTCCAGATAGGGTTGAGAAAATCACCTGTCTGAACCAGGTGAGCCACTGCCAGTCAGTGTAAACAGTATTGATACACGTGAATCAAAGTGTGTCTAAGGCAGATTCTAGTGAGTGTGAGAACAGTCTTGTAGATGCTTTTCTCAGAATGATACATGAGTATGCAGGTACTCATTCTGATTCCAGACAACAGGTACTGACTGGGTCAGAACAAGAAATTATTCCAGATATTGCAGAACTCTGCAATATTCATTAGAGTATTAGAGTATTAGAGTATGAACATATTAGAAATTTATGCAGATAACATATTCATGTCATATTTTCCACTAATATCCAGACATGGAACCAGTGGAGTGATGGCATCATAGGCATATGTATCATGTGAATCAGGTCTTAGTAGGTAACAAGATTGGACCCAATGAACTGATGGATGCCATTGTCTCAAAGGAACAATGCAGGTTAAGAGAATAGCAGAGGGAGAAACCTACACATACATTTTAGAAAGCCTCTACTAACTTGTTTCATTATTAAGAGTTTGCAGGAACTGGCTGAGTGTTTCAGCTTTGTATTAATATAGAGGTTTTGCTAAGCTCACTACTTTTCAAGCTGAAAATATATCAACTTTTGAAGGCTTGGTTAAAAGGAAAATCCTTCCAACGTACTTATTCATGGCTTTTCAGACACACTATATCTGTACTCTCAAGAACTGTCATATTGTGCAAAAAAAGTGTTGATCATCAAATGGATTTTTTTGTTTAAAAAAATGCTATCCCATTAGAAAGGCATTTTCTATCGTTATGCACTTACAATGCTCTTGGTACTGAGAGATTTTAACACCCAGCCCAGGGAGGCCATGAACCAAGAGACTTGCCTTCATCACCATTCTCTGGATCAGTAGAGCTGCTATGGGACTCACATGGGCCCTTGCTTTCCTTTCTGGGAAGGATTATGTGTGTTGCATTCGCCTCTTATTCTATTGTAAACTTTCTAGGGAACAGAGGTTTGATTACCTCTGCCTCCCTTCCTCTGCAAGTTAAATGAGAATATTGTCACCATTCTCCACCTCAGGTTTGTCATATCACCACCTAGTCTTTGGGTGGCTTTTGCATTATGTTTCCTCAATAGATCTTTACAAACTGATTTGCAGATCTAGGCACACGGAAGTTGTGGTGATTGTTATGTTGGTGGTGGCAATGCTCAGTGGAACAAGCAGAAGGTTCTTTGGCTGAGCAGCTGCTCTGACCCAGATCCTCCACGTTTGGGTGGCCAGTTTACAGCACAAAAGCCAAGTATGTGGCACAAGCCATGGGCTTCTGTCGGCCTGTTTGGAACAAAGCGGAAGGACATGTGGATCCTTCTATGGCACCTTGTCTCTCCAGAGCTGCACTGTAAGGCTTGCTTATTGGACTAGGGCCAAAGCTTTTCTAAGGCACGAAAGCTGAATGTATAGAGGACTCTAGAGAGGCATTTTTCTCATGCTTTGGATTGGAGCTGTGACTAGGGTTAGCAGTGACATTTCAAAAAAGTCAAATTCAATGTGAATTTCACGGTTTCTCCCAAGGAGCAGCATCTGAGCATTTTCAAGGAGAGCCACATTTCTGTAAGATGAATGACATTTTTCTAGGGTGACATTTCTCAATGTGTCTCTTCTGCACATGACCACAATGGCCCAAAAGTTAGGCTATCCCGCTTCGCCCCCCTAGGAATCCGGAGTCGCTCCCTTTAACCCTCTGAGTGCCGGCCAACCGAGAAGAAAAGCTCTTTGCAGAGGAATTGGGAGGGGGGAGGAGGGAGAGTGAAGTGGGCAGAGTCAGCCCTAATTTTAACTAGTGGAACTGAGTTCCCCCGTGTTCCCCCTGCATGACATCACTGATCGCTACCCTTACTGAGGTTCATTTTAGGAGCAATGTGGTAGCAGCAATGCTATTAAGGGCGCAATCCTACCCAGCGCCAGATTGGCAAGGCCAGCCAGCCAGCGCCATATCCAATGTTGGGTGGGGGGAGACTGGAGCCTCCCGTGGCAAGGGGGCATGTGCTCCCTTACCATAGGGGAGGCTCCAGCCTCCCCTATGCGCTCATCATTTAGCTATCTGCTAAATAGCGGGTGCAGATCCGAGGAGACCATACAGCCCAAATCGGGGCCGTACAGCCTCCCGAATGGGCTTAGGATGCGCCCACATCCTGCCTCCCCCCGCCCTCATTCTCCCTCCCTCACCCAATGTCATGGCTGTCATGGCGCCTCCCTTGCACCGGCCAGCTTTGGCAGATGCTAGGGAGGTGCTGTGTGGGCGCAACAGGACCGGCGCAGCCTGCAGTGCCGATCCTGTTGCGTTAGCGCCAACATAGGGATGCCGATCAGAGCCCCCGCATCAGCACTAAGCACACAGCGTCGGCGCAACCCTGTTGTGCTGACGCTGCACGGTCCATAGGATTGCGCTGCCCATCTAAAATACCCAATGCAAAATCCCATTGTCTGATATTTCCTATGCATCTCCAAGGCTCCCTCGTACATTTTAGTATATCCATGAAAATATTTTTGCATGCAATATAGCTTTGATGTTGACTGCATTTGAGAAACATTTGTGTGAAAGTTCTTCAGTGTACAAAATTATTACGAGGTCTTTTTAGTATGAATCAATCAAGACAGTAAATGCAAAATTGATTTTTAGCGCAGAGTGCTTGATATGAGAGATTTAGCATTCACAACAGCATCTTAAGCTAACGCTATCGTTTGATTCACAGAGACCTGTATGCACATCAGTCACGGCTGCTTATGGGTAAGGCAACACAGATTTGTAGCCCAATCCTGTGGTCTGCCTCTACCACAAGGTAAGTGGTGCCAAAATGGTCGCCACAGTATCCTGCGGGGTCAGACCAGCCGCCGTAGCCTCCTGTGGATAAGAGAACATTGGTTCCCTTACCCTGTGTGGAGCTTGGCTGACCGCAATGGGTCTCCTATTTAGTGGGCGCAGAACCAAGGAGGCCAACGTTGAGCAGAGCGGCTCTGGAGGAGGCATAGGATTCAGCAGCAGACTCTGCCATCGGCCTACTGGCCAAATCCACCCTCTGGTATGCCCTCCATCCACCCAGTCCTCCTCCCTTCCTGTCTTCCTCTGGCCCCTAGAGGCCTCCCCTCTGTTTGGTGCTGAGCACCATAGAATGGTCCCTTTTGGCACTTCTGTTACCAAACGGGATTGAACCGTACTCTTGTGAGTACGGACACTCAAAACAATGTCCCATCAGAAACTTTTCATTGGACCAAACAAATTATCCCTAATAGGAGATGGCTTCACTGTTCTCTCAACATCACGGATGTTAAGAATTGCTACCGTACATACAGCAATAAAAACCAAAGAGGCCTCAAATTGATAGGCACTCCGCTTCCTTATAACGCTCTGTGTTGATCATTGGCAATGACAAAAGGCAAAGTCAATTTAGTATTTCAGGCTACGAGCTGCTACAATGATAACGGGGGGAAAGTAGGGTATGGCTTTCTCGATAAATGCAGTACCCCCGAGAAACAATTTGATGGCAACTCTGAAGTATTGAATAGTCTACACCGGATTCCTTCTATTCCATATGCATTTTCAAGTTTTTAATTTTATATAGAAATGTTATCATTACCCATATTAGCAAAGTGGGGTGCATGTTTGTGGGCACCTCATGATCTTTTGCACTTTCAAAACAGAGTAAAGTCAGACTGATCTCCTCTCTCCTCCTAAACATACACACACTTGTTTTCCGTTATGGGTTAAGAGGAGGTTGGCAATGGAACCCATTATGCAGGGGGTGGATAGGTTGTCCCTCTGTATAGGTCTTCAAGCAGAGGTCAGACATTTATCTGTTGGGGATGGTGTAGCACAGTATATCTCGCCAGACTCTGGGCCACAGACCGAATCCAGTGCAATGCTGGATCCAGCGGTGTTATGCTGCCAGAACGCTGAGCGGGACATCCGGGTGATCGACAGCCCGCCCGTCGCGCTCCGCAGCATTACGCCGTTTGCGTAACCAATTACGCCGCTTGCGTATGTTACGCAAATGGCGTAATGCTGAGGAACGCAACGGGCGGGCTGTTGAGCACCCGGATGTTCCACCCAGCGTTCCGGCAGCATAACACCGCTGGCTGGATCCCTCCCATTTTGCCACACACCTGCTTCTGTTTCTCTTTGATCAGTGCATAGGGACGAACTGGTCAATCATGTCTGCCCAGAAATCCTGCTGCAAAGCCTGCTGGGATGATGGGCAATAGATATGACTACTCAGATAGTTCCTATGCACTGATTGGGGGGAAACAGAAGCTGCAGTGTGGTAGAACAGTAAGCACTGCTCAGTCCGGGAAGGGCTTTTTTGTTTCAAGCAGTCAAGACCATTGTTGGAGACTGCTGCTCTAGCAGCAGGTGACCCAAGAGCCCAATCCTATCCAACTTTCCAGCACCAATGCAGCCATGCCAATGGGGCATGTGCTGCATCCTGTGTTGGGGTGGCAGTCATGGAGGCCTCCTCAAGGTAAAGGAACAAATGTTATGGAAAGTTGGACAGGATTGGGAGTTGGACCAGACAGCCTACATGTCCCCTTCCACCTCTATGATTCTATGAGCCACAGTTTGCCCACCCTAGTTCCAGAAGAATGGCAAGTGTCATCATTGCCTGGCAATGACAATTCAAGCTAACAAAATGGTAACTTATGTGGCTTTTTAGAATGTGAACTTTTTGGGACAGGGCAACATATTTTGCTGTAAATCCCAAAGGGGATATAGCACCGATGCAACACCATTGCATTGGCGCTATGTCACTAGCACCAACATGGGAACGCCAACTGGCACCCCTGCGTCAGCGCTAGAGTGGTCCGTCCAACTCTATGTTGGCTCGAGAGCACTGGTGGAGAGCCGCCCATGCACCAGCTGAACCTGGCTGGTGCAGGGGCGGTTCTGGGAGGAGGGAGGGCAGGTGGTGTTTCTGGGTGGTGGGTGGGCGGGCTGGTGGTTGTGCTAGCCTGGGGAGGGGGGCAGGACTGGGATGTGGCCATTTGACTGCATTCAAGGCCCCATCCCCAGGCTGCATGGGCCCAATTCAGGCCACACGGCTTCCTCAGACCTGCGCCCCCGATTTTACAGTCGCAGACCTGAGGAGCCCAACAGGGAGGCTCCTGCTGCCTCCTAAGTGGCACTGGATACAGTGCAGGCCCGCCGGCCGGCCTGTTCCAGCACTACTTAGGATTGTGCCCTCCTTCATATGCCCACCGAAGGCTACCAGTTCTCACGCACGCACACAAACACAAACAAATATATCTGTAATGTAAAGAACTTGACAGTACCAGGAGCTGACTGACCTCTGCATGGAGTGATCGGTAGAATCTTGGCAAGTTCAGAATGGTTTCAGGGCAGCAATGCTTAAGTGTGTTCAGGCACGCACGGAGGCCCGAGCTCGCCCAATGGCTGGCGCTGAAACCGTGCCCCCCGGACGTCGCCCTGCCCCCATGCATCGCTCAGACATGCCTCCCTTACCCCGGAAACGCTCCATTTCTGAGCGTAAGGGAAGCATGGGCGGGCGGGAGGGCCGAAAACCATGCGGTCTTGCCGGACCGCACGCAATGGCACCCCGCTGCTGCCTGGTGCCCAATGCCTCGCGCCATCCCGGGCCACAGGTAAGATACGCGTCTGAGTGTGTTCAAGTAGACATCAAATAGTGATCTCCTGCTGTTCTACAATGAGTTTGTTCAGAAGCAATTGTGAAAACCAACTGCTGGCTGTGGTAGTCCAATTAGCAACAGCTGACCAGGGTTGTGTGTCTGATTTTCTCTCGCCTCTGGTTTTAATGTCTGAATAGGTTTTGCTGTGTTAGGCTGCAGGCATAGGACCAGCAAGGGGAGCTGCAGTGGTGTGACTCAGCCTGAACTGCTCTCCTCACTAATGTCCTGGGGAAAAGAAAACTGGTCTCTAATTATTCATCTAGCACCTTGCAACATGATACACAGTGCAAGCCCATGCATGTTTACTCAGAAGTAAATCTCATTGTATTCAATTGGACTTACGCCTTTGTAATTTGTATTTGGAATTGTAATTGTGTGATATTCTTTCTTAAGGGGTGGATGGTGGAATGACTAGCTTTGCTTGCAGATTGTCCCAGCTTCAATCCCTGGCAGGTCTGGGCAAAAGCCCCTTGTCTTAAACCCTGGAAAGCTGTGGACCATCAATAGGGTCAATATTAAGCCAGGCAGACCAATGGTCTGACTTAGTATAAAGGCAGCTTCCCAGGTTCATAATTTAACCTTATTTGAATACATGACCTTTGATGCTCTGATAATTCAAGGAGGATTTCCTGCTACATGCAGGGGTTGGATTGGATTGGTGGTTCCCAAACTGAGGGTCGGGACCCAACAGTGGGTTGTAAAGCATCTAGAGCATATTGACAATATAGGAAGATGGGATGATGGAAAGGGGGAGCACTGTATGGTTGCTTTGCTTGGGTCAAAGTTGTAAATAGGCTTTTTCCCCTTTCTGATTCCCTTACTTTGCTATTGGATAATGGCTGAGAAATAACCCAACTTATAGCTGCATTCTCAGGACAGCAGCAAGCTCTGGCAGCACAAATGATGGCACTTCCGGCCATGATATCACTTCCAACAGGTCCTGGACAGATTGTCATTCTCAAAAGTGGGTCCCAGTGCTAAAATGTTTGCAAACCATTGGACTATATCATTCCAGGCTATTTCCTTATATGGTGTGTTCGAAATACACTAATGTTCACAATCCTACTTCACACACGTATCCCTACCAATGTCATGTGTGGTATGGTTCTTCAATTCCACCTTCTTCCCATCCCCGATGTCCGAAAACTGCTTGAGCTCTGCCTCTTAATGCTTTCTTTCTTCCCTCCCTTTTGAGCAAATGTGTGATTGGGACATGATCTATTTGCCCAGCTCAGGCCTCTGCCTAGTTAAGCTCCCTATTTCATTCTGTATTAATTTAGATGAGGCGGATAATATTCACTGTTCATGTAAATATGTCATCTACTCAGTCTACCGAGACCACTTGCACTATTGCTTAATAAAATTATGGGGATATGAGTGGTGTCGCTGCATCCCGTGATAAAATTTCCATCATACTGCTGACAAGCATAAAACAAAAGCGTCTCTGTGCCAAGGTGCCGTCTGTCCTATTGAACTTGGGACTTTTCTAGGCCTTGATCAATGAACAGTATCTACCAGGCAGTAAAACTGCTGCATAATGATAAACGGAGCCAGGATGCCGAGTTTGGGCAGATTGAAGTCGAGCACCTGGCATGTCAGGGATTATAGATTATATTGGCCAAAACTTATTTTATGTGACTGCATACCACACTAAAGTTCAGTCCTTCCATGATACACAACCAGCAAACTCCATTTTTAGAGCAGAGGAGTAAATTGTAAGGATTTGAAGCTGACAAGGCACAAATGGAACGGAATGAAACATTTATAAATGCAATGCCGGCAGCCACACAAGAACCGTACGCGGAGCTTCTTAAACAACCTGGTCCTTATATGCAATGCATGCTGTGTGCAGAGGCAAGAGAAAATGGTTTTGTTTTTTCCTGGATTTCGGTGTTTGCCAAAAGTGCAGAAAGTGGTGTTTTTGATCAAGATTATGGATTTATTTGATTTGATTTGTACCATGCCTTCATCCCCAAAGGGCACCAAGACAGCTTTTAAAGTACACTAAAAGTGTACTAGGTAGGTGATATAGGTGGTATAGTGTCAGCAGATGCAGCCACAGTTATGACCCATGCAGCCCCCATTAAATAATAAAGAAAGAGCAAATAAAACACTTTTTTTTTGCAGAATTCAGGGCTTTTTATGACCAAAATGAGAAGTGCAGGAAGCTCTTATGTGTTATGTGTTTTTATTTCATGATCACCATTTTCTCCCACCTCTAGCTATGTGAAACTGTAATTATTGACAGGAAAATGGAGGAGCCATCAATTGACTTAGCACTGAGATTGATATGGTGCGTTCCGTATAGCCGGGAATATTTTCAATACCTTGTGAGAGCCATTTCAAGGAATGACGACGATGACTGCAAGCAATTGCCCAGGGTCCCGGGCAGCACTACCCTGCCTGGGTTGATTCCGCAGCATATTTGGACAGAAGGGGCAAGAACAGGCTGGCAGCTAGGAGCAGCTGTGCAGTGGCTTGTTTTAGACCTGTTCAAATGGAACAGAGGAGGAAAGGCCTGTTAAGGTTGGGCTCGTCCCTTCTTGGTGTCATAGCCAGAGCATAGCCAGAACAAAGCTAGGCCTTCTGCTGTTTTCAACAACACCTAAACAGAAGATCATTTGGTCGGAGATATTTTGCTTCCACTTTCCAGACTCATTTGTGGCTGGGTCAAAGAGTGTGGAGGCCCTCCAGGGGTCAGGCCTGGTGACCTGGTAAACAGTGAGTGATTTTTGAAGAGAACAGGACTTGTTAAGTCAGCAATGAGAAAGGAACCACTGAGATCCACCTCAGTGGATCTGAGGGGTTCCCCAGGGCGCCACCCCGCACAGGAACACCACTGATAGGCACACCACTGATAGGCACACTGATAAGGCACACCCCTTAGCCTGGAATCTTCAATGACTACCTCCTTTCTCTGCCATCCCTTGCTGAGTTTTCAATGGAGAGTGCAAGGTTAAATAGGCTACCTCAGAATGCCAGATGTAGGGAAGTGGCAACAAGGTGCAAGTATCTTGTTCTCTTGTGTGCTCCCTGAGGCATCTGGCGGGCCACTGTGAGATAGAGGAAGCTGGACTGGGTGGGTTATGGCCTGGTCCAGTGGGGCTGTTCCTATGTCCCCCTTGACTCTGCCAACTTTTGGTGTCTGCAAAAGGGGTCTAAGTGCTAGCATCTTAGAGAACCTGAAAACAGTTGTGTAGGTCCAGTGGTTCAAGATGCCTTCTGATTGTTGTGCTCCTGATAGTCATTCTATGTACAGTAGTCCCCGATAGAGGTCTCTTTGTTCATTGTGGTCTCCTCTTGTTCCATTTGGAAAGATTCTGCCTGTGGTATGCCCAGGAATTCTTCAGCTGCATTGATTTGGTGAAGGGTAGAAACCTCCTCTCATAGTCCTCTAACCTTCCCTTCCAATAGTGCATGCAGTTTGCACTTGATACATGTGTAGTCCTCAGTAACTGCTGGCAAGAAGAGCAACATAGCACAATCCCTTCCATGTCACCACTGCTGTGGTATCTCCTACCGTTTTCTGTTCCTCTTGCTGGTGAAGAGCTCAGGGCTTCCTTGCCACCAGGTTCCTTCTAGCTTGCGCTGAGTGTCATCCCTAACTGCTCAAAGCCTGCTGGGAGGTATGCAGATAAACAGCTCTGCCCCCAGATGCCTCTGCCTAGTACAGTGGAGAGAATAAAATTCAGTCCTTATATCTGCATCAAGAATAACATTTTCCTTTTTGCACTTTGTTGTTTGAGATGGGCCCTTCTTCATATCAAAATCAAGGGTATTTGTTTTGCCATAGTTGGAGTATGGCCACAGGAAGAAAAAAAAAACAGAGTTCAACTAAACTGCAAGAACAAAACCAGAAAGCGAAGTTCAACTTTTTAAACAATCAATTTTATTCTGCACACAGCAATTACTTCTGCTGTCAGTAGGGATAAAGTTTACTACAGCAGGAAACCGTAAAAAGTCAAATGTGTTCTTGTAAAACCCACAGTGAGATGCAAAGTCAATGACACTATACCTTTGGAAGGCTGATTTCAGAAGTTACATTTACCAAGAGGCAATGCAGATGTAAATCAGTCTGTGGTACTCTTTTTTTCTTTTGATGTGGGAGCTATTGAGCCTTCCTTTTAATCATCTGAAATGATTATTTTCCCCAGCCAAAGAGATCTCATATCCCAGACTTGCCCCATATAAAATCCCAGAGGCCACGTTATAGCTGAACACACCCATTGTGTATATTGCAAGGTAAAGTTATATCAGTGTTGGCAACAGGAACAAAGTCGCCCATGGCTCCCTCTGCCAACCTGATGGTGAACTGGGTACTGCTCTGCCACCAAGACCCAGAGCTCAGAGGGCAACTTAGCCAGATCTCACGGGTATGGGCTTGGTATGGGCATGAACCCTGATGTCATCCAAGTAATAAACACAGACAATTGGTAAAGCAAGAATGGAAGAAAATGATAGTCCTTTAAAAACATGGAGAAAGGACATGCAAGACAACACATAACACAAGGTTAGAAATTACCTGTTGCATTGAACTGTAATTTGGGGAAACCTGAAAACTCAGAGCTACCACAGATACTCAGCTATAAGACAAGAAATGTTTGCAAATCAATGAGCTGTAAATTGCCTCCTTGTCTTATTTCAGAGTCAGTAAGGGGTCAGGGCAGGGCAGGGGTATCAGCTGCCTGTTGATTGTTTGCAAAGTATCTGCAGACATCTTTTATGCTTGCAGAGAGTTGCTTTTGCTCTCCCTTTCATTGTTTATATTTGTCAGGAGCTCTTTTGAGCATGCTGTTAACTTCTTAACTCCCAATCCTTTCTGAAGTTGCTGTGATGTCATTTCCTCACTGCAGTGACTTGCTCCTGACCTTCTCAGTGTGGTAGAAACAAGGGAGGGTAAAAATCAGTCAAAATTAGTCACTTACACTCCTTTTACCCCCTCTTCGACTTACCTGAGAGTCATAAAGAAATTCCATGATTTTTTTTGGCTCAAAACTTGCCCTAACCTTATTTATGAGATCAATTTATACTTATTTATGGTCATTCACAAGGCCACTGTGGGCTTATTCATGGTGACTCATTCTGACTGCAATCCTATACCCACTTTCATGGGAGTAAGGTGCATTGAACACAATGAGACTTACTTCTGAGTAGATATGCATAGGATTGCACTGTAAGTTAGTGTCTGAGGATTTTCTGTACCCAAATACCAACACAGCATGTGCCTGTAAAAGCTATTGCAGTGGTGTGAGCAAGTAAGATCTGGGCCTGTGGTGTCATGCTGGAGATGCTCATGGGAAATCTACAGTGAAGGTTTTTGTGGTAATCACAAAAGAGAACCACAAGCTATAAAACCGACTCATTGTGAATGGAAAGCTAGTTCTCCAAAATGGTTTTGGAAATCAGCTTCTGTTCAGTGGAAACGGACTCAAGCCATAGATCCATGATAGAGCACGTGGCATGTATTTAGAGCATCTTCAGTATCCTAATTTAAAGGGTTTCAGATTGCAAAATGGGAAACTACCTTAGGAAACTATTTCTCTTCCTCTGCTGAGGACATGAGCCTGTGTTCTCATTTACTGAAGTTGGACTGATGAAAGCACTGAGCATCAGCGTCTTCATGATTCTTGCACTGGTACATCCTGTCCCAAGAGACAGGCTTTTTGCCTACTGTGCTCTACTCTTTTTGGTCACAGGAATAAGACGTTTTAGGCAGTCTGCTCTTACAATTGAGTCTATTTTAATGAAGATCTCCGTACTGTTCATTTGCAGCCCAATCCTAACCCTGTGCTGAAATAGGGAGGCCAGTTGGCCTGCCCCATATCCCGTGCAGGGCTGGACCTGCTGGCAGCACAACTTGGAGGAAGGGGAATATATTCCATTTATTCTGAGTAATGTACCACCTGGCACAACTCTGAGCAGCCCATGTAGAGTCAACCAGGACAGGGGATAGGATCTGGCCTAAGTGCTGGATCCTGGCTCCAGCCCTTCCCCAGGCTGCTCTCCTGCCTGCCCTCATCCTGTTCTGCCTTCCCCCTTCTCCAAAACCCTCTCACCAGCCAAACTTGGCTGGCGTTTCCCTGCTTACCTGGGGCAGTGTGGATGCAACCTCTGTGGGCAGGCACACCTCCTTGTGCTGACCCAGCCAATTCCCAGGGTGGCACAAATGTGCCTTACAGCACATTTGCAACAGGGCTGGGCCAGCAGAAAGGACTTATGTTTGGACTGCACTCTCGGCAAGCTCCAATCATTGCTCTATGTTGCATAGTAATAATCTGTTTACTGCCATCAATTAGGAGTATTATAATTAATAAAAAAGGTCTCTGGAATTTTGTAAATAAATAATACACCTCTTCTGGAGGCCTGGGAGGAGAGTAACCAAGTGCCAATAAAATATAAAGCAATCACTGAAAACCCAGGTAAGTCTTAACCTGTCGGGCAAATACCCAGAAAGCAACTGTTAGGAGAGCAAAGGTGAGGTGCCATTACCAACAGGCCTTTCTCCTAATACCTGCCTTCCATACCTTAGGGTGTCCTCAGAAGAAAATGTCACTGGTTGGGCAGATTCAGGGCCGTAATGGACTGCCCCAGCATCCGGGGCAGTGACATCACTACATCATGTGACATTGTAACAACATTTCTGGGTTTCCCCCGAGGGCAGGGCACTCTCTGCTGCACTTTTGCACACCCGATCTCTTTCCCTTTGTAGGCTGGGAACCTCCAGGGCACACCTGGCTGCAGGGACAGGGTGCATGTAGCCACTGCAGTGCCCCAGCCTCCTGGCAGAACCCAGGCTGGAGGTGACTGGGCAAGGCCTGGGGCAGTCATGCTTCCCCTGGTGTGGCATCAGAGCCAAGTGGCCATCAGGCTGCACCTAAGATACACCTCTGGGCAAATTCAAGTGAGATAAGAAACTCCCTGTCCATTTACTAGATGTGCAGTTTCTTCTTTAGGTAGGGACTGAATGTTATCACAGCCTCTGTATGTCAGCATATTTACTTGTGCGTGTGTGTGTGTGTGTGTGTGTGTGTGAGTGAGTGAGAGAGAGAGGTTTTCTCTAGCTCTAGCTAAAGGACTTTTATCTTCTTTTTTTAAAAAAATAAATCATCCGGTATCAACTTTCTGCTTGAAAAGACAGAGAGAGAAAGAACCATGCCCTTTTGTTCTAAAGAAAATATGCATCTTCTTAAAAATAAAACATAGATAAAAATGGCAATGCATCCCTAAAGTGCAAGCCATATCAGAAGGACTTTAAAGCACCGTTGGCTTTTATTGATGCCTTCATCTGAAAAAAAACCAACAAAAGGAACCCTAAAGTTGTAAATTCCAAGACTGGGGATAAGAATGAGATACTGATACTGTGTACCACAGATAAATCAGGTGGCACTAACAGAATTTCAATACCTAAGGTTAATAATATCACCATCAGTAGTTGCTGAAAAAGCTTTGACTGCCTTAGGAGCAACTTAATTTTAAATCTCAAGAGAAGTCAATCAGTATACATCTAAAATATGCACTGGAACGTGAATTGCATACATTAGAGTCCTGTTTTTCTACCTGTCGAAAAGGCAACTTGTTTTCTCTTTGGCTGTCTCAGAAATGGAGAGTGTCGGTAAACTGGTGCGATAGAAAATAAAGGTTGGGGAAAGGTCATAAGAGTGCTTTTCACTTCCCTCCTACTTGCTAAATCTATTGCAATAACTCTATTCTTTTCTGATACTGTGATCCTGACCTATAAGAAAGAGAATTGGCATTTATTTAGAAAATCACACTCGTCCTATCTCCCAGGTTAAGTGTCCAATGAGGTTTACTGACGAAAGCTGCAATTCCCAGCAGTGAGTCCCATGCTAGGAAGTAATGGGTCTAACTGGGGTTAGCGAAGATAAATATCATTCTTTGAACAATTGCCTGACTCAAGTTTCCTTAAGGGCTCTTGTTCCAATATGATGTCTAGATTTGAAATAATATCCAAGATTGAGCGTACAGAAAATTCAGCTGCATGGTCATCACATATAATTTGGGCAGTCACGTGAAGAACCTCTGCCTACCCAATATTTCGGTTACCGCACATCAGTTCTATCCATAGAGATCATGGTGCCTTATCCCATTATTCCATTCTAGCTCTGCTAAGCTCTAGCTTGGCCTTCCTTCTAAGGCTAAACTGGGAGCTAATGGCATGCCCAAAACCAGCTTAGGGCACAATCCTCACCAACTTTTCAGCACTGACATAGCTGTGCCAATGGGGCATGTGCTGCATCCATCAATTGGGGAGCAATCACAGAGGCATCCTCAAGTTAAGGGAATGTTGTTCCCTTGCGTCAGAGCTGCATTACCCCTGTGCTGGAAAGTTGGTTAGGATTAACCCCTGCTAACTGGACAAGAGGCACTTTTTCAAGTGGTGCTCCTCTTATATTTAGCAGGGGGAGAGTAACTGTCCCTCTTCACCCCTGCACAGTCTTTCTAGTGGCTGTTGCTGGCGGTCTGCCTTTTTTAAGATTGTGAGCCCTTTTGGGACAGGGAGCCATTTAACTTTATTATTATTACTATTTGCCTGTAAACCGCTTTGTGAACTTCATGTTGAAAAGCGGTATATAAGTACCTGATTGATTGATGATTGATTGATTGTGCCCTTAGTGACCTTCAAGACCAAGGTAATCTGGGAACTCACATCTGCTCACTGTTTACCCAATCCTGGTTTTCCAGGAAATAAATTTTAAGTGTGTTCCTGCTGCATGGCTGAATACTGTAAACTATTGGCTTGGGGCATATGTCTTAGCCGATTTAGCAGAGATACATCAATGTGTAATAGGATGAAAAGAGAAGGGGAGACTGAGGGCACAATCCTAACCTGGAGTGTTGCAAATCCTCCCTGACACTGAGGGAACAATCCTAACCAACTTTCTTGCACTGACATATCTGTGCCAATGGGGCATGCACTATATCGTGTAGTGGAGTAGTAGTCATAGATGCCTCCTCAAGGTAAGGGAATGTTTGTTCCCTTAGCTTGGAACTGAATTGCCCTTACCCAGGTGCTGGAAAATTGGTTAGGACTGCACTCTGAGAGTGGTCCAAATGCTCTTTACAGTGCATTTGCAACACTCCTGGGCTGGCACAAGTCCCTCGTGCTGGCATAACTCCAGGTTAGGATTGCCCCCTGAATATTTTAACTTGTTCTGAACTAAAATAATTGTGCATTCATTTTTTGTCTTGTTTTCACGTTGTCAGCTAAATGTTGATTATTTAGGCAAATGTGCCCACATCAGGGGGATTGTGGAAGCTGACATAATTAAACCACCGCAATAAACATAAAAAGGTCATCCATCACATAAGGCACGCTTCTGCTTAGAACTGGCTTTTCGGTGTTTACTGACACCTGGAAAAGTCTTCTTGCTCTCTGATTAAAGTGTGATTATCAATTACAGTGCGAATGCTGTAATTTTGTCTAGCGGTTATGTGCCCAAACTTGACCTTGAGCTAAAGAACAAAAAAACAACCATGCGTTGTCAATGTTTGGCTTACATTGATGTCATTTTTACAATAGCCATTAAAAAAAGAATTATAAGCACGTGCGGTCAGAAATAGCTCACCTTCTGCGGCATTGATAATACAACTCTATTAAAAGCATTTTTCAAAGGTATGGATACATTTTTTCATTGACTGAGGGCCACTTTTTCATTGACCACTTTACCTGGCAGCATGCCAGCCTGCACCTCCATTGCTCTTCCTCTATGTCCCGGATTTGAAAAGGAAGAAAGGAACAGAGCAAAAGAGGAAGTGTTCAAGAGAGACAAGTGGTGGGCTGGCGTGTCGGCAATGTATCAGCAGCTACCTTAGTGAACACTGCAGACAGGTGAGCCCTGGTCAACCACTGAACTTGAAGGTTCGCATTCAGTACTCTGTATGCTGCACATATTTGTCCTTAATGTATGGCTATAGCCAGTAAGGAAAAATTCTCATAGGCAAAGCTTGTTCTGCGTTAGTTAGGAAGACTTGTTCTGGCAAAATTTGCCAACTCCCCAGTAATCAGTGGGAGGAGAAAAGGCGACAGAATGTCACAGCTGTAACTGACACAGTGCCTACAAGTGTCAGCCATGTGGAAACTGACAGTTTGGATGCTGTACATTTAAGCATCCTTTATTTTCTGTTTCTGATAGGCCCCGTCTTACGTGCCTGATGCCTCAGATTGTCACAAATCCCATGTCCTTTTTTATTACAGTGCAAAAGGAAATCTGCCTCCTAATCTCCAGCATAAAGGTGCCATCCCTGGACTCAAAAACCTGTCTTCAGCTAACCCGTAATGATCTGAGTTCTGTAGCAGAGTGCCACTTTGGGCTGCTGAAGGCCCCAAAATGATTTAAAAAACACACCTCAGTATCAGGCCTGACACATTCGGCTCTGGAAACTTTGCTTTCTTGATAAGTGGATTGATCCACCAGCTCATTTTCATGCACTCTCTGCCACCTTTGGCTGTGTACGTGTGATTCACCAGGTGGTTTAAAGTGTGATCAGCTGCTGTAAATTGATTTCTTTTCCCAGGAATAGATCAGTGTATTTCCTCCTTCCAGTTGCAGATATTATGCCAAGCTTCGTGACCAGCGTACAATGTGCAAAAATAAAAATAAATCTCTCTTTTCTAACTTTTTGAAAGCTATTCAAGAGCTGGTATAGTTCAGTAGTTGCAAGCTCACCTCTGTTAGAAGCCTCAGGAAAACTACCACAAGCTTGCCCTAGTTTCTGAAGGGGTCCCATTCTCAACACCCCCACCCCACCATGGGTACCTGAAACAGTAGATATTGGGGACACCTTTTTAAAGATAGGGGAACAGTAGTGGTTTTGCTGAAACATTTTAAAAAAGAGATGTGTTTAATGTTTGCCTATCTTTTTAATAGGCATCTCTGTATCCATGGCATCCGTGGATAACTGAAACCATGGATGCTGAAATCAGTGGATACTGGGACATGCCTATAATCTGCACCTTCTCAGTCCACCATTTGCATTATGACAACAGTTTCCTTTCCTTCCTCACGGGCTGTTGCAATGCATTATGGGATAGGATGTCTCTCGGTCATCTTTGGCCCCAGTGATGAACTCACTAAGTAACATTTACATTTTGGTCCCGCTGCAATGTTCTTTTCCGTGAATAATGAATGGCAGCTATTTTTAATATTGGAGAAAGTAAAAGCATGAATTTGGGAGCAAGAATGGTTGTCCAAGCTAAAGATGTTTGATCCTATCTGCATGGTCTCATCTTGGGTTTTGTTTCTTGGTTATACCTGACTATAGGCCAGTTTTGACAATATTTGTTTATTTCTGTATTTAAATACTGCCTTTCTTTTAGAGCGCAATCTTAATCTGGAGTTAGCCCGGCATAAACTAAGCCAGCAAAGTTTGGCCAGCATAGGGGCCACCATAAAGCATGCTTTGACTACTCTCTGAGTCAGGAAGCATGGCTCATGTCTGTGTTTTGGCCTCTCTGAGTCCAAGAGTGGTCCAAACATACTTGACAGTGGCCCTTGTGCTAGCCAAACTTTGCTGGTTTAGTTTATGCCAGCCTAACTCATAGCACCCATAATCTGATTTCTCATCAGACTTATTCAAGGCAGTTTAAATAGGCAGGCTACCCTAAACTCGATAATGGTATTTACAGTATTGGTCTATTCATATATAGAACCTTTGAGTCTTTAGATTTTCTCTTCCAAGGTGGGGTTATATCTCTGGCTGCACAGCACATGCCTTCAAATTTCCACAGATCACAAATCACACCAGGCAGGATCAAGTTGTTATTGCCCTTGCCAACTGACTTCTCAGCATTCCATTCTGCCTGGCACAACGACACACCAATGACTCCTCTCTCACACAGAGAGTTATCAAACTGGTCAGTGACGTCTGGTCTCTTCCGGACATGATGATGTCACCACCAACTGTTTCCAGGAAGTCCATTTTGGGCTGTTCCCAGAGGTAGGGGCCAGTGGAAGGGCCCAAAGTAAAGTTGTTCTGCTCACCCCACTGACCTGCAGCCCTTAGAGATCCCAGCTGCTGCTGCAGGTAATACACTCACTCCACTGGTGCGGGGGCCCCCAAAGTGCGGAGCCCAATGAGACAACATTGGTCACACTGGCTTAAGGCCAGCCCTGCAGGTACACCCTAAGGGCCCAATCCTATCAAACTTTCCAGGGCTGGTGTAACCATAATGCAACCCCAAGGAAAGGGAACAAATGTTCACTTAACTGGAGGAGGCCTCCATGTGCCCTTCCACCACAGGATACAGCACACGGCATAGCTGTACCAGTGCTGGAAAGTTGGATACGATTGTGCCCTTATTCACACTGGGCAAGGTCAGCTCAGATGGTATGAGCATCCCTCTGTGAGCAGGGAGCAGGTTGGAATGTTGGGAACTGACATAGACAGATAGATAAAGATTTGGAGTGGCTGTCCAGTTTTTCAACTCTCCGCTGTGGCACTAACCTTTTGACGCTTATTAAAACTATAGGCGCTTTTCATTCACCGCCGCATTTTCAGACTTTAATTGTACTGGCAAAGAGATTGAAAAGCTTTTAGTTGATTACATACACACATTAGATTAGATTCTTGGATCTGGCAATTGACTTTGGCTATTATTACTATTTCCAGCACTGCAGTATAATTTGTACATTTCCTGTACTTGGGCTATTACAAAAGGTTATACTGCCTTTTTCAGTCTTGGTAACTACTGCCAGGTTATTTGATTGGTATGACTTTTGTGAAAAACAGAACAAAAGGGGGTAACTCCTATAAATTCCACAAATGCACATTTTTAAATGTGACCGTGGATGCTGCTAGAAATGTTCAGCAATTGAACTTCCTTACAGGAGGTAGTCTGCCTTCATACAGCATCATTTTATTTGGAACAAAATACAGGAATGCCCTGGTATCCACTGATTCAGTATCCACGGTTTCAGTTATCCACGGATACGATGAATACTGGGACACGTATTAAAAAGATAGGGGAACATTAAACAAATCTCTTTTTTAAAACCTTGTTGCAGCAAAACCACTGATGTTCCCCTATCATTAAAAGGGCATCCCCAGTATCCACAGTTTCAGGTATCCATGGTGGGGTCCAGAATGGAACCCCCGCGGATACCAGAACATGCCTATATTAGAGCACTTGCTTACAAAAGACGGACAATCTACATGTGGACTTCTGGCTTGAAGCCCTTTCCTCCCCCCACCCCTCCGGTTAGTACTAAAGATCACTGTGGAAGACTCATAGGCCCTCTTGGATTTCAGCTGGTTACATATGTGCTGCCATTTAGTTCCTGTATTTACAATAATCATATTTGGTGTATAGCTATTTGGATACTTCATGCATGTACTCAAACTGCATTGTTGGCTTTGCCGTCTACAGATACAGGAATCTATTTCGATTTTGCCCACTGCCAGCTCAACCTTGAGGCAAGCTGGAGCAGCTTTGCACTAGTGGCAGAATGCAAGGTCCAAGGGGGTGGCAGATTTGGGGTGTGCTTTATTTATACCACCGCCTCCCTCCAGCTCACTACTGATGTGAGCCACAAGGATCTGCTTCCTTCTTGTTCCTGGGAGAAGTGGATATCCCACCCTCTTGTCTTACTCCTTGTGTAAGACAGTTTAAAGCTGGAAGTGCAGGACTTCATGCTTTACTTAAAGGGACAGAGCATACTGTCTGTTTAATTGTAAAGAAAACTGGAAGTCTTGCACTTCTGGGTTTGTTGAAACCATGTGAAAAGGATGGCACAGCGTGTTCCTTTTTTTTCTAGAGCATCACAGCTGATGCAGCAGCCACAGCATTGGCATGGGGTGGTACTCCAGGTTGGCCTACCCTTGCTTTGGTCCCATTGTCTTGGACCCAAGGAACCACAGAAACCAGCCAGGGGAGCCATGGCATCTTCACAAAAACCAACCACCTTATACAATGTATACGATTGTAGCCCCAACTGGGAGCCAATCAGTGGTGTCATTCAAATGATTTAGGAACAGGAACTCACTTTTGATTGGCACTTGTCGGGAACCCGGAACCAGCCACAGAGCCCGTTAGGATCCGGAACGCCCGTTCTGGTCCATTCCCCCTGAATGACATTACTGGAGCCAATGCCCCAGTAGGTGAAATGCCCCAGTAGGTCAAAGAAGCCACCAGTCGAAAATGTTTGGGAACCACTGCCTTAAAGCCCAAGTCAGTGCTACCACCATTAACCCATCCATCTTTGCTTTGTGTTATTTTCATTTGAGGACCTTTCGTTCTAAACCAGTAAAGTGCTCAGATAACCTTGCAGTGCCACACAGCGTAGGATAAGGACACTACCCAAGAAACTAAAGTGGATGAGATGCTGACATTTGGCCTTCACGAGGAGGCAAGGCCTGGCATGCATTTGAAAGCTCAAGAGTTCAGTGGCAAATAAATATTGCAGCCCACTCACAGCTTCACAGACAGACTAGCTCAAGGTCAAAAAGCACTGCAGGTGGTTTTAATAGCATTTGTAAATGGTTGGAGAAAACATGAATCTCATATGCTGCATAATGGATTCTCATTCTTTGCATTCATATTTCTGCATTCAGCACTCATTATGTATCATATATATTCTAATGCAGAAGCTGGGACAAAGTGTGAATACTCCTGGCTAATCAATTTGAAACACTGGAATGGAAACGAAGCATTGCAGAGGTTAGTTTTGTAACTCTCACCTGTGCTTTAGTTCCATACACTGTGAGCAAAACTGCCAGGCCTAGGCTCTCTAAAGCAGTAGCCTAGCCTGAGGAGGGCAGTGGTGTGCTAGGTATTGCAGGTGCCTCAATGCACCATTTAAGTGGTCACACCCTTGCTGTTGGAGCCATTCTGGGTGCCAACAGCAACATGGAGCAATGCCTCTGCCTTGCCATCACCACCCAGAGTAGCTCCGACGGCAAGCAAGAAGGGCCACTTCCGTGGTGCATTGAGGTAATTGCAATACTTAACATGCCAACCCCCCCCAACTAGGCTACTGCTCTAGAATTTGACTCTTGGACCATTAAGAGCTGGACCATTAATGGACTATTAATGGTCATTACATTGCTGCTATCCCCAGAGACGCTGCACCTGGTGGTATATTGTTCCATTTTATGCAGTTCATAATTGCAAAGGAGGCCTTTCAGAACCTGCAATTGGCCGTTATGTCCCAGAATACTGTGTGTGCAGCCAAGCAACTTCCAAAATGAATGCACACCAAAAGGGAATTTTTTGAAGGAAGGGTTTCTTGTGTTAAAAGCACACACTTGAAATCTCGACTCAAGCATGTGTTCTAAGAGCATCATCTATAACCCTGCCTTGAATCTTTCCTCTTTAGGTCTTTCAAGCCTTTACAGCATCTGTGACTTGAAATAGCAGAACAGCTGTTGACCTTTTCAACACACAGCACACAGAAGAACCTCTCACAATTCCTAGTAGGTTACAGAGCTGTTTCTTTGACAGCAAACAGTGCTTTAGAATTGTAGCCGGACAAATACGTTATTTGGAAACTGTTATTCAAAACAGACCCTAAGTATCTTAGGGGGCATCCCTTCTCATTGGAAACACTGTGCCTGTTAATGTGGGCTCCAGCAGACAACCTTGCTCTGGCTCCATATATTGGATACCTGGGCTCACATTAGGGGTACCTTCCTAGCAGCAGTATTGTGGATTCCTTCCCTAAGGAAGTCTACCAGAACCTGGATTTACAGATTTTTAGAAAGTGCTGTGAAGCCTTCCTGGTAAGAAAGACATTCTGTGATTGACAGCCCAATCCAATTCAGGTTGCCCATGCCACAATACAGTGGTGCTGAAACGGCATGGGCAGGGAGGCAGTTGGCAGTCATCTTAAACAGGGTAGGGGAATCCCTTGTTTCCCTTTCCACATGTTGAGCATCAGCACCCATTGTGGGTCTACTGATAGTTAGTGTTGAACCAAGTAACACTAAGAACGCAATCCTAACCTGGAGTTAGGCCAGCCAAGTTTGGCAAGCATAAGGGACATCGTAATGTGCATTTGGATGACGCTTGGAGTCAGGGAGGATGGTGCTCGTCTGTGTGCTGGCCTCTCTGACTCCGAGAGTGGTCCAAACATACTTTATGGTGTCCCTTGTGTTGGCCAAACTTTGCTGGCTTAACTGTGCCGACCTAACTCCAGGTTAGGATTGTGCCCTAAGAGTGGTCCAAACATACTTTACGGTGTCCCTTGTGCTGGCCTAACTATGCCAGCCTAAATCCAGGTTAGGATTGTGCTCTGAGTGTTGTAAGGCTTTCAGGTCTGGGATGGATGTGGTGGAGGCCTCCTCCTCCTCTATCTCCCACCTGGGTCTGAACTGCCCTCCACCCCACCCTCCCTTTGCCCCCAAACACCTCCTCCTCATTCACCTGTAAATGACAATGTTATGCTCGAATTCCAGTATTGATGCTGCCAGATTTCTCATCGTGCCTCCCTCCCAACTTCCCCCTGCCCCCAAAAGCCCCTGCGCTGGCTGAACTCAGCCAGTGCAGCTTACCCGCTTCTGTCCATGCTTCTGTCCAAGCTCAGGGCACCTTTATGATAGCACCCTCAGTCTGATTTGTTTGGCTTTTTAAAACATCAAGAGCAGCCATGTGTAGCCCCGGTGTGAACTCTAGTCCCCGTTTGCCAATAACAGTTGTTACCTAAGACTATAAAACCTCTGTTGCCTCCTCTGTAGGGTTGCCAATGTTGACAGAAGATATTCTTGGATTTCCCCCCCCCACACACACACACTAAGTTATGTCAGTTCAGCTAGTGATGCCTGTTAAAATCTCCATGATTGCTTTCAGTACTCTCCTGAAGACTCCAGGTCAGTCCTGGAGGGTTGACAACCCTTATCCCTTTGCAGTTTGTGTCTTCAGAGTTTGTCCTTACATGTCCCCAGTAGGAGGGAAATGAAAACGAGGAGTATGCACTTTTGTCTCCTGTCTCCCTTTTACCGCCTTGCGATCTGTGAGTAAACAAACATGTTGGCGTTGAAGGCTGCAATGCTATACACACTGTTGCTCTGTTGAATGCAGTGAAACTTACTTCTGAGTAAACATGCCTAGGATTGGTCTGCAAGTCTTGCCTGTAGGATTTTTCACATCAGGAAAGATACAACCCCTTCATCACAGTCCTGATTTGGGGGGGGGGCGGGGGGGGAGGTCCCAGGCAACTGCTATTGATATTTAAAAACAACTCAAATCCTCAAATCACGCAGCCTTCATATTGTCTAGTTTGACACTCAGACTGTGAGGTTTGTGGTTCACGCCTCAATGTGACACCACAGCAAAAAACAAAAAAAATTGACAGTAACGAAAGTGTTCTTAACCTTTCCCATGAAGTGAATAATGTCTTGCTCATGGAGGTCTTTTCTCTGGTGTTTGTAATAGAAGGAAGGGCCTGCCTTTTTTGTCACTTGTGAGTCATAGCACATAAACTTTGCCTGGCTTGGAAACAACTTGTTAAAATTCTAGTACATCACTGCTAACTCCCAGGACTTCTTCCTATACATTGCACGTAGTAAAGGTTCACATCAAAAGAGACAAATTTGATTTGAAGCTGAGCTCCAATTGTGTTGGCAATGCTTGACTGTATGATTATTCTAAAAGGATAATAATGTGGTTGAACTGTTGGTGGCTCAACGAAGGAAGTTGTGTCATGTAAGGCAAATGTGAAAAAGGAAATGGGATGGGGAGATTAGACTAGTTAATTCCCAGGAAGATAAAAGGGAATTAATTAAAAGAAACAACCCATGAGCAGTTAAACAACATCACTATCTATATGGCAATTGGCACTAATTAGTTGTGTTTTTTTTAAAAAAAAATCAAGACTTATTTGATTTATTCAAAAGAACGTCCTCCTGCAATTCATTACAATATTTCACTGAACCTGCAAGCCTACAATACTTGAAACAATAATGCACTTTATTCTTAAGGCATTGTAGTGGAAAAGTAATCATGGCTTCCTTGTAAATGTCTGCTGAAAATCTACAATATGTGGCTTATCTGTGTGAATTGGAAATCACAGGCAAATGAACATTGTGCAGTCAACTGCGTTGGAGCCCCAGGGAACAATCCACTAAGCTTTGCCCCCATGCGAGGACCATTAAAATGAATGGGCAATGCATGAGATGGTTGTTGACAGATACACCACATGGGGCCTTATTTTTTTTTTATGTTTGAAAGCAACATAGTGTACAGATTAAAATAAGAACAATTGTAAATTGTGGCAACGTTTCCGATAATTCCAATCCTTCCAAGACTTGCATGCTGAATGTTAGCTTTGGAATCCCATTTAACAGCTGGAACAGAAGTGTTTAAGAGCGCAATCCTAACCTGGAGTTAGGCTGGCACAGTTAGGCCAGCAAAATTTGGCCTGCACAAGGGACACAGTAACGTATGTAAAAATATACACTAAAGTATGTCTGGATCATTCTCGGGGTCAGAAAGGCCAGCACACAGACGTGGAGTCAGAGTGTGGTCAAAACGCGGTTTACAGTGGCCCATGTGCTGGCCAAACTTTGCTGGCCTAACTGTGTCAGGCTAACTCCAGGTTAGGATTGAGCCCTAAATTTCACCTTTGAAGAGCATCCCCATGGTTCTATAGGCTTAGCCCAGCTCCCATTGTGTGCAGTTGGTCGTATGTGTTACTGGTAGTTGTTGTGCATTTCATTCCGGATTTGGTGTGGGTTCCTTTCAAATGTTTCCAAAGACTTTCCTAGTTAAGCAGGTCACTGGTCTGTCACTTGGAAAATTTCCCATTCCATAGTCTTGTATATTGTTTAATTGGTATTGATTTTGTGTTGACTGTCTGATGAATGTATGACCTGCTTTGAGTCTGTATGTTAGAAGAGGAAGGCAAGTAGGGCCTATACTAATCCTATTGGGACCTTGCACTGATGGAACTGGACAGCAACGCATTTGGCAATGGTAGGAAAGCCAGGCCACTGCTGCAAATAACTAAAGGCCTGACATGTGTGGCAGTGGCTCCGGGGTGCACTTATAAGATGGTGGTGAAGGCGAGCTGTGTGTGAGGTGGGGGAGTAATGGAAAGAAGTAGGAGAGGAACCGGGGGTTGTTAGGGTGTTGCGCACATTGGCTCTTATGGCCTATTTATCTTCCCAACCCTGACCCCAGCTCGCCTCAGACCCTGGCCAGCCATAGGCAAGGTAGGAGGCAGCTGGACCTCACTGTGGGGCAAGGGGACATTTGTCCACAGTAAGCCCCAGGCAGCCCAAC
Organism: Lerista edwardsae; assembly: GCA_029204185.1. NCBI lineage: Eukaryota > Metazoa > Chordata > Lepidosauria > Squamata > Scincidae > Lerista > Lerista edwardsae. The sequence goes on along the minus strand of JAJKFI010000003.1, from coordinate 11,157,313 downwards.
TGGGCTGCTCAGACCTGCACTTGCAAAATAGCAGACTCATGTCCAAGCCGCCTGCAGTTACCCAGGTTAGAGCTGCGCAGCCTGGAGACAGGGCTCCTCTCCACCTTGGGCCAACCCGCCTGCGGGGCTGCCCTCGGTCCACCCTGTTCTACCTTCCCTCGCCTGTCTCCCTCTTTCTCCCACCCTGAACCTCCCCACCTCCCGCTGGCCGAACTTGTCCAGCGCAGGGGCAGCTTACCTTCTGCAGTCTTAGGTGCGGCTGCTGCCACTGCCGTTGCCACTGCCTCCGTCAGTCCAGCGTGCCTTGAGCTGACACGCACTATGCTTGATGGCACATGTGCACCAGCGGAGGGCTGACACAAGCAGCTTGCGTCAGCCCAGGGAGCCTTTTGGATGGTGCCCTGAGAATGATAGCAAGGCTTTTTATACTGCTTTATGGTTTGCTTTTATGGAATTGTATTTTAATGTGCCATTTTACTGTTGTTTTACTGATTTTGATGAAGGAGCTTGAATATCCGTTTTTGTAGAAAGGCAATGTAGTAAAATAAATATGTAAATCAAAGCAGCAACAATAGGCAGAGTATGCAACAGTGCTGAACAGAATTGGAAAAAGTCTCTCTCTCTCTCTCTCTCTCTCTCTCTCTCTCTCTCTCTCTCTCT
>JAJKFI010000003.1:11095381-11156643 GCA_029204185.1 Lerista edwardsae | reverse complement strand
TCTCTCTCTCTCTCTCTCTCTCTCTCTCTCTCTCTCTCTCTCTCTCTCTCTCTCTCTCTGTGTGTGTGTGTGTGTGTGTGTGTGTGTGTGTGTGTGTGTGTAACCATTGTAAAAAATACAATGTGCAACTGAAGAGTTACATATATCCATCTGGACAGGTCAACAAGGCTGGATAAGCTTTTTGATGTAGACATATGTGGATGTTCTTCTGCATTGACTTGATGCATGGAAGCGTACCCCTTGCTGGCTTGAAGCAAGTGGCTAAATGAACCTGCAGCGCCTACCCCCAAACTCTCCCAGGCATAGAAGTTCAGCTCCACTCTTTTGAGTTGAGGAATAGAGCTTGAGGACCTAGATTTCCATATATGTCTAGAATCTTTCCAGACCTTTGGGCTGTGCACAGTGAGGACATACTGTAGACATAATGAGAGTCGTTCTAAAGTCTGACATTTTTCCCCTGGAATTGAAATAGCAAAGGGCTTGAACCTAGAATAAGAGTTTTAGAAGAAAAAGGAAGAGTGGGATTCAAACTACTGAGTCTATCATAATTAGAGTTCCTATTTACTCATTAATATACTGGAGAGAATTAGGCAGTCTGAACACAATAGGCTTCCGCAAAAGATATAGACTATGTAATTGGAATTTGCTGCATAAATGTGGGATAAGAATAAAAAAAAGTCAGCACTGCTGGAGGAGAGATAAAATGCTTCTTCTCTGTTTTTTTTTGTGTGTGTGTGTACTGCCCCATTTTTCTCCAGAGTATTAAATAAATGTTTTTTAGCTACGTGTATCATGGGGGGAAAATTAAAGCCTGGAATTGTGCTATATACTTTATACAGAAACAAGTATTCTCTCTGTATGTTTGTAATACATTTTCTAAAATAATAATTATAAGATAAATCTTTACACTCAAAACAGAATAGGTAACACCTAGTGTATTCTTTGGGGAGGAACAGCATGTGTTCATTCTGCAATAATTGTGTACTGCCTGGAATCAGAATGCAGCTTTTATGTATCTGTGCCTATCTATCTGAATCCATCATGACTCCTCTTCCCTGGTTCAAAGAGAAAGGGGTGCGTGGAGGAAAGCAGAATATTCTCGTGTCCAGCACTGTCTTCTCAATGCACACCTTTCCTCCAAGTCCAGGGAGTGGAAGGAGCCAATAGCATAGCTACAGCTGGCAGCACAGTAAGTATTGCAGATGCTGTAATGCGTTGTGTAAGTTGGCCCTCCCATTCACTGTCAGAGCCATACTGGGCAGCGATGCCAACACACAAGTCTCCTGCGTGTTGCTATCACTGCCCAGAATGGCTCCGATGGGAAGTCAGAGGGCCGTTTACATGACGCATTGCAGTGCCTGCAGTACTCTGCCCACTGTAGCCACACTACTGGAAGGAGCAGCTGCAGAGGCCATAACTAACACATGGCCAGGCTAATTGTACTGTTTTAGACTTTGTGAGTTTGGGTGTCGTGTTGCTTCTAGTGCTTGCTTTAAATGAGAAATCTCCTAGGTTCAAAACATACAACACAGCCCTGATTTCAAATTTCTTCATATATCATCATATTCCCTAATCCAAGCATTTTCATTTTTTACTGGTTGGTTATATTGTCAATGACAACTTTTTTCACACACCACCATCCTATATATTATGCTCAAAGCAGAGTGCAGTCAGTACAAATTTTATAGGTTATTTCAGGAAGGCATCTTGTTCCTTAGCTAATCTCTCTCCTTTTCCTTGGAAGTTGCTTTTTATTGATTACTTTGAAATTCATACCAGTTCTTGCTGTTTCTCCTTTGAGACATTTCTTCCTTCTTGAGTTTGCTGTTGCCCTTACCTGGGATTGATTTCCCCAGGCAAAATCTTCTGTCAGCCAATAGTGTTCATAGGCCTCTACATAGGCCAATAGCGTTCATTTCACTCTACATAGATTTTTAAAATGTAGGTATACAATATGCAGTTCATTTTTAACCCAATTTTAGACATGTCACGATGTAAATTTCATGAACGTGAGAGTTTCTTTAACTTTTTCTACAAATTGAATGAATTGAGTAATATACTCAATATTATAATTGCATATATAATGCTGATCACGTGGAGGGTGAAATGATTTTGGGGAAGTAAGGATTTTAGTTTTACGCAAGCTTTCCATTTCTGTATGCATTGAACAGAGAACAACACATTTTAGTTGACTGGATGACTATGTTAGGACCATTACATTGGAGATGTGAGCAGTTGTACCCAAATCTGGACCCACAGGGGGTGTTCCACTGGCGCAAGCAAACCAGAAGCCAGACTCCTGTATCTATACCTAGGGTCTCTGAAAGGAATTTTATCAGGGGGTACAAAGTTTGGCGCGCCGGCGTCTCCAACCCTGGCTGCTGGTTGGGCACTTTAAAGTGCCCAACCGGCAAAACAAGGAGGCGGGGCTTGGCTTCTGGACAGAAGCCACACCCAGCAACGTTGTGACGTCACGACATCATGACGTCACGACGTTGTGTGCGTTCCTGCACCTTTCTTTTTTTTTGAGTCCTTTCCCAAAGGAGGGGAGGTGAAACAGAGTGGGGAAGAGTGGCAATGGGGTAGGGAGAATGGGGGAAAGCAGGCAAGGGGAGGGTGGCAACAGCTGGAATAGTCTTTGGAACTCAGGCCTACTGGGTTTCCCAATGCAGAGTCCAGGTCTACCTGCTTATAGGCAGCAGAAACAGTAATACGGAAAACCAGGGCTTTTTTTCTAATGGAACGCACCAGAATGGCGTTCCGCCACCTTTTTTGTCCCGGCGGGCGGGGAATCAGGCGGGGGGAAGCTGCGTCTTCCCCCCGCCTGATTCACCACCCGCCGGGAGGAACCGCACGCGCGTGCGATTCGTCCCAGCGGGCGGGGAATCAGAGGCGAGGGGAAGCTGCGGGAGGAACCACGCGTGCCCTTTGCCAGCTTTTCCCGGCTGCCGCTGGCCTCAAAATGCCAGCGGCAGCTGGGAAAAGCCAGCAGCCAGGGCAGGGAAGCCGCCACTGCGCCTCCCCCCCCCCCCGAGCCGGGAGGCGCGCCGGCGTCTCCCACCCTGGCTGCTGGTCGGGCACTTTAAAGTGCCCAACCGGCAAAACAAGGAGGCGGGGCTTGGCTTCTGGACAGAAGCCACACCCAGCAACGTTGTGATGTCACAACATCATGACGTCACGACGTTGTGTGCATTTCTGCACCTTTTTTTTTTTTTTACAAAAAAAGCACTGCGGAAAACCGAACACACTCCTAGTCCTAAGTCTCTCTAAAATTGTTTAAATATAGAAAATTGTTGCAGAAAATCAGCATCATTGTACTTAGGCTCACAGTAGAATGGAAAGTGTCCTGTGTGTACCAAAACTGACTTCTGCAGCAGCTGTCCTCCTGCAGCCATACACTCCTTCATGGTAAGCAGATCCAGAAGGCAAAGAGCTACTCGAGCAGGCCTCACAGAAGTGACAGTGTGTTAAGGAATGTCATGTTTGCATTCCTGGGCTGGGAGCATGTGTCCTGTGGCAAGTAGCTCCCTCTGCATGCTTGGAGTAGTGCCCCAAACATCCCACACAGGCAGCGAGTCCAGGTGAAATAAAAAAAATGTAAGATCCCAGGAAATTTCTGGGGCCCCTCCTTAGGTTCCTGGGCCCCCTTTTTGATCCTGGGCCCATGTACAAATTACCCCCCCCCATGGGCCTTGTCTATACCAGACCTGGCTTATCCATAGGCTTCATAATGCTTTTCAGTTTTGCAGGGGCTGATCTCGCAACACTTGTTTCATCAGAAGAAAATTCTAAGGTCTGAGTGCAGTATGTTATCTAGGGTAGATCCTCAGAATAAGTTTCACTGTTCAAGCCCCAGAGCCCAGGACAGAGCAGATGTCTTTCTGATCAGAAAGAGATCAGAAAAGTGTTGCATAGCCATGCAGGACAAACCAATAAATACCAAGTGTCAAACATCTACCAAGCTTCAGATGCAGTCTCTGATCTATGGGTGTTAAACTCAAAAATGTAGTACAAGGGAAATCTGGAAAAATAGGGCAAAAGTTGAAATGTAATTGAAGGATCCCCAAGGGCCATGTGAAACTGTGCTACAAAATCTGAATGGCAGCATAATAATTAAAACAACAACAACCCAAAAAACCCATTTCTATTCTTATAGACAACATTATTACCGCATATACTCAAGTATAAGTCGATCTCATGGATAAGTCGAGGGCAAGTTCTAAGCCAAAAATAATAGAATTTGCTATGACTGATGCATAAGTTGAGGGTGAAACTTAGGGGGTGGGTCTGAAATTCTTTGAAAATGACTTACCGGTAATTGTTCTGAAGCCAATCAAAAAAGGAGCTATTTCACATTCTTCTGAGGCAGCACCCAAATGGAGCTATTCTCCAAACAAGAAGGGAGAGATGGTGCTTATTGGAGTTGTAGGTTTTGTGGGGAATACAGCACAGCATCTCCATAGCAGCAGCCTTCATAAAGACTACAATTCCCAAAAGGACCTTCACCTCTCTGCCTGTTTGGAGAAGAAGGAAAATGGCTACTGGTTTTTTGCTTCCTGTCTGTTGGTGCCTGAGAACAATTACTGGTAAGTAAAATTGCTCCATTTTTTTCCTACCCCCCCTAGCTTTCTGCTTCTTAGCCCAGCCCCTACCCAAGCTGCTGTTAAAAGCTCTATTAACTGTATTGACCCATGTATAAGTCGATCCATGTTTTCAGGGTCAATTTTCAGGCAAAAATTTTTAGACATACATGAGTATATACAGTATGTGTACAGGTTGATTATTCCTTATCTGGACTGCTTAGGAAGGGAAGGTGTCCGGATTTTGGATTTTTCTGGATTTTGAAATAAAAATAAGTGCTTCCTCTTGCTCTTTTCACTATTACCCATTTGGGTGTCTGCTGGCCATTTTTCAACAATGGCACACACCACAGAGCAGAGAAAGAGCATGTTATTGCACTAAGGTAAGAAGTGGTGAAGGAGGAGTGTAGTCAGGTGCCACAGAGATTAATAAGACCAGACATCAAATTGATCTCTGGTCAATATCAATGATCAGCAAATAAGCCAAAGAGCAAGTTAACAATATTCTGTGATGAAGTAAATACAAAGTGTGGCAACAGTGCACTAGATGAATTATGTTTAAAAGTCTGCACATAAGTTAAATAGTAAATAGAACCCAGGCTAAGGGAGAACATTCTATACATACACTGAAGTGTATGTATACCCCAAGTCCCTTGTCCACCCCAAGTCCCCCAAGCACAACCAGAACTGAACTCCTGTCAGGTCCAGAGACATTTAGAAATCCATAGAGATTGAGCAAGTCTGCCTGAGGCCTCTGCAGGCCTCAGAAAGCTGCCCGGAACCATTTAAACTGAACCAGTTTCAGTACTCATCAAAAACTGGAATCAAAAACTGGAATTCACCTTTAATCAGCTCCAGGCTTCATTGTGGAACCCACAGAGGCCACAGACAAGATGCACACGGCCTCTGTGGGCTTCAGAATGCCTCCAGACCCAACCAAAGCTCAGCTTTGAATACCCATGGCTTGAATATCCATGGTTTTCTTTATCCATTGGGGTTCCTGGAATGGAACCCCTGCAGACAATGAGGAACCACTGCATTTATATATGAGCCAAACCAAATCTCACCACACTGAAGGGCTCCTGCTTTCATCTCCTGCTTGTCAACTGGCTGACCATTGTGAAGAGGAAGCTAGACTGCATGGCCTCTTGGTCTACTCCAGCACTGCTCTTCTTGCATTCTGTATGCTAAGGCAGTAGAGTAAGGTCTAACTGGTATATGCACATATGACACTCAGAGTGTGATTCTAACTGTACTCTTGACTGTCACAACAGCAGCTGAACTCTTTTGGGTGGAAAAAAAAATCCATTCTGAACACTCTCATGGAATAGATATGGAAATGAGATTAACCCCACCCCCCAACCAGATAAACACCCGAGGTATGAAATACATCAGCTACAATAACCTGGTTTTTCTTCATCATATCTAAATGCTCTCTGCCAGTGTCACACTCCAATGGGAATGCTAACTGGCTCAGATTTATTTGAACAATGGAGGGAGAGTGACATTTATATGGAGAACATTTGTTATTGTTTTCTCCCTGTCATTTAAGCTAGATTGTTTCTTCAATCTAAAACACATCTAATGCTCTCTCTCTCTCTCTCTCTCTCTCTCTCTCTCTCTCTCTCTCTCTCTCTTCCCCCCCCCTTGGTTGTTACTATGCTTGGGTAAACTAGTCAAGTGTTAAATCAATTACCTCCCCCCTTTCTCAACCAGTAATTGTACTAGAAATGGATTTTAATATGTTTGGTAATGTACAACTAGGGCCAATAGCGTCATTGCTCAGAATACTATTCATCTGCCTGCGGTTTCATTTCAATTAGAACTACTGCAAAGTCCCTTTTGTTGTTAGACATACAATACTTGATAGTCACAAACCTTTTGGTTGATTTAAAAGAGCGCATTTCAGAAATAACCCACATGCATTGCATGGGGGACGGACAGGTAAGGAGAGCCTGTCAATAAGCCCCACCCTGATCCTAGCGCAGCCATATCCCTATGGTGAACATAAGAGTTCCTTATTGCATTTAGCATTTACTACTGCAAAAAAATGCCAAATGTGTGAGTGGAGTTTTGTAATTGTGTCGGCCTCGGGCAGGGCTAGTATGCAACAATACTGGGGTGCACCATGCATAGAAGTGTGTGAACGCGTGAAGAGGGCTTAGATGTCTAATCAATTGCACCACAGATTTAAAAAAAATAATTCTTTTCAATGCAAGTACTTGCAGTAACTATGGGCAGCCGCAATCTTGGAAGAGGCTTTCCTTTATCCCCCCCCCATAGGGCAGAACACCTCTTCTCAAACGGTAGCTTGTTGCGACAGATGCATGCATCAAAATCATGTCTCAAGAATGGATACTGTCTTACTGCAGCCTGACTGTTGTATTGAATTGCAAGTTTGTGCAGGTCTGATTGATTAACCACAGGATTTTAAATTCAATCAACTAGGATTTCATTAGGCAGCAGACAACTTTCTCTTATTCTATGAATGCTCTTTTTATATATAAAAGCAGGGATCTTTCTTTTTTTTTAAAAAAAAGCATCTGCTTCTGTAAACTTGGACTATTTTACGATCACGATGTGTATATAGATCACATGCCTACTTTTGAGTTAATGCTCAGAGTAAAGCTTTGATCTGCAGAATCTTTTTCATTGGTTCATTTGACTTTGCATTAACTGCATGGATAGCTTAATATAAAGTCAGTCTTCTCTCAGCAGCCCCCTAAGTTTGAAATTGCAACCCATTATGACATTTTCCCTAATTTAACCACTGTCCCTTGTTTCGTTCTAAAATTAATAACTATGATACTCCAAGATATGGATATGCATCCTCATTAAAAGAAAAATGTACCGATTCAATGAAACAGGGCCTGATGAAGATCACAGTGTGGATGAGGACATGTATCCAGATACGTGTTTGTTCCTGTGTCTGGTCTGCTAGATCATGGCATCTGTCTTTAAAAATTAATCGGCTTCGCTTCTATTCCCTTGTATAGCTAGGTTGTATTCACTACTGTGTAAGCCAAAGCAATTGAGAGCATTTTCCTTAGCACTGGGCAACAGAAGGTGGCTACATCCTTAACTTGAACTCTTCTTGAAAGCCAGCGTGAAGATATGTGTTATATAACATCAGTTAAATCAGAGATTAAAGAAATCAGCAAGGAAGTCTTACTAAGTTACCAAAACAAGCATCTGCTTGCTACATAATTGACCGTTGGCTGTAGTCTGCCTGGTGTGCCACAGCCATCCTTGGATCCAATATGTCTTTGCCTTTATTACATCCCTCCTGATAGAAAGCATTTTAATCTGGCAAGCTATGACCCGCTGGATGATAAATGCAGGCTTTTTATATTAAAAACGTGTCCCTGCCTAGGCTACAGTAGCATCAAATAACCAGAGGAGGGCGCTTGTGGCACTCCAGTCAATGTATTTTAGCTAAAGCACTTAAAGGTACTGAGATCGAAGGGGGGGGGGAAGACATTTTCAATCTGAGTCAAAGCACTGTTAAATAGTCATGGACAATGCATGGTTATCAGTATCAAGATTAGCTTGCAGGTTTCTGCAGTTAATTGGCATATTTATCATTCAAGTTCCTTTCCAAACAGAGAAAGTAACATCTTTCCAGGGCTGCAGATGTTGACTGAGGCTGCCTGCTGCTTGTCCCATGGAGGCCAGAAGCACTTCCTTCCTACTCAACATTCTGCCCAACCTATTAGTTAGTGTTGGTATTTAGAAAACAACACATCCGTTTCCCCACCATTGCCCCCTCCACGCGCACCACTTAATACAATACTGAATCTTTTTTGACAAGGTGACTTTTGCTTCCTTCCTGTGCTAGAAAAATGTGAAGCAAAGAATTACGGAATGTCGCCGTTTATTTAACGTAATTCCACAGGCAAATAGCCTCTCCCATGCACAGTGAGACTGAATGCAAAATGAGCGGAAAGTGGATCACTTGCAGACAAGGCTTCTTGGTATTGATTCCGTGTTTACATTTTCAAAATCAGTTTGGCGACCTGTGAAATATGCGAGAGCCATTCAGGGAGGAAAAATTGTAATTATCATTCACTCGGGGCTGGCATCACAAGAGGACATTTGTCCTACAAGATATGAAAAAATAAATAAAGTCAGTCCTTTACAATGTACAATAACACACACACACACACACACACACACACACACACACACACACACACCTTGCAGAGTATATATTGGTTGATGGTATAGGTAGGGGAATGCTGCCCCCCTCTTCCTGAAAATACGTGTTATCTTCTGCAGAACAAGAGTGCATAGGGTTGGGGAAATGCAAACCTAAGCATGGATATATGGTTTGAAGGGGCGATGCATGCATTTGTTAGCATGCAGAGACAAGTAGTGGAATGTATCGCGATGGACAGTCCTGGTTCTAACCTGCATGCCCACTGCATGTTCACTAACTCACACCCTTCCTTCAAATGTCACACTACTCATTGCATAAACAAATGATGGGCATGCTAAACATATATTGGCCACATTGCATATGAACACAGTTGTATATTTTAAAATGAAGTAACTGCACATTCTTTGTATGGAATAAGACTAGCTAAACTTGATACAGTAAGTTAAACTCAGCCCCCACCCTGTTTAAAATCTGAATACAGCCATCAGTTTCTGATTATTTCAGCCCTTGATTGGATTAGCCTTCTTATTTCACAGAGAATATCTTGGAGATTTTCTTTTTTCTTTCCAAACTGATTTGTTATGTGAGATCAGTTCAAATACAACCATGCAACACATAGCAACACAATGGGGAATCCAAGACAGTGACGGATGCATGGTCTCAAATGGATGTGAAGTGGATATACGTGCAAGCTCCATCCACGACAGGGAGAGACTATAGTTAGGTGGTTCAGTACATGCTTTGCATGCAGAATGTCTGAGATCTGACCTCCTGGTCTTCCAGCTAAAAGGATGGAGAGGGCAGGGAAGACCACAATTTGAGTTTCTGGAGAACTGCTGCTTGTCCAGTTATTTAGGACTGAACTGGATGGTTTCAACTCAGAATAAGGTAATGCTGGACAATATTCTCATGATGCTATCAAGAGTTTAGGATACATTTCTTAATATGCATTCTGTATTGGAAAAGGCAAGAGATACCCCGAGGAGCTAGGCAATGGTATCAGCAATGGCCCCTTGTCCCAGATAAGCCAGGGATTACAGGATTAACCCCCAAGGTCTTTGCAAGCCTTGGGAGCACAGCTGTAGGCTGATGAGGCCCCTGGCTATGAAGGGAGGCCAGCACAGGTGCAGACGGGTGTGGCTGAAGGTAAAGCCTGCCCAGCAACAGATACCAATTGGCTGGCAGTATAAAGTGGGAGGCAGGAGCTGGAGTACAGCACCTGGGTAGGTGCTGGAGAAGGGCACCTTGATAGGTGCTGGAGGAGAGCACCTGGGTAGTTTACTGGAGGATGGCACCAGGTAGGTGCTGGATGGATTAAGAAAGGAAGGGTGAGTAGGACCTTGATAGGTGCTGGATGGATGGATTGTTCTGATGGAGTGCTGGCTGGACTGCCTGCCTGAAGGACTGCTGGACGAATGGATAGATTGCTGGACTGGATAAGGTAAGGTTATTGTGGGGAATAATCATTGGGATCAGTTGTATGGCTGCCACGCCCCTGGAGCCACCAAGTGGAGGAGGCAGTTGTAGCTTAGGCAAGCTGACTGCCTATTGTTTGGTGGTGGGGTTTGTTGGTGTTAGACTTGGGGTAGTTTGGAACTAAGCCAGTGATGAGGGCAGTCCGGAGGACGCTGGCCAGCCGGTGATCCCAAGCAAAGCTGCTGGAAGGAGGGCCAGTGGGTGAGTGAACCCCCTCCCTCTTGCCTATCTCTGAGGCTGCTCTGGAGGGGAAACTAGTTAGCCTAGTGTGGGCATTAGGACCCTTGGGGAGGCCTGGCAGGGAATTTGGCAGAACACATACCCAGTACAAATCCATACCCAATCTGAGGGCTGCTTCACACAATACCTTTTTATGTGTATCTCTACAATCCTTTAATTCTACATCTACATATAACACGTGAATGTATCGAAGACATGTACATTCATCCACATGAATGTATCAAATGTATCATATAATGTATGAATGTGTCATACATTAAGGAATGACTATGCTGGACTGCAGCTCACTGTTGACTGCATGCTCACTGGTTTTGCATAATGTGTGAATAGGTCTGGTTCACAATCAACAAATGAATTCATGCATGATATTGCAAAAATGTATGCAACTAACCACTGGATCAGGCATAAGATCTGTGCATAACAAAAGATACTGGAAAACTATTTCCTGTTTCTGCTTGTAGGATTCATTAATCTGCTGTGCCTTAGGGAGAGAAAAAAGTACTACTGGGAACAGTCAGTGACAATTTTGCTTAGAAAAAAATCATTATTTTTTTTCAAATCTGAAGAGAAATCTGAGGATGAGAAGGCTGAAATATAAATAAAGAAATAAATCAATATATTTGTCAAAAAGGATCACCAAAATGAGAGAAAAATCAAGAAACGCATAGATTCAGAGGCAAGTAGGAGGAAGTTGCAGGTGTCTGAATGTAATTGACAGCGCAATTCAAACCCTGGACTGGAATAGGCAGGCTAACACGCCTGCCCCATATCCAACCTGGGGCTCAGAGGTGCTGCTGCACTACCTGGGGAAGGGGGAAAATATTCCCCTTCTGCCAGGTAGTGTGTAGTGGCCCCAGATGGGGCTACTCAGAGCTGCGCTGCCAAAATCAGAAACTCCAAGTGGCCAAATCAGGGCCTCCCAGCAGCGGCGTCATGCAGCTGGAACGCTGGGTGGGAGGAACGGGTGAGCGGCAGCCCGCCCGTTGCGTACCGCTCCGTTTCGCCGTCTTCCCCGCCCTGGGGGCAGGGAAGACGGCGAAACAGAGCGGTACGCAATGGGTGGGCTGCCGCTCACCCGTTCCTCCCGCCCAGCATTCTGGCTGCATGACGCCGCTGCCTCCCAGGCCAGGGATTGCAGTTAGGATCTGGCCCAAAGACTGGAGCCTGTCTCTACACCCCCTCCCTGGGCTGGCCTGTCCAAAGGCCCACACATTCTCCGCCTTCCCTCCACCCCATTCCACTGTTCCCCTGCCCTCTTCCATCTCCTGCCATCCAACTGGAGTCCCTTGGCCGACTTCACAAGGCCAGCCTTACCTTCAGGCCTCAGGCAATAGAACACAGAGAGCTGTGTGCTGGCCTAACTCCCTCCAAAATAGTGCAAATGCACTTTACGGCACATTTACGACTTGGCCTGGCCCTTGTGCCGGCCCAAGGAGGGGGTTTGGATCACCCTCTTAATCAGTTTCCTATTTTAAGATTTTCTTTTACTAACAGATAATATAGGGGTGTCAATGCCACCTGCAATAGATTAAGTAGAAGGGAAACTTCATATTTTATCACTGATTCCTTGAAGCTATATTAATGTATTATATTTAGTGCAGACATGAAACTAGATTTTGTAAAGTAGTAACAGATTCCAACCTTTTTTCTTCCCCCTTTTGGCATTCATGTATAGTTTTCCACCCAATGCTTCAGTGAATTTCTATTAACACAAAACTGGGTGAGCTACAAGGTGGTATCAAAGTTGCCTTGCCTAATTCACAAAAAAGTGCAAAATGGTGCTCTCCTAAAAAGGATTAGAGAAAATAATCCCCCATCATCTCTCTTTGTCTTCTAAGATGGATAGGTTTATCACTTTGTGTTAATGTGAGCAAGAAAAATGCGACATTTTAATGAACCACTTCCTCTGGATATTCCTCAGATTTGATAGAACTGTCTGGCAGTAGCTATTAAGCTTACTGGGCTCAGCTGATGCTCCCCTCCCCAAGGGATAAAATAATAGATTGTACTCAGCACCCTTGAACTTGTCAATCATGACTAATGTGTCTCAATGGTGACCACCAACTAGTACGTATTCACGTTCTGTGAGCGCAACCCAATATGGAGAGCTTCCCTCTGCAGTCCCACTGTGCTTATATTTTTATTTATTTATTTATTTATTTATTTATTTATTTATTTATTTATTTATAGGCATTTATTTTGCCTATAAAAGAGGGGCTTATGTTCTAATACCTTCTGTGTGAAAGGAGGAAAAGAGGGAATGTTCATGGCTTGGGGACAGGGTAGGTAGGATTGAATGTAAACTCCGATTTAAACCATGGGATAAATGGTTCGTGCTGATGCAGTAGTTGAGATAAGGAGATGCTATCCATTTTGTATTTTGCAAGATTCCATAGGAATTGTGTTGTGGTATCTCCCAGATTGATCAGGTGCACTCCTGGTTCACTGGCCCAGCACTCCCAAGTGAGTCATAAATGTACGTTCCCAATTTTGTTCCTATGCATTTTTTAAAAATGTTAAATATTTAAATAATTTATACCCTGCCTTTCTACCCCTTTAAGGGCACTCCAAGCAGCTTTCAGATAAACCAATACAAAAACATTAATATAATACAATAAAAACCATTAAAACCTTTAAACACGATAAAAATAAAACACAATAAACTAAGAAGAACCCCAATTAAAATTACCTTCTCTAAAAAGCGCTAGCCCACTGGTCTCGGCATTCAAAAGCTTCCCTAAGTAAAAAGGTCTTAAGGCCCTATCCTACTATCTCCAAAGTCCTAACACCCTATGAGAAAACAGGGCACAGTTCCTAGGCAAGGAAAGGATGGTTGAGGTACTGAGTATCTGCTGCTTCAGCTCTGATAGCACACAACGGGGCTGAGAAAACCTGTCTGTGCATATTTCTTTGCACAGGACTACTATGATTTCCATTTAGCTTTGTGGCTGGCTAGAATGTGTTTTTATGGAGTGCAAAGCTACTCTTTGTATTGAAATCTTGTGATCATTAACATCAAAGGGTGGCTTTTTTCTTCCCATTCATAAAAGGGTATTTGGTAATTTGTCATTAAACATAGCAAAAGAGAAACCGCTAGCAGCTCTTTCTTGCTGAAAAAGTACAAAACTGCCAAAACATCATTTATGCTTCTCAAGATGTTCTTCCAGACACTCACTAATGGCAGTGACATGACTGCCTTTGTGGGGTAAGTATGCGTCTGGCCCTCGGTGATGTGTGTAATGAAAAGAGCCAGCGCTAATTAGTGAATTTCATAGCTCTAGCTGTTTACAGCTGGTTAGAAGCTTATCTTTGCCTAGGAAATTGCTTTTCAACACAGGAAGCCTTCTGGATCATAAAGGGAGTTTACCCATATTAATTGCCATGACAACATATTTACTGATTTTCTAGATAAGCCAAATTTCCTTTCGTTAGTAAAGACAGAAGAACAAAAACAGAAAATAGTAGCCAAAGACCAACGAACAGTCCAATCCCATCTTTTCCCTGCTGCTGATGTGGGCTTGCCAAAAAGAGCCATCATATCCAGCAGCCTCTGTGTACGTGCATGTGTGTGTGTGTGTGTGTGTGTGTGTGTGTGTGTGTTGGGAGATTTGGAATGGAAAGAGGCTTTCAATTCCCCAACCCCTGCATAAACCTCCCACTCTGCAAGGGATCTAGTTCAGGTCCGAGGACAGAAAAGGGACAGGGAGCCTGGTGCCAGAGGGGATAGGATGTGGTGCGCACCATCTCTGCCAGATCCACCCCTCCTGCAGCCTCCCCACCCTGTTCCTCCCCCTCCCTGCCCCCATTCCACCCTCTTCAAGCCCCTTCCAACCACCCCTTCCTTCCACACAGTGTGTGTGGCTCAGTTTCACTTTCCGTAGGCCCCAATACATCTTTCCTTGTCAACTGCAGGGGAGGGAATTTCCTTCTCAAGAGTTTTTTGGGGCCTGCATTTATCAGATCAGGACCGTATTGGTGGTGTTGCGTTCCTCTCAGCCTGAACCTTCAGATTGAGTCATGGTTGCCTACTCATGAGTAAATGCACACATATAGCTCTATTTCACTTTCCATAGGGCTCCATACATTTTCCTTGACAGCTATCAGCTTGTCAGTTTCGTGACCCGTGACTGGTGGGTCCCAACCCACAGTTTGGGAAACACTGGTCTAAAGAAAGACAACCTGCACAGCAACATTTCTCTTTTCTGGATTTTATATCCAGCCCTGACCACATGATGAACCTACATGATGCTTCTGGGGGTCACAATGCTAATGTCTGGGTTGCTGAGAAGCTCCTGTAAGTCAGCAGACCATCTGTTTCCATCACATAAGAGGTTGTCTGACCCTTGTAGGTTCAGATATTTGCAAGACTGCATCACAGCAGGTACCAAATTCTGCTTCAGAAGTTGATCTCTCTATACCGTAGCTATAGCAGGTCGTTTAGAAAGTGGCAGTAATCAAGCTTTCTGATTAAAAATATGCAGTTTGTAGGAGTCTATAAATTAAAAATAAAATTGCTTCTTGTGCAAACAATGTCCTGTGTATACCCAATGATATATCTAACTCAGCGGTTCTCAAACGTTTTAGCACCAGGACCCACTTTTACAACAACAATCTGCCTGGGACCCACCAGAAGTGGAAGCAGAGCCTGCTGCTTTCCTGACAATGCAGCAATAAGTTGGGTTATTTCTCAGCCATTTTCCAATAGCGAGAAAAAAGCCTATTTACAACCTTGACACAAGTAAAACAACCACACAGCCCTCCCCTTTTCAGCATCCCATCTTCTCATGTTTTCAGTATGGCTGCTCTAGGTGCTTTGCAACCCACCTGAAATTGGCTCACAAACCACTGGTGGATCCCGACCAGTGGTGTCATCTGTTAATGAACAGAGGGAACACTGGGCGGGACTTACGCTCTGATTGGCTGCCCGTCCGTTGCATTCCGCCGCCTGCCTGCCTGCCTGCTGTGCGGGGTGCCTCTGGTTGGCGCGCCCCACCGCTGCTCGCCCAGGCACCCGGCGTGCGCCCCCCATCCCCCGTGGCAAGCAGGCGCCCCCTCCAAGGCTGGGGCAGCGCAGGCAGGCGGCGGAACACAACGGACGAGCAGCCAATCAGAGCATAAGTCCCGCCCAGCATTCCCTCTGTTCATTAACAGATGACACCACTGGTCCCAACCCATAGTTTGGGAATTAATCTAGATTATTTGCACATAGTTTGATCTAGATTATTGGTACATAGCCATCATGCAACTAAATGCCATTCTTGGGAACTTAACTTGCAAAGTTTATTGTAATGTTCATTTCATCGCACTGTTTGATAATCTAGAGAGAACACTCCTTTCTGTGTGTTGTGTTTTATCCACTGTGTTAATACTTTGTAATTTAGTGGTGTTCCTTTGAATGGGAGATCAGTCAACCATATTAAGAAAATGGTAATGTACGGACATACTTTAAGATTACATGGAGTTCATTAGAGATTCTATGGAGTCATTGTGCCATCTTCACAACTGCCACACGCTGGATCAGTATTTGTCCACCACAACCCCAAGATCTCTTTCCTGCTTCAGCAGCAGCAGCAACTCTGAATTTGTGCCAGGTTGTGTGAAAACTGCTTTTATGCATAGAAACTTCTGCTGTGATGGATGAACTTTCTTGGATAGACATTTTCTTCTCCTCATAGAAAAAATAGTGGGGTCTTTCTTCAATCTGAACTCACACTATTTTCCATCCCTTGGTAGTGCAAAATGGGGAAAACTGATAATAGATCTGTTGGTTGAATGTATTAAATGGGAAGCAGAGAAATAATTTTTTTAACTGGAAGGTGGGAAAAGATTAGTATCATGAATCCTCTATTTTTGCTTATTTTTCTGTAGTTTGGTAAGTTTTTAAGGTCTTCAGCAGCTTCTGTGCCATTCAGTTGCTACAGCAATAAACATATTAAGGGCGCAATCTGAACTAACTTTCCCTCACTGCTGTAAGGGCAATGGAGCTCTGAGGTTAGGGATCAAATATTCCCTTACCTCAAGGAGGCCTCTGTGACTGCCCACCCCCCACCCCGCAACTGTAGGATGCAACACATGCACATTGGCACAGCTAAGTCAGTGATGAAAGGTTGGTTAGGATTGCACCTTAAGGCTTTCATGGCTGGAACCTGAAGCTAAAAACTAAGACTAAAACTGAAAAGCTAAGAAACTCAAAAAGCTAAATCTAAAAGCTGAAACTAAAACAAAAAACTCAAACTGAAAAGCTAAAATAGCTAAACTAAACTTGAAAGGCTAAAACAGATCTAAAAACCAATTAGTTAAAATCTAAACAACTAAGAAGGTTGTTCAACTAATAACTAGGTTTAAAAAACTAAAATTGTGCACCTAACATTTCACCCACTATTTTGGTAGGCTTCCTCAGAAGATACAGTTCTTTAGTAACTTCCTCAAATATTAGAACTCAGGGATCACCTGTTCTTATGCAGGTTGACAATGATTGACCACTAAATCAGGAACATCACTCTCAGCTGTCCTCACTCTCAAGGTAGGGGCACTCTTCAGAGCTGGCAACCATGCATTGCTTGGCCTCATTGTCTCTTCTTTTTTTATATTATTCCGATTGGCAGCTTTTTTCCTTTGACAAATATCACTGTATATTCTGCTCATCTTCAGGTCTGAGTTAGCTAGCTCCCTGCTGAAATTGAAATGTGTTTATCAATCAGGCAGCAGCTTTGTCTATTTTGATCCAAGGGGTGGAATGGAGTGACCAGGTAGTTCCCAGCCCTCTAATCAGGTAAAGGGATGACTTCATTAAAGCCAAGTGATAAAACTTCTAAGCCCATAGGAAGGGTGATCATTCTCTACTGGTCACTTGAGTGACCCATACATTCTCTGCGAGTTCAAAGAGGAACACCCACTTGCCAAACTGCACATGCAAAG
The DNA here is from genome assembly GCA_029204185.1 of Lerista edwardsae. Taxonomy (NCBI): domain Eukaryota; kingdom Metazoa; phylum Chordata; class Lepidosauria; order Squamata; family Scincidae; genus Lerista; species Lerista edwardsae. Next base: position 11,139,270 of record JAJKFI010000003.1, on the reverse strand, counting down.
GACTGGAGATTCCTTGCAACATAAGTTACAGGTGGAGGGTTTTTCTTCCCCCAGACGGCCCTTCTCTCCCTGGTCTCAATAGCATGGAATAGTGGCAGTGAATACTATCTACTAGTGTAGCAGCTCTCAAACTATGGGTCCAGGATCCATCAGTGGGTCATAACCCACTCTTAACCCACTCAGTGGGTCATAACCCTTGTTTGTGAAACAAGGCGAATTAGGCTATGTGTATCAAGGGTTAAAGAGCTGCTACTTGGGGTGAAACACTGCTGTCCAATCACCATTATAGCCACACCCTTTGGCTTTTAAAAACCAGGCAGCCGCCTCTAGGACCTCTAAACAGTTTGAGAACCACTGAACTAAGATGTTTACCCATTCACCTGTTTGTCCAGTAATGGGAAAGTGGAAAGGAGGAAGGGTGTGCATGTGCACTAACCACTAACCACTAGGAACTACTCAGCCTGTTTTCACTTTGGGAGTTTTCTGAAATAGTGTTAAGGTATCTGGCAGAGGCATAGTGAGAGCTTATTAATAAAGAAATCATCTGGGAGGGAACTGGAATGAAGTTGTAATAATAAACAGGGCTAGACTGTTTTTTTATGCCTGCAAAGTGGCTACTAATACCAAATTAAAAATGCTCATTGTCACTTTTAGTTCAATGCTAAACATGTTCGCTTACAAGCCAGCTTGCCTTTTTCAATTAGACTTGCTCCTTAGTAACAGAGTGCAAGACTGTAGGCTTTCATTCTCGATCCTTGGAACTGTTTGCTTCCCCATGTCTAATTTTTCTGACTTGTGGAAATGAGTTCAACTGTTTTCAATTCCTGGGGGTTCAGAAATGCCTTTCTTTGTCTAAAAAAAGTGTGTTGACTGGGAGAGAATGAGAAATATTTCTAGCTAAAGTTTCAGATCATAATTGCTTAGAGTGTAATTTTCCAACTGGCGCCTGCTAGCCAAAGAGCAGTCTTTGGAGGAAAATGCAGTCTTGCTTTCTAATATAGGGGTTCTATGTAAAGAGAAAGAGGGTGGAAATTTCTATACAGAGGAATGTGAGGGTTTCATTCGTAGTCACATACTGTCTTCAAAGCCAGCTCTATAATAATTGGTAAACATGATTATCACACACACACACACACAGAGAGAGAGAGAGAGAGAGAGAGAGCCTTTCTGCAGGTTGGTCTGTCATACAGAAATCAGGCTCAGATATTGCCAGCCGTGAAGCTTTCATTGGACATTTTATATCCCCAATATGAGGTAATGTTGGAAGTTCCTGGAGACACTGGTATAGCTTAGGGGGTGTCAGCACCGTAAGTACAGCAGGCCCTCAATGCATTGTGCAAGCGAACCCTCCCATTCGCAGTCAGAGCCGTTCTAGGCAGCAATGGCAACATGAAAGTGCTCACTGGCAAGTGCTGCTCAGAATGACTCTGACAGCAAGTGGGAGGGGCTGCTTATGTGGTGGGTTGCGGCACCTGTGGTACTTTTCACACTACCCACTGTAGCTTCCTGGAGGCCCTGGTAAAATTTCCAAGATGGCTCCCCACAATTACCTAGAAATTGATGCTGATCCTTGGAGATTCCAGACAAATTCCTGGGGATTGGCAACCCTGTGCTTACCTTAAGCACCGCATATTCTTCTGGTATTGGCTAAAATAGTGCCAAACATTTACCATTGACTTCCAAAAGAAATTCAGAGTGCAGTCCTAGAAACTAGTCTCTTATGCAGGTGCAGGAGTGTCACACCATAATGTGCGTTGTGACGACTCAGGAGTTGGGGAGGACAGTGCACGGACGTGTGCTATCCTCCCTGCATTGATTCTTGGACCTGCACTGGGAAGGTGGTATGAGAGAAGAGGCCAGGGGGAAGGCAGGACCGAGTGTGGGGAGGGCATGGGGAGAGTAGGCCAGAGGTGGACCTTGGGCAGACTAGCCCCGGGAGTCTGCCTACATAGGCCGCATCTAAACCCCTGTCCTTTGCCTGGTTCGGCCTTCCTTGGGCCCCTTGGAGTTCTGTCAGCTATTTCATTGGTGCAGCTCTGAGGAGCCCTATTGGGGCAGCTCCTGTACAACATGGGAATAAATTCCCCTTACTCTGGGTTGCGCCACAGTCAGCCGCAAGAGCTAAATACAGAGCGGGCAAGCTGGCCTCCCTTCTCCAGCGCAGGTTAGGTTTGGGCTGTCTTCCTCCTGAGTGAAGTTGCAGAAATTCATGAAGCTACAGATTTATCCTGGAACCCACCCACCTAACCACCCAAACAGAGCAAGCAAAAAGAAGAAAATGACTGCAAATACCACTCACAAACTTCCCTAAAGATGGCCGATCATTCTTCAAATTGTAACAGTCTTATTTGCCTTTAGCTTGCCAAAACCAATCAGGCATACATATTTCTGAATTGCTCCTGTCACAATACAGCTGCATAACTGTGAAGAACTTGATGGACGAGGGGGCAGTCCAATTATATCCATTAGTTTCCATTATTCATGACACTCACAGTGTATAGAAAAGGCAACGTAGAGGACAGAGCTGCTGTTTGTGTTATATCTCAACACTGCACTCAAGTGACCTACATTGTTCATGAAAAAGATCCAAATTCTGTCGTTTCAAGACCTTAAGCTGTCAACATGTTTCTCCTTCTGATCACAAGCAAACACTTCTGCAGGACAATGACTCTCAACCTGACTGCTGCAAATCCCGCTCAAACCCATCATTCCATCCATTGATCTTTCACATAGTATGTTCACACAATTTGAAAGCCTGTTTTCACACCTGTAGAGGCTAAAAGACTCTTCTCAACAGTTTGAAGAGTTGTAGGAAGTTAACATTGTATAACGTGTACAAAATTGGTACTTTGAATGAATCACACACACAACCCTATTTTTATATATAAAGTTTTTTCCCTCACATTAGATTTACATCCACTAACATTCAACCTCCCCATTATAAAGAAGCTTCCAAATGAATTGTCTTATCTGCCTGGCAGTGCAATCCAAACTTGCACGAAATCCAGCATGAGTCCCTTGTGCCAGGCTTTGAATGTTGCAAATGCACTGTAAAGGATGTTTGCGCCATTTTCTGAAGGGATTGCCTTGTGGTTCTCGCACCCAGGCCTGAACTGGATATGGGGCAAGCGTGTTGGCCTGCCTATTCCAGACCCTGGTTGGGATTGCACTGTTTTAAATTTTTCCTTAGACAACTTTGGTGTCTATTTGTAAGCTATTCATTAATGCATTTATTGAAAGATTTATGTCCCATCTTTCTGGAGCTCAAGGCAACTAACAACAATAAACAAAATATCCCAATAATAATAACAGAATGCATATGTAAGATCAGCAACTAAAATCAGATTTAAAAAGCCATTGCAATCATTTCATCCATCAAAACCCGAAAACATTGAAGTGCCAGGCCTATAAATCCCTTGGTAGTGCCAATAGAACAAAACAGAAATAAACCAGTACATAAAAAGCAACGAACTACTAAAAGAGCACCCCCAAAAATAAAACAGCAGAATAAAAACAGCAAAACCATAAAAACAAGGTAAAGGAAAAGGTTTCCCCACAACCGAATGGTCTAGTTGTGACCGACTGTAGGGGGCGGTGCTCATGTCCGTTTCAAAGCCTGTAGAGCCAGCGTTTTGTCCGAGGACAAGCTTCCGTGGTCATGTGGCCGGCATGACTCTACGCATGACTCCGTAGCGCACGGAACGCCATTACCTTCCCACCGAAGTGGTCCCTATTTATCTACTCGCATTTTTAGGTGCTTTCAAATTACTCCGAGCTCACTCGGAGCTCACTCCGTCGCACAGTCTTGAACTCCCAACCTTCTGGTTGGAAAGCCTAGCAGCAGCGGTTTAACCCGTTGCGCCACCACGTCCATAAAACCAAGAGCCCCCCCCCCAAAAAAAGCAGGTCACCCCATAGGCAGGTGACAGGTCAAGGAAGAGGATTGAAACTCCCCCACAGGATGCAGCACCATGAAGGGAGTTGGATAGGATTGGGCTGTCCATCTCCTCCACAAGCAGATCACCATCTTTTTGCCCTGCAGTAAATACCAGGTCAAGTACGGGACCAGCAACATGTAGTGAATTAAAACTCTCTGAAGTCTTAAGTCAAAAACAGACTCAAGTCTTCAGGACTGGAGTCACCACAGGCGTGAGCTTTGACTCGTCCACAAGTCAAGTCTTGTTTCCAACACTGATACATACCTACATACATAACTGTATGATTACAAACTTGTGATTGAATACAAATGTACTTGAAAAGGACAGTTTGAAATGTTAGGTCTACATTTCCCATCAGGCCCAGGCCTATATCCAGCTCTACATGGCCCTGCTTATACACCCACACTGCCACTGCATATAGTTATTTCCCACCATCCCAAGTAGCAGCGTGATCTACCCCCCCCCCCAGCTGCATTTCACGCTGATAGCTTTCAAAGTTTGGGAGGAGGGGCTCCAGAAGTATCAAGTCTCCTTACCGTGTCATAATAGAACTTCTGTAGGCTTTGAGGCAGCAAAGCTAATGTGGTCATAGAATTGTAGAGTTGGAAGGGACCAACAAGATAATAGAGTCTAGATTGTGCACAGCTACAGCCAGTTGTGTAGATCCAGGGGGGGGGTCCATTGCCCCCCTTCTACAATGGAGTGGTGGGTTTATATCTCAGCTGGGGTGTGTGTGACAGCACCAATATTTTGGCACACAGAAGTGCCACGAAATGGGCCCACCCTGGCCGCTGTGCAGAGCTATTTTTGGCACCAGGGCTGCGCATGCATGAGGGAGGGCACAGAGAGAATGACACGGCACAGAGAGTGACACGGCTTCACCGGCACAGAGAGAGAGACACGGTGATCTGGGGATGTCATTGCATCACCTGGACCCAGGTTCCAACCCACCCCACCAATTACACAACTGATTACATCATCAGCGATGCATGGTATCCAGGCTCTTCTTAAAGGCCTCCAGTGATGGGGAGTTGAGCACCTTCTGACTTAGACATTCCACTGCTGAACTGTTTGGCATAGTCCATGAAGCAGAGCTTGGGTGAAGTGAATCCATGTCCCACCTCTGTGATTACATTAGGCTCCAGAATCAGCTCCTTCCTATTGGGTGCACTCCAGGCCAGCAGGCAAGCTATGGCTACAAACCTCATCATCACAGGTTGCTCCTTACTATATGAATTCATGCTTGTGTCCAGTGTTCTGGCTGATTAATAAGAGAAGGTGGCAGACAAGAAGGAAGAGGCTTCCTTTGACTACATTTGGTTCCCAGAAGATGTGAAAACTCTTTTCTACTTGCTGCTTCAAGATGAATAGGAGTCTACAGAGAGGAGAACACAGAGCTGTGAATAGGGGAGATTTTTGGGCTGACTGCAAATTGGCAGAGGTCCAATTTAGACTTTAGAATGGACTAGGCTACTTGATGAATAGCATTGATTCATACTTCAAATTACATATGTAGGGAGGATAGTGGTCAATTATATTTATTTACATCTTTCACGCAAATATGGCAAGTGAGAAAGCAGGAGCATGCTGTTAAATTACAGCAAAGGAAATGATAGAACTCAACCTAAAAGGAGACATATCATTAAAAGTAATTCCCTTACAAAGTTTCCAGCTTTATAAAGCAGCTAATTATTTATTTACACTTTACAGATCTACTTTCCTCCTTCCTGAATTTTTATATGGAAAAAAGTAAATGTATCCTACTTTTAAACCCTGCTGATTTTGCTTGGCAAGCCAGAAATTAAAGGTACAATGTAACTCAGTGTTTCTCAAACTGTGGGTTGGTGCCCACCAAGTGAGCCAATTTCAGGTGGTCACATAGCGCCTAGCACAGCCATAGTTGAAAATATGGGAAGATAGGACACTGGAAAGTGTGGCTGTGTGGTTATTTTACTTGTGTCAAGGTTGTAAATAGGCCTTTTTCATTTCTGATTCACTTTGCTACTTGAAAATGGCTGAGAAGTAACCCAACTTATTGCTGCATTGTCAGGAAAGCAGCAGGCTCTGGTGTCACAATGATGGCACTTCCAGCCATGACATCATTTTTGGTGGGGCCTGGACAGATTGTCATTCTAAAAAGTGAGTCCCAGTGCTAAATGTTTAAGAACCTCTGATCTAGCTCTCTTCACAGCCCAATCCTATTAAGCGCTAGTGCAACTGGGCCACTAGGCCCATGCTGCAGGTCTCCTTGGGGTTAGAGAACATTTGTTCCTTACCCCAAGTAGAGCCTCAGCCTGCTCAATGGGGCTACTTGGATATGCACCAGCTAAATTGTTGGCCTAAAGCCAAGTAATTCTGAGTAGGGCTTTCAGGCCCAGGACCGGGATTATATTAGGAAACAGCAGGGGTCTCCACTGCCCCACTCCCAGGTCTGAATTATCCTCCCCCTACCCTGAAACACACCTTCCACATCTCCATTCCACACTCCCCCACCTAGTGCTGGACTTACCTGTACCAGCGGCCATTGGGCAGGATGCAGCACCTGCAGGATGGCAAAGATCTTCCCTCCATGCTCTCCAAGTATTGAAAACGGCTTTATAGCACTTATACTACACTCAGCACCAGTGAAGGAGCCACTGCACTGGCGCTCAATGACAATAGGATTGGGCTGCCCGTTTATTAGAATTGTCCCCTCCCTCTCCCATACCGACTTCGTTCTAGGTACACTGTTGTTGTTGCATGGAGAACACTTTATCAAGGACCATTGGGAGCTGGCCCCAAGGAACGGCATTGCTTGCCCAGGCTTGGGAAACAGCAGGCTATTGGTTGTATACAGGTCAGGTATGGAAAGGTCTCATCTTTTTAGATATCGTCGTATACTGTATGTTGCAAGCATACTGACCCAGCAGCAGCCCTGGAAGGAGGACAGTTATATATAATCAGAACCAGAGAAGGCTCTGATCGCGTCTGGGGTGAGCTTGTGACAAAAGACTTCACTGTGCCCTCGGTGCACCCTCGCCACACCCCTTGCTTCCAGAATCGCTCCATTTCGGAGGGTAATAGAGGCAAGTGCAGGCAGGAGGGCCCAGCACCATGCCGCTTTCTTCCCCGGCACACCCAGCTCCCTCGCCGGCGCCCATGGCAGCCGCTACACTGCGCAACACCTCTATATGTAATGCTTGAAAGGAAGTGTCCTTCAGCATTTTGTTCTATGCATGCCTGGTAACTGAGGCAGCATTACTGTGCATGCTTTCCTGGGAGTAAACCTCACTGAACATGGTAGGGCTTCCCTCTAAGAAAACGCACACAAGCTTGCACCAGTAGTCTATGCATTTTCTATTTCCAGAGGTTCTTTGCATCTTCATCTTCAACGTGTCAAAGACCATTTATAGCATAAATCAGAAATTTGCCATGAATGGTCTGCAGGTGTGCTGCAGAAGTTTGGGGTTTGGTTATTTATTAGTTGGGTCATTGGGGGATGTGATCCCCCCTCCTCCTGCAGTGCACTGCAGTCCCCCTCCAATTCTGGAAAAAAAAACCTGATGGTGTGCTTCGACAGTTTTACCTCCTTCTCAGGGCGCAATCCTACATTGTGCTGGAACATGCAGGCTGGTGGGCCTGCGCTGTATCCAGCGCAGTATGAGGGAATCTGGAGCCTCCCTGGCACAAGGGCATGTTGTGCCCTTGCACCCGGGGAGGCACTAGCCTCCCCTATGGGCTCCTTGGATCTGTGCCTGCTAAATAGCAGGTGCTGATCCGAGGAGACTGCACAGCCCGAATCGGGGCCATGCAGCCTGAGGATAAGGCTTAGGATTTGGCCTTATGGCCGAATCCCAAGCCCGCCCCCCTCTTGGGCCGGTACACCTGCCAGCCTGCCCACCACCCACCCAGGAGTGCCCTCCCCCACCCATTCCCACCCACCTCGACATGCTTCAGCTGGCGCTGAGGACATGCAGCACAGTCGCTCTCAGGTCGGCATGGCAGGCAGTGCAGGTCTCGGAGCATTAGTGCCAACGCAGGGGTGCCAATCGGCGCCAATGACGTAGTGCTGATGCAACGACATCGCACTGGCGCTGCGTCATCCATAGAATGGCGCTGCCCGTGTGCCGTGAGAGGAAAAAACTTGAAATATACATTTCATGAATGTATGAATATACATTTTGTTTAATGCCTGGAATTCTTGCTAATATACAAAAAACATTTTCTAGGCAGTTCAATATTCTGGGGCGTTGGAAGGATATTTTACCAATTTGCATACAGGGAACTAAGCTGTCTTCTCGGGTGAATGCTGGTAGGGATGAGCACCCAGCACCTATGAGCCTCATCCTTCTCAAAGCAATATCTGGGATCAGGCCATGGCACTATTTTTAAGTATGCTTTCTTCCCACTCAACACTCCAATATAGTTACTTTGAAATAAGTCTCTTAATTTCAGTGAAATGGGTTTTGAAATTAAGAATCCTTACAGAGCATCCTAAGAGGCTTCCCCCTACCATATTTCATGAGATAATTGTGAATTTACTGTCAAAAAAGAGGTATCATTTCAGTTCCCTTGGCAGCTTCTTGATTGCCATTCTGTGCGGAGACACTCAGAAAGATGACTAGAAGCTAAACATTTTTCCAAAGAGTTTTGAGGCTGATGATGAGTCACTTGCTTCGAAGAGAAGATTGCAGTGCTAGGAGCCCGTGGCTGCATGGATTGTGTTCAGAGGAAGTGAATAATTCTGGAAAGTGTAGGAAGAGAGTCTTCTACACTTACTAAGTGACTGTGGGCATCCCTAAGACTTTCCTCTTTTTATTTTTTAAAACAAGAAAGTAGATATATTAAAAATTCAGAAGCTGATAAATTATGAATTATAATTTCCGAAATTGATAAATGCAATTGAAATATGACTAGTGCATACATAACCAAATATGATTAAAATGACCTAACTGACAGGCACAATTTTTGAAGTGGTGTATGTTATTCTTGTCGCCTAGTTACACAGCAGCGTGTACAGTAAGTACTGCAGGTGCAGCAATGCACCGTGTAAGTGGCCCCTCCCACTCACCATCAGAGACCTGCTAGGCATTGCCCGAAATGGCTCCAACAGTGAGTGGGAGAAGCCATTTACATGGTGCATTGCAGAGCCTGCAGTACTTACCACACCACCCCCTGTAGCTACACTACTGCCTAAGGGCTCCCCCATTGGGCTGAAAAGGAGGCTAGGCACCACAGCCATTTGGCATGCTGTCCTTCTCAGTACAGACTCACTGGGTGGCAGCTGGTGGCTGCTTCTGGGGCTGAGGAGGGCTGGCTGACACTGGCCAGAAGAAGGCCTTGTTTGCTGCAAACAACTCTTCCCCACATCTTTCTGCCATATACCTTCCCCCATTTGATGCTCAAATGGGAGAGATTTAAAACCAAGGGATGAAAACCATGTGGTTCAGGGATGTCTATACCTTTGGATTTAAAGAATAATTAAAGAGCACAAGCTCAGCCTGGGATATTTTTTTTTCTGGTGTCCCAGCTGAGATCACCATCTTTTCGCATAAAACTCAACTCTAGTTTTCCACTTAGCATTTTTCCATTCAATAGCTTTCTTGAGGTGGGGAGTCTTTTTGTTACTACTATTGTTATTGTCCTTGGTGCAGTGGTGTCATCTAAATGATTTAAGAACAGGTACTCACTTTTGATTGGCATGTGTCGGGACCCGCCCACCAGAAGTAACGTCATAAGCCGGAAGTGAGGTCGTGGCAGGAAGTGACATGAAAAAAGCCCTTTTTGAGGCCTCAGACAATTTTAAACTGACCCAACAGTTGCAACAGTATTCCACAGCACCTCCAGAACATGTTAAGGGGGCCTGGCATCATGTTAAAGTGACCCAACAGTTCCAAAACCCCAAAGCAGCTCATTTTTCAGTGGCAAGGCAAGGCAAGGCTCCGCTCGCTGCCTGCCTGCCCGCCTGGCTCTGAGAACGTGCAGGCAACTCAAACGTGCAGGAAATTCAAATGTTGCAGAGGGCGGAGTCGATGGGTGGGCGGGCGAATGGGCGGGGCCAGCCATAATCCTAGAAACCGGTACTCGCATACCCCCGCGTACCCCCTGCATGACATCACTGCCTTGGTGTACTGTAAGGGGACCTTATGTTCCCATGTCATTCAGGCACCAAATGCACAACCATATCATGACCTGAAGTTAAATATTTGTGGCTTACCTGGAATCTGAGCTTGTATTTATATCTTTTAAAAGCTTATTTGTAAGTGTAAGCCTGAAAATATAGTATCTGATAAATATCTGGAACGTGATAGTAAAATGAGAGAGCTTCTTGTAATCACAAAATGAGGCCAGTCTTTGTTTCTCCTCATCTTTCCTCTCCCTTCAGTCTTTTTGTAAATCCATCCCACCTTCTTCAGTTTGCCAAAACAAGTACGTAAGTCAAAGATTGTACATTGGATTATTATGTTTGGTCGCTTTTATTTGCATGCTTCATTCTAACCTCCACAGGTGATGTATTTTGGTGAAAAAATTGTCACGCAAAAGGTTACACCACTCCTGGTTCTTGGTGTGTAGCTAAATGGGCAATTTCATGTTTGTCCAAATGGATAATCTAAAAATGTGGATGATTAGACATCTGTTTAAGTAGGAGAGTCCATCAAGATGTGTTACCAGTTGTTATGATTGTATATTATCCCTGGAAAAGGAAAAAGGGGGGGGGAGTTTCCACAATACATTTCTGCTAGCAGAAACTAATAATTAGAATTGCAAGCTATAAATAGCTTAATCAATAGATGAATAAGCTAAAGCTTAATAAGTAGATTATGTCAGTTGTTCCCAAACTTTTTAGCATCAGGGCCCACTTTTCAAAATGACACTCTTAACAGGCTACCCTAGTGTTATAATTTTAAAAAGTTTCACTTTACCAGTCACTCAAGCCTCTGTTTTTATCTTTTTTACTATCGGGGGAGGGGGTCGCCTTCTGGAGCATTCGTCAAGCTCCATGTTCACCTGATTGGGATCATTCTTGTGGCCTTCATCTGGCCTTCGATAAGACTTGAGGCACAGTTGCCTACTCATGAGTAAACACTCCCATGCAACTCAGGTTCACTTTCCATAGGACTCAAAACATTTTCCTTATCAGTCTGTCAGTTTCATGACCCACCAAAAATCAGGTTGTGACTCATTGGGGTCTCCTGACTCACAGTTTGGGAACCACTGAATTCCAATTCTAATGTAATTGGGCTGTATGTTAAAGGTGTACATGTTCAATTTGGGATAGGATTTTGGTTGTGTTGTGCTGCTGTAATGGAAAACTGTTGTATATTAAATAGAAATTGACATTACACTTCAGTATTTCAGGAGAGAGAGAGAATGAGAGAGGTTTTGATACTATGAAATTTTTTTAAAGGCAGTTGATTAGATTAGTTTAAACAGTTGAGCCCCATCTATTAATAATATGTTATGGAAGAGACTTTTTTTTTTCTTTCTCCAGTGGCCTTAAACCACATACTTTTCCATGGAGGGCTTTGGAGCTCTAATCAGTAGAATTCGCTGTGCTCCTTGGTTTTTGAGAAGTTCACACAGTGGGATCGGCTAGGAAGAGAAAGTATAATAAAGCACCGAAAAACGGATTATTAAGCATACAAACCTTGGTCCGCTTATAGGACACTGGGTTTTCCCTCAGGTAAAATGATTCACTGATTGCCTGTAATTTGAAATTGGATTAGATTTAGGGAGGTTCATATTTCGTCACACAAGGCAATTATTGATTTCATGGTTAAATGTGTGTATTTCATGGCACATCTGTGCAAAAAGGTAGATGTTTCAGGCTTAGGTATGATGCATTGAAAGGAAATATGGGTCAGACATTAAGTAGATTTCATAGAAATGTTAAACACCGCTTTGGAAAGAGAGCCACAGCTGTATGTTGAAAGCCAGACAAGAGCCTGGGCTATACCCCTGAACTTTCTGGTTGTGTTGCAGATGGCAATGGCCAGCTCTTTATTCAAATAATATTGCAAACTCCTTGATTAGAGGACTAAAAGCATGTGTTTGTCATACATGACAGCCAGCAATTTGTGAGCCGTTTCTAAATGACATTTTTTAGTCTTAAAGCTTTGTGCTGTCATTCAGCATTTATTCTCGTTTGCTATGCACATTATTGCAGAATGGCTCCAAGCATGCCCATTCAAGGTAGTTTCAAGGGGTGTTATGCTTTCTGTAGGAAGCAGTTACAATACACGTTATTACCAGTTGCCCTTTTTTTAAAATTACACTATTAGATCTTTTGGATGGAACTTGGAAAAGACTTTGAAGACAAACCAGGACGACAAGCTTTTTTATAAGGCTTGTCGACTGAGTAAAAGCCTTTGTCAAGGGAGAAAAGCAATGACAATCCTAAGTTGTGCGTGACCTGCACTACATCTAATGTAGCTCAGGAGGCAGCTGGAGATATCCTCAAGGTAAGGGGATATATTTCCCCTTACCCTGGGTAAAGTCTCAGCCACCTCTACGGGGCTTTTTGAATCTGCACCTGCTATATCGCTGGTGCAAAATTTGGGAAGCTCCATGTAGCGCTGCCTGACCCAGGAAAGGCGGTTTGGAGATGGTTTGTGCCACCAATCCCACCCCTCCCAGGCCTGATCATCCCCTTATTCTGCCCTCCCCTGGCCAAAACTCCCTCTCCGGGCTCCAACACGCCCATCCATCCCCCTTGCCTAGACCCTGTGCTGCCCAGTGTGACCATTCCAGTGCTGGCCAGCATCAGGTTGAGGGGTGGTGCTGATAGACCAGACTAGGCTGTTAGGCCAGCACTGCCCATTCACAAATAGCTGCAGATGTGCCTGATGCCTCAACCAGAATAGGGATGGCTGCTCAGCACAATGAAGAGTTAGGATTGTGCAGTAAATCTTCGTTGCTTCCCTAGGAATTGCATTTTTGGAAGAAAATCCTCTTTTTTTTTGTCTTTTTCTTTCATGTGATAGCCATGATCATCCCAGAAGAGTAGCTTTGTTTTGCTTCCAAAGTCAATATTTGTCATGAAGGGTATGACTCAACCCCTTGTAATCCTTCCCTTGATAACTGAGAAAAGGCTTCAGTATATTTAGTCACTTCATTTGGTCACCATGTGATGCTGTCCTAGTTGGGCCATTGGGCCATCTAGGTCGAACAACAGCTCTCCAGGATTTCAGACAGGAGCCATTTCCAGCCCTACCTGGGACGTTCTGAATATAAAATGTGTGCCTTAGCATTGAGCTATAGCTTCATAATGCAGTCCCATCTGCTTTCCCCCTTTCCTCTCCCCCACACCCATTTCAGACTCATCTAACACCTGTGGGGGCCTTTGATGGGCTATAGAGAAACCTGTACAGGTCTCGTTTTCAATCGACAGCCTGCAATTTTTTTTTAACGCTCAAATAAAGTTGTAGCCTACTTAAGCCCATCATGTAGCATCCTGAATTCCTTGCAACAATTTGAAGGTTGTTTCATCGAATCAGTTTAATGTTCCTGGAGGATTGAAGAGAATGGCAGGCAGAGAATTGCTCCTGCTGTCCCACATACAGTCAGTTCTGGCCTTTATGCACAATTTGAACCATTTGTCACCTTCATTACAAAAAAAAAAAAATCTAGGGGAAAAGGGGGCTTTTGCTTTCTTTTATAATAAAAAAAATACGTGAAATCACTGCCTTCACAATTTTCAGAAAATCACCTTCCATGCCCTTTTTGTTGCTAGCAAACTGGGAGTTTTTCAGTGTGACAGTAGCCAGGGTGGAAGAGACTAAGAAATGAAAAAGATGTGTGATTTCTTTCTATTTTGAACTGATTCTGGGTACATGGAAGATTTTCTATATTGTAGCCTTAGAATTCAGGTAATGATTTAATTTACACATTTAATGTGCATTGTGATGGGTGGGGGGAGAGAGAGAAAGAGAGAGAGAGTTGGGGAGAGATAGTCGTGTCCTCATCACTGCCAAGAAGGGAACAAAATGGAGGAGATGGTTTCTAAAAAAGTGAACCCACTTGTCCAATTTTCATAAAATGTGCATCTAAGCAAAAAGAGGTAAGGCTCTCTAAACTCCACAGATTTGGTCCTGATGTGTTAAGAAATGAACATAAGAACATAAGAAGAGCCCTGCTAGATCACGCCAAAGACCCATCTAGTCCAGCTTCCTGCATCTCACAGCGGCCCACCAGGTGCCCCAGGGAGCACCCAAGACAACAAGACGCCTGCATCCTGTTGCCGCTCCCTTGCACCCAGCACTCTGAAATAGCCTACTACTAATGCAAGGAGGTTGCACAACCCATCATGGCCTATAGCCCACAATGGACTTTTCCTCCAGAAATCTGTCCAGTCCTCTTTTAAAGGCACCTAGACCAGATGCCATCATCACCTCCTGTGGCAAAGAGTTCCACAGATTAATTACCCGCTGGGTAAAAAAAGTATTCCCTTTTATTTGTTTTAACTCTCCCAACACTCAATTTTAGCTGATGCCCCCTGGTTCTGGTGTTGTGAGAGAAATGAAATGAATTTTGTGAAATCTGATGAAATGAATGAGGTACAACCATTTCAACCTCCTCCCGTAGAAGGTTGAACCTCCTCCCTGTCCTTTCTTGTCAAGGAAAGAAGGTGGGCCTTATTTGAATTTTTGAACTGAGTAAACCTGTTTAAGAATGTGGAATGGCAGAGAGAATAGTTGAAAGCTCTAAGGCAGAGGTTTTCAAACTTTTTAGCACTGGGACCCATATTTTACAATGATAATCTGACCGGGATCCACCAGAAGTCAGGTCATGGCTGGAAGTGCTGTCATTGTGACTCCAGAGCCTGCTGCTTTCCTGAGAATGCAGCAATAAGTTGGGTTATTTCTCAGCCATTTTCCGATAAGGAAAGTAAATCAGAAGGAATAAAGCATATTTACAACCTTGACACAAACAAAACAACCACACAGCCTTCCCCCTTTCTAGCATCCCATCTTCCCATATTTTCAGCAATAAGGGAAGATATTTTTTCAGCATATCTCGTATCCCTATTTCAAACAAGGTAGGGAAGAATGAGGAGGAGGGGGTGTCATTTTTTGGATGAAGTCTTCTCTTTCCAGGCTTCAAAACCCCCACCTCCCTGCATACCACAGATGGGGTTCCTCCCCTGCTGACAAGTGCTTCTACTTTTAAGAACCTAAGAACCTAAGAAGAGCCCTGCTGGATCAGGCCAAGGCCCATCTAGTCCAGCTTCCTGTATCTCACAGCGGCCCACCAGGCGTTCCAGGGAAGCATGAGACAACAAGATGCTTGCATCCTGTTGCCACTCCCTTGCACCCGGTACTCTGAAGCAGCCTACTGCTAATGTAAGGGGATTGCACAATCCATCATGGCCTATAGCCTACAATGGACTTTTCTTCCAGAAATCTGTCCAATCCCCTCTTAAAGGCATCTAGACCAGATGCCATCACCACCGCCTATGGCAAAGAGTTCCACAGATTCACTACCCGCTGGGTAAAAAAGTACTTCCTTTTATCTGTTTTAACTCTCCCAACCCTCCGTTTTAGCGGATGCCCCCTGGTTCTGGTGTTTTGAGAGAGGGAAAAGAACATCCCTCTATCGACTCTATCCCTTCCATGCATTATTTTGTATGTCTCAATCATGTCCCCCCTCAGGCGCCTTTTTTCTAGGCTGAAGAGCCCTGCACCTTTTCCAGCTCCACTATGTCCTTTTTGAGGTGCGGTGACCAGAACTGTACACAATATTCCAGGTGTGGCCTTACCATCGATTTGTACAATGACATGATAATATTGGCTGTTTTATTCTTAACCCCTTTTTTAATTACCCCAAGCATGGAATTGGCCTTCTTAATTGCTGCCGCACACTGGGTCGATACCTTCATTGAATTGTCCACCAGCACCCCAAGATCTCTCTTTTGAGCTGTCACAGACAGCTCAGAACCCATAAGCCTATAGGTGAAGTTTTGTTTTTTTGCCCCAATGTGCATCACTTTACACTTGTCTATGTTGAAACACATCTGCCATTTGGCTGCCCATTTCCCCAACTTGGAGAGATTCTTCTGGAGCTCTTCACAATCCCCTTTGGTCTTCACCACCCGGAAAAGTTTTGTGTCATCTGCAACTTGGCCACCTCGCTGCTTATCCCTGTCTCCAGGTCATTTATGAACAAGTTAAAAAGCACCAGCCCCAAGACAGATCCCTGGGGCACTCTGCTTTTCACCTCCCTCCATTGTGAAAATTTCCTATTGACCCCCATTCTCTGTTTCCTGGCCCTCAACCAATTCTGAATCCATAAGAGGATCTGCCCTCTTATTCCCTGACTGTGAAGTTTCTTCAGCAGCCTTTGGTGGGGGACTGTGTCAAACGCCTTCTGAAAATCCAAGTATATGATATCCACAGGTTCCCCCACATCCACGTGCCTGTTGACCTTTTCAAAGAATTCCAAAAGGTTTGTGAGGCATGAGAACCTTTTGCAAGAGAAGCTACATCTCTGGTCCTCCTCCTCCCTCCCTGCTTTCTAGAGTGGTTGCTTGCTACTCTCCTATGATCTGGCTTTTGCTAGCTGGCAGTGAGAGAAGTCCTGCTCCCTTTCTTCCCTATGGAAAAAAAGATTGTCCTGTAGTTCCCTTCCTATGGGATTTCTTTTTTCTGAAGGGGGGCTGCTAGGCATGGTTGGCATGTTCTTGTAAAGCTCAAATTGCCAGAAAAAAACTGTCTCCTTTTTTCAGATTTATAAGAGAATATTACACAGTAGGATTGACAATAAACATCAAACCCTTTTCATGCCTCCATAACTCATTGTGGGGAAGGCTGTTTATTTCTTTTAGGCAAGCAAGGATGTGTGTTTATGAGAGAGATAACTTGAAGCTAGAGAGCAGTGGCTGCGTTTGAACCAATTTTAGAGTATATAGTGCATAAATTTAAAGACCGCTTTTACTAACGGTACGTAGTCAATGATAGTTCTATTACCGTGTAATTTCTAAGAAACATTTCTAAGCTAGAGATGCTTTGAAAGTACACGCATTTGACAGTTTCTGGCAAGACGTTCAAAGGCACTGAACAAACTCAACCGTGTAATCGTGTGTATACCATAAGGATGCTGCCTTTTTTTTATTTTGTTTTGTTTTTGCAAGTAAAGAGAAACAGTTAAAAGAAGAGCTAATTAAAATTAGTGATGGCATGGAATTGTCAAGCTGGAGGAAATTGGATGGCCTCTTGACATTGTAAACTTCAGCAAAAACTTTGTGGAAGTGTCCACCTGACCCCATGACCTTTCAAAAACGTTTTTGATTTTTTTCATCCCATCAAATGGCAGCTCTGCCCGTCAACGACCAAGTGGCATGTAGCCCTACTGCCAGCCACATGATCATGCCTGGCCCACCCCCTCCGCCTTTAAAAAAATAACAGAGAATCTTCAACAATTGCAATTCACTGTCCTCTTTCCATTTGTAATCAGCGTGCCCCACCAAGGAAAAGAAAGTCTGTGTGTGTTGGTGCTTAAGCATCTCTTACTGCTGTAAAGACTTAAAAGTTAAGCTTTTGAAGGCGCAGTCCTAACCTGGAGTTAGGTTGGTCAGTCCAGGAGTGTCACAAATGCACTGTAAAGCGATTTGCAACACTCTCGGAGTCAGGGAGGCTGGTACATGTCCTGATTCTGAGAGGAGTGCAAACGTGCTTTACAGCGCATTTGCAACACGCCTGGGCCGGCACGAGGAACTTGTGCTGGCCTAGCTCCAGGGTAGGATTGTGCCCTAATAGAGGCAGCTAGCATAGCATAGCAGTTAGTGCAGAGTTTTTCAAGCTGCGGGTTGGGACCCACTAGGCGGGTTCAGGGGGGTCCCCATTAATTTCAAAGTGTAATTTATTTTTAATGTATTAGACTTGATGCTTCCACGGTATGTGACTGCATTTGGGGAAATGTTTCAGATCTGAATTTTTAACTGGCTAGTTACAATATCATGCTTTGAACAATAATAGTCAATGGGGCTTACTCCCGGAAAAGTATAGATAGGATTGCAGCCTTTGGGATGTTTGGGGAATTATTTTTAAAACAGATCAGCAACTGATTGGGAGGATTCAGAGGGTTATCTTTTATTTTAAACTAGCTTGTCCTTACCCGGCGTTGCCTGGGTATTTATTTATCCCAAGTTTCTATTAGACAGGAGAAGGAATGAATTCAATCTATACTTAACTGTAAAATTGAAGTAATTTGATGTACAGGAAATTAAAAGTGTAAGTACAGTATAAAAATTATAAAGCAAAATCTTTTACAAATGCACTATAATATAAATTTAACGGAAAACTTGATTATAAACAACATTTTCAGTTTCAGTTTCTTCCAGGAGCAAGAATAAATAAATTCTTGGGTGAACCCACCCTTGAGCAAGCAACATAAAGTTGTCCATGGGAGAAACATGGCGATCTCAAATCCACTCTGCAGGACTTAATAGACTGCCCCTGTGACTTGTTGATTGTGATTGAGAACGCAAGTCTCACTGGAAATTACAATCTCTTGAAATTAAAAGGGAGATCTGTCGGAATGAGTGTTATCCGTGGGATAAAAACTGTTTTGCCCTCTCCCTTTCTTGCTAAGATAGTCGCTTCAATTACAGTACCCAACATCTTCTTGACACACAGCCTGGTGCCGTTGCAAAGTTTTGGCACGTCGAGGTTCCGTAGTAAAATAATTGGAGATCCCACTGTAAGTAAAAGACAATGTGGTGGCAATGCAGCCGGATCAAGTGAGTTTAGGAAGTCTGATGGGAAATTGACAACCTCATAGGCATCTACTACGGTATCGATAGACTTGCATTCAGTAACTACGCCTGGTAACATGGCAAGTATTTGAGTGGAGTCCAAGACCGGGGCCTAATGATTTCTAAAAATTTCCAGAAGGTTCTACAGAGTTGTATTTATTCTATTCGACTACACTTGGGCTTAAATGTCATTGGGACTGTCACCAATCAGCTTAGCGACTACAAAAACTATGGATTCAGCACTGATATCAGCCGTTTTCGATTATTTTTACATGTCACCCCCTTCCCACCCCCCACCGCTAGGGTTGCGTTCTATTCAACTACACTTGGGCTTAAATGTCATCGGGACTGTCACCAATCAGCTTAGTGACCCCAAAAACTGTGGATTTGACACTAACGTTGGGCATTGTGGACCTTTTATTTTTCACCCCTTCTCACCCCCCATGCTGATGGGGACTGAACGTGGACTTAAACAGCATTGGGAGCGTCATTTCAGCGACCCCGAAAACTATGGATTGGACACTAATATTGGCCATTTTCGGTTATTTTTACATGTCACCCCTTCCCTCCCCCACCTCTCAGGGTGCTAGGGGTCTCTTACCCCCCACAGTATTTCTAGAAGTGGGATGAGTTTTGAAATCTGAAATCAAATGGGTACGCCACCATCAGTGTGTTGTGGATATTCTAGTTCCACGCACTGTATCTTGCACCCCTTCTCACCCCCCATGCTGAGGGGGGCTGAACTTGGACTTTAACGGCATCTGGAGTGTCACCGTTCATCTCGGCAACCCCAAAAACTATGGATTCGACACCAATGTTGGCCGTTTGCAATCATTTTTACATGGCACCCCTTCACACCCCCACCCCTAGGGGTGCTAGGGGTGTCTTACCCCCACAGTATTTGTTGCCAGATCGTAAGGCATATGTGTACCAAGTTTGGTGTCAATCGCTCCAGGCGTTCCAGAGCTATGCTGGAACATACATACATACAAACATACACACACATCCAATTTTATATATATATAGATACATTTTAAACATTATTGTGAATTTTAATTTACCTACTGAATGATTTAATTGCTTATCTTACGGTGGGTGTTAAAAACTTATGCTTGATTATGCCAGTTCCTGCCATGACATCATTTCCAGGTTAATGACATCACTTTGTTTGGGTCCAGACAGATTGTCATTCTAAGAAGTAGACCCAGGTGCTAAAAGGTTTGAGACCCACTGATTTACTATTTTCGCTGCCTCCACAGTCTCCTTTCTCTCCTTGGACTTGTGCTAGCAAAACAGCTAGCACAGGTCCAAGGAGTCCCATTGCAGGTCAGGGGGCTTACCCAGGGGGTTGCTGTTGTTGTTGTTCAGTCGCTAAGTCATGTCCAACTCTTCACGACCCCATGGACCACAGCATGCCAGGCCTCCCTGTCCTCCACTAGCTTCCGGAGTTCGCCCAATTTCATGTTCATCGCTTCGGTGACACTGTCTAACCATCTCATCCTCTCCTGCCCCTTCTCCTTTTGCCTTCAATCTTTCCCAGCATGAGGGTCTTTTCTAAAGGGTCCTCTCTTCTCGTGACATGGCCAAAGTATTTGAGCTTCACCTTCAGGATTTGTCCTTCCAGGGAGCAATCAGGCCTGACTTCCTGGAGGATTGACCGATTGGATCTCCTTGCAGTCCAGGGGACTCTCAAGAGTCTTCTCCAACACCATAATTCAAAAGCACTTGAATTATTCTTTGGCGCTCTGCCTTTCTTATGGTCCAGCTCTCACAGCCATACATTGCTACTGGGAAAACCATCGCTTTGACTATGCGAACCTTTGTTGGCAGGGTGATGTCTCAGCTTCTGATTAAGTTGTCTAGGTTTGCCATAGCTTTCCTCCCAAGAAGTAAATGTCTTTTAATTTCATGGCTGCAGTCACCATCTGCGGTGAATGTAAATCCCCTTTCCCTGGTGAAGCTTTCCAACCCCCACCCCACCCCCGGCCTGGATACAGCATGCCCATTTTGGAGATAGCTGTACCAGCTTTGGAGGAGGGAGGATTGGGCTGAGTGTGCAAGTAATCCACTTCTCCCCATCTAAAATCAGATGCAGTTTTCTGTTTTTTTACAAGGAGAAGGCTGTGCGTTTCTGTTTACAAAAGAAAGATGCATGCTTTTGAATGATGAACCTTTATTCACAGTAACAGGCAAACTAACAAACTGAAAAATCTTGCCCTTGTGAAAGGAGCGTTGCCATTTTTGCAGATAATTGCCCCACACATGTGATGTCGCTTTTCAATGATATTGAAATATATGCAAAAAATAATAGGGAAGGGTTTGGGACTTTCGTTGGGACGGACAACTGGCTTCATCTTCCTTAATGGAAGGTTCCCTTTTTAACCATCTGGAATGGGAATTCTTCATTATGGCCTGATGAATAGGCTCTCACTGCATGTTTGCTCCACTCATTTCTGATGGCTCCTTGACAGAACACGCCTCCCAAAGCACACAAGTGTTCTGTCATGTGCCTCCAAAATGCCCATCTTCTCCCATTACATTTGGAATGGATCTGATGTGCTTCATTGTCAACAGATGCATCACAGTAGGATCAGAGCATCAAACCAATCTATGGATAACTCCCCTTATAGCCTAAGAAAATGTGAAGGTCGCATGGATAACCTTTGGGTTCTTTAAAGCCAATCCGTAATTTATGGCTTGTTTCTTTTTTCCAGCTAAGCATATTTTAAATTGTTCAATAGATAGGTTAATATAAGGTTCATTTCCATGTTAGCATAAACCTCATTTATTACTCATTTGCTACCTCTCAGTCCCCTGGATGTTTTTCCTCCTCATTAGCTACACATAACACAATTAGGCTTTGACCAACTTGGGATAGAAAGAAAATTAGCTGGTGAACATTCAGTGTGTGCCACATAGCCGCCCGTATTTCACAGATGAAATTAGAGACCCTCTGGGGTGCTTGCAACACCCCTATTTTTACATTAAGGATCATTTCATCAGCCATATCTTATTTTTCAGCGGCTTCTGAAACAGCCTGTGTGAGTAAACTGTCCACACTATTTCCCCTTAAAAGGCCGGGGGAGATTAAAAATAACTTATGTAGGCTGGGTATCCTTTATCCAGACTACTTGGGATTTTGGATTTGTCTGGATTTCGGATTATTAATTCCATAAATATAATGAGAAATGCTTCCTCTTGCTGTTTTTACTGTTATCCATTTGGGTGTCTGCTCGTCTCTTTGACATTTCTCAACAATGGCACCCACCACAGAGCAGAGAATAGAACTTACAGCCAGCATGTGGGAACGAGCACAAGACCTTGTAGTGTTAACACTATAGAAAGTTTTGAAAAAGGCTTGGACAAAAAGGTCTGGATTTTGGATGTCCAGATAAGAATAATAGAATCTCCCGGTCATAGAATCTTCCCTCTCACAATGAATTTGGTGCACTTATAGAATAGTTGCCATTCCACACATTCATTAACACATGCCATCACTAGGCTAGTAATTTTCCACCCGTGTGCTGTCGCACACTAGTGTGCAACAAATAGTCTGCATGTGTGCCATGGAAGGGTTGGGGAAGGGTTGTATATTAGTAAGGCAATTGTGGGATGCGAGTCCCCCTGGCTGGCAGTGCAGTGTGCTTTGTCATGTGTCAAAAACTTGATGGTGTCAATTTTAGCATCCTCTCAGTGGGCCATGAGAGGAAAACCGTTGAAAATTGCTGCATTAGGCAGTTAAAAGAAAGAAGGTGGTTGGAAAAGAAGAACACAATATTTATTTTATGTTCAGACAACCAAAAATGAAATAACTTAACCCTATCTGAGGCCCAATTATATGATTGAAAGGTTTGTATCTTGGGTTCAGGATGTGCTAGAAAAAAAAATTATTGCATATTGTGGGAGGTGTAGCATGCGAAATGAAAGGCTGTGCCATGACAGAAGTTATTGTATACGGTGGGAGCTGTAGCATGTGCAATGAAAGGCTGTGCCTTAGATGTCCTCTCAATATTTGTACGTGTGTATTGACATGCCTATGCACTAGAACAGTGGTTCTCAAACTGGTGGGTCACAACCCACCAGAACTGAAAGCAGGGCATTTCCCCTTATGGGGAGTGGACTTACAGGAATGGCAGTGACAGTGCTGAAGCAATCGTGCCACTGCTGCTACCAAGGAGCTTTTTACTTACCTGGGGGCAGTATAAAAGCCATTGGTAGTGGCAACAGTGCAATCACTGCAAAGCCTGCATCCCCACTTCTGCAAAGACTTAGCTGGTTCTCAACATACAAGTAGGACTTGGAGAGCCACTAGAGCCAAGATGCATCTGCTCCCTCTCAGAGATTTAAGGGAAGGGGTTGAAATGGCAAGAATGGCAATTCTCATGTAGGGGAGGTTTGAGAAGGTATTCCCATACTTCCTCCTCCAAAGCTATGATGTGGACATGACATATCATTGCATTCATATGGACATGATTTATTGAGGAAAGGAACCGGAAAATAGGGCTGTCCCTGGTCACTAAGAACATTTGGGATAGGCGAACCATTTCACAATAATAGCCAAGCAGATTAGAGTTATCAAAACATGCAGCAATGGCATTGCAATGCTGGAATGTTATTATCTGTAAGTTCAGTCAGGGTGTTAAGTTTATACATTATTCTTTCTTTGCTTTGTGCATGCTATAATAGGATATAAAGATAATGAGGGCAGTGCAGCTCGAAATAAGTTCAGTACTGTTAAGTCCTATTGATTTCAGCTGGAGAGTTATGTGCTTAAACCTATTCCTTTCATTGCCATTCATGTGACATAACGAAGGCTTAATTTTGACATTTTTCCAAATAATGTGCATTTCTGGTCCATTTTTGGAAGGTAATAGATACAAAAATGAAGCCATGTTTTAATTTAAAACATGGCAGGTTCTATTGAAATACTGATCCAAAAGAACATGTTATGGGAGAATGTTAATCTGCACAAACAAATTTACCTTCACTTGTTGGAAGTTCAAGCTCATCCTCTTTATCTCCCAAGTTCTGCGTATTCTTACACACAATGTAAACCCTGGAGGTTACAACCCAATGTTCCTCCTCCTTCTTCTGTTAGATTGGGCCTCTCCAAATGCTTCCTAGTTACAGCAGTGTACTGAGGGTTCCAATCCGGAACACTTGCCTATGAATTAAGCTTTGGGCTTACAGCTCCACCCCCCCTCTTCAGTTTAAATCACTCCTTATTAGGTTCAACATGATTCTGCCAAAAACATTCTTCCCCATTCTCATGAGGTCCAGCCCATCATGCCAACAGCCCTCCATCCAGGAAACACAATCCATGGTTGCAGAAGACAAATCTTTCCCAACAGTACCATCAACACAGCTAGTTGTTCACCCATCTTCTCTCCCTCTGAAGTTACCAGAAAATATTTTCTTTGGTCTATTCTGATTCTCCTACCAGTCAAAGTTAGTTGATGACCCCTGATTCTGGAGTTGCTCAAGGTGGTGGGGGGCAGAACTTCCCTCTGCCCATTCTATCCATCTCATGCATAACCTTGTATGTCTCAATCGTGTTTCCCTCCCATGCACCCTCTTTATAGCCCCACACACTGTAACCTTTCCTCATAAGGGAGGTTCCCCATCATACAAATCATTTTGGCCACTCTCTGCTGGATCTTTTCTGGCTCCTTTTTGAAATGAGGTGACCAGAACTGGACACAATAGCCAGATGTGGCCTTACCATGGATTTGTACAATGGCATAATAACATTGACTGTTTTGTTTTCAACCCCCTTTTTAAATATCCTGCACATGTAATTGGCCTTCAGACCCACACCCTGGGTCAACACTTTCACTGAGCTGTCCATCAAAACACAAAATCTTGTCTCACAGATGACAAGATGCACCTGCTGAAATTCTCTCTTCTACACAATTGTTAAAGGTCCAGAAGCCCTAAAGGTGAAAGGTTGGCCACCCCTGGTATAAGGTGTACAGCTGCCCATGGTCAAGACAATCTGTGGCACCCCATGGGCTATTGTGGCACCATGGAAGTTGGCACCAGGCTTTTCTTTTTCTGGATCATCTAAAATGGCAGTCAAAATGAATAGCATGTACCAGGGGTGTCAAACACAAGGCCCACAGACCAGAAGTGGATCCTGGAAGTAACGTATCCACTCCACACACACCCCAAATTATAATTGGGCTCTACTAGTGTTGATAACTGCACACTCCCATATCTTGAAATTATGAACAAGATTTGCACTTTTTTTCTTCTGTCACTTGTAGTTAATGAGCCTCTATGTGACAACAAAACATTTATGGCCATCATCTGCTTAATGACATCACTTTCTGCTCAATAATGTCACTTCCAGCCCCCAACAGGTGCCATGAATGCTATTCAGTCCACTCTATGAAATGCATCAACACCATGCATGACCCACCAGATTTTCTTGCCAAAGTCTTATGCCCACAGTAGACTAATTAGCCTCTCTCCTTCAACAAATAGCCCTAATTTGGCACAAAGCACCACTGAACCCCACCACCCATATAAAGGCGACTAGCCCAAAGCTCGCCTGCTCAAACTGCAGAGGCCCTCCTTCCTCTAGTCAGTGGCTCCTGCGGCACAGTAGCCACACACTAATTTCCAGTAACTTCAATTCCAACAATCCTCAGTGTCCTTCATCCAGCCCATTTGTTCTGGCTCCGTTAGTTGGCCACCTTCTCCCTGCCACTTTCCAAACTCCACTTTTACACCCACACCTCTGCTCCTCCCAGGGGCTAATTTTATCTCCAGGGCTCTTGTTGCCTCTAATTGGCTGCAGCTGTCAGCTACACTTGTGGCAGGAACAGGCCCTGGAGTTAACCCTGTGATTCCTGACCTGCACCAACAAGGGGCCACTGCTGATGCCATCCACCTACCTTGGGGGGAGGATTTTCTGCATTTTCCATTTCATACTCCTTGTATACACTGTGTCCAGTGGTGGGATTCAGGGGGTTCACCCAGGTTCGATAGAACCGGTTGTTAAATGACCGGGCCCCGCCCACTCGCTTACCTCGGCTGGCTTCGGGGTTTTTTTTTTTGCTCCAGTTATGACGTCATAGAACCGGTTGTTAATTTATTTGAATCCCACCACTGACTGTGTCCATTCTACTCTTTACCCTAATGGATGTCTGGGTGACTGTTTAGAAAGCTTTAGATGTTGCTCATTTCTTTTTAGGAGGCAAACGAATTGGACAGGAGACACAATTCAAACATACCCTCTTCTGCGCTGCTTGCAGACAAGCACTGGATGGAATGGATTTGAACATCAAAACAACAGCATGCACGATGTGATTGGAAACAGGCGTTAACAGCAAAGGCTCCTCAGCATGGGCTCTTGAGAAAGTCCATTTGGTCTCTCTGTGCACAGCTCAGATTCTTTTTTTATTTCCTTTTTAATCTTCAACTCTCAACACAGGAGCCCCTCTGCAGCCCCGGCAAGCTCTTATTCTCACTGAAAGAAGTAGGATTTTTCCTTTTTTTTTTTGGCAGCACCTTGAGTGATAAAAAGAAAAAAAAGCTTTTTTGTTTTCACCCTTCCCAAATATATTAAAGATTTCCATTATGTGCTCTGGGTCATAATCTTCTGCTCTTCATTATTGAGAAACATTGTGTAACTGAGTTCTCTGTATTTGAAGACGGCACAGTTCAGAACAAAGCTCCACAACTCAGGCTGTGTACAGGCAGGCGTGTTTCAGAGAACTGGGAGCCACGAGGGAGAACTCACTGCCTGCAAATACAGCCCCTCTTTTTTCTGGGTCTACTGCTGATAGTCTCTGGTCAAACAGGTTTTTGAAGTACTGTCTGCAAAACCTGGTTTAACTAAAGAGCACAGAGGGACTGTAAAAGACAAACGGTGTACCCATAGGCCAGTGGTTCCCAAACATTTTCAATTGGTAGCTCCCTTAACCCATTGGGTCATTGGCCACAGTCCCCATTAGGGCTACAATTCTATGCAGCGTACAGATGAACTAGGGTTTGTTTGTTTTTATTTTGCAAGGATTTCTCAGCTCTTCTAGCTGGTTTCCATGGCTTCCTGGGAAGGCACGGCTCAGTTTGGAAACCACTGCCATAGGCAGCTCATTTCTGTCTTACAACATCCTCAAGTGCCTGATAATGGATCATCTGTGCCAGCTCCAGCCTCAGGTTAGTTGTAGCATCATAGAATGGTAGAAAGGAGCTTGGAGGTCGTCAATCCAACCCTCTGTTCAATGCAGGCAACTACAGCATCCCTGACAGATGGACATGCAGCTTAAAAACCTCCAGTGAGGGAGAGTCTAGAAGTGCACAAGGCAGACTGCCCAGTGCTGGACAGTTCTTAGAGTGAGGACATTGTCTCTTGCCAAAATCTACTTCCCTCTGCTTCCAGCCCATTTCTTCTAGTCTTGCCTTTAAGAGTTACAGAGGACATCTTTCTTCTATAGTTACAACTCGTGTTTTTGAAGATGGTTATTGTCATAGTACAGGTGAAACTTATCAGGCTCTTTTAACCATTTCTCAAAGGGTTTGGTTTCCAGACCTCTCGCCATTTTTGAGCCCAATCCTACGTACATCTACTCAGAAGTAAATTCCAGTATAATGAAAGGGGCTTACTCCCGGGTTTGTGTGGCTAGGATTGCAGCTTCACTCTTCTGAACCTGCAGCAGCACCATTAAACACTTCCTGAGTCAAAGCTAGCTTAAGAAGGATCCCTTCCACTCTGGAATATGGGAAGTAAATCTCCTTTGTAAAGTGTTCTATAGCTCCAACTTTGTAGTAGGCAGGAAAGGACATGGAAAAGGGATGCCAGATTCAGTTGGATGTCAGTTGTCTGGCACTACACATGTAGATCCCAATCCAGGTCTAAGGATTGGATGCAGAAATTCAGCACAAGAAACCATGGGCACAGTTCCTGATCAACATAGGGCATGAGTCCAGAGAGGGATTTTATTACATGAATTGTCATTGCTATACTGGGGTTCATATACCAGATACATACATAAATATGTACCAAATACTAAGTATAAGGCAAGAAAAATGGTGTGAGAGTATCCAATTTCTATAAGAAAGCATGTCAAAGACATGAAGGACACTGTCTCTTGTTGGTCATGCAATTGCAAGTGTGTTATACTAGACAATACGCCAGCATGCAGAACCAGCACAAAAACACGTAGATACGTATTTCACGCAGTCGCTAAGTGAACCAAGTAGGCTCATTTATGTAGCTCAGGCTTTGCCTATAAATGCTAATAGACTCATTTTCATGACAATAAACAGTATAGTCGACTTAAAATGGTCCATGCAATATTATCTTCACAATTTTAATCTACAATATTGCCATTGCTTTCAGCCAGCACAAAATCTGTTCTGTAATTCTCTTCCAAGTAAGAGTTGTTTTTTTTAAAGCTGTCAATAATTCATCCAGCAACACAGTAATGTGGAATGAGTAAGCAGATGAGGAAGTTGCTGTATTCATTATGGGCTGAAAATCACATGTCACACAGACATCCACATTCTCCATAGTAACTGCTATGTCAGAATCATTCACTCCGATGTGGAAGAAATAAAAAAAAAGAAAAGTCAGGTATGTCCTAGATTTTTCTGAAGGATGCATTCTGATCTTTGCACACAGAACCACTGCATCAGATACTTGTGGAAACTCTTTTTAAAAACCCTTCTCCGTTGTTAATTTGGCCTGATTCAGCAAGCTACACTTTAAGTCCAGGGTTATTTGCATTATTACCAATGATAACCATGTATATGGTCTGGCAATGCCCCGAGCCAAACTGAGGAAGGAGTGTTGCTGTGTTCCAAAGTGGATGCTCCAGAGAATTCATCCTCTAATTAGGCAATACAGTCACAGTGTAGGATGCCGAGGAAGCAATGTTATAGATACAGAGTGTCTCTTACCTTTTAGTGTTGAGGACTGGCTAGCTTGGAAAAAAATGGGAATGAAACTATGGAAAAAGAAGAACTTCATTTCTTAGATCTGCCATTGCACAGCTAAAGCATCAGCTTAGCAGTTGTGCCAATTTTCTTATAAAGCAAAATTGGGGCATTTTAAAGTGCAGCGTGTGTGGGTGCCTTGCCCCAGTTGTGTCCCCACCTTTCCCCAGTCATTTCCCCTCCACTATACATCCCTTTGGAGAACCCCAATGGGAAGAAATAAAGGCTAGAAAGAACCAGTTTACTTGGGTAAAACCAGGTATTATCTGCATACCATCTCATCTAACTTTCCTGCACTTGAAACTGCAGCCTCACCCACGTTATAGAAAATGGGTGGCAGCCCAGCCCAGTTATGTGTACAGTAAACCATATCTAATTATTTCCAAATTGGTGGTGGTGGGGGGGAGCAATTAGAGAATGTTTCCTTTGAAGGAGAGAACCCACTGGAAACTGGTAGATTTATAGAAATGCATTTCCAGCATGCAAGTCGAAAGGGAATAAAGGAGGCTTAGCATTAGATTAACATAGAATTAATGGACACCTGAATCCACCAAGCTCTGCACATACAATACGGCTTTTTTGGCATATAAGGGCCAAACTAGAGATGATGGGGAGCACAAACCACTGCTGGGGCAGCACCAGCAGTCTGGGCACTGCCCTGAAAATGGCTGTCACAAACATGCCATAAGGCATGTTTCAGCAGCTGGCAAATGAGTGGCACCAGCAGTAAGGCCAGCACCGCTCAAGTGCTGGGCCTCTGCACCGAAGGGAGGAGCTTCAGGTGCCAGTGGAGGTAAGTAAACCACCACTTGGTGGGAAGGCAATCCAGACTAGAAAGAGGGTGGGGGAAAGTGGGGAGTGATCAAAACTAGACAGGGCTGGGGCAGGCCTGAGGGCAGATCAGGCTCAGGAGGGGATTAGTGACAGCAGCAGAGTTTGCTCACTAATTTAAACCCCACCAAGCCATGGACCAACACAGGTCTCCTCAGGGATATTCTTTTCCCTCTCTCACAACACCAGAAGCAGGGGACATCCATTAAAATTGAGCGTTGGGAGAGTTAGAACAGATAACAGGAAACACTTTTTTTACCCAGTGGGTAAAAAAACTCCTTGCCACAGGAAGTGGTGACGACAACTGGCCTAGGTGCCTTTAAAAGAGGATTGGACAGATTTCTGGACGAAAAGTCCATCATGGGCTACAGGCCACAATGGGTTGTGCAACCTCCTTATATTAGAAGTAGGCTACTTCAGAATGCCAGGTGCAAGGGAGTGGAAACAGGATGCAGGCATCTTGTTGCCTCCTGTACTCCCTGAGGCATCTGATGAGCCACTGTGAGATACAGGAAGCTGGACTAGATGGGCCTTTGACCTGATCCAGCAGGGCGCTTCTTATGTTCTCAAATACCAGGTGAAGCTCTGAGTGGGTCCATTGGGGTTGCCGGGACTCTGTACAGGATAAGGGAATTGATGTTCCTTTACCCTGAGGTGACCTCCAGTTGCTACTCTGGCCTCACAGGATACAGTGACACCCATTTGGGCACTGCTGGACTGCAAGGTGCCAGGCAACCATAGGATTGGGCCTGCAATCATGTCGTCGTTCTTGACAGGCTTGATTTTGTTGCTGTTGTTCATGTAAATAGCTTAAATGGGGACCCCCAATCCAAATCAAGACCATAGCAGATCCTACCATTGTCCTGATTTGTACCCACCCCTACAAACCTGGGTATGTCTTATTTACAGAAAAAGAAGCAAGCATACTAGAGCGAATGGTCTGATCAAAGTCGTCTAGTTTAGTCCTTTCACATTCAATTCAAAAATTCAGCTTTAACCCAAGATGCGGATGATGTAAATTTCAAATTCATTTTGAGTCAAGAGACTGATCAAAGTGGCCAATAAACCTTGAGTGCAAAACTTGTTGCATCCCATTGCTGTAGTCCTGTGGTATCAGATTAGAGTCAGCTGCTACACATTAGCTCCAGAAGTCTTCTTGGGAAGACTTAAATTTTCCATATATCAGATATTTTGGAGCAAACTTATTTTGTGTGACCTATGAAGTGGATGGTATATAGACCGTCACTACAGGCATTGCCTTTCATTGCAGTCCTTGCTATTTTTTCCCCAGGATAAGCAAATACCCTTGCTAAGTATGACTTGGACTGTCAGCAGCAAAAAAAATAAAAATACAAATTTGGTCCCATTCAGTTCATCCTCCCAATTTCAATCTAGCACAGCTCTTGGCATCAGAGGAAACTGTGCTGGTTGTCACTGGCTGCTAACAGCATGCTCATGAGGATTAAGAATTGCTACGAGTAATGCAACGTAATAGTCATATTTAACTGTTTTATTGATACTATTAGAGGTTTGGAATCATCAATGCATCCTCCAGGTATAATGGCTTTTGGAACTGCAGCCTAGAAATAGATCATGTGATAATCTATCTAGCCAGGCCCCCTAAAGCATTGCTGGATTGAGAAAATCAATATATGGAAGCAACATTTTAGCTGCTGTGGCTTTTTAGAATATTCTTCTTTGCCAAGAAATGGAACCCTTATTTGAAGGTAATTGTAAATGTCATTCTCGAGTAGCTTGGAAGTCATTGTTTTAGACAGGATCCATCAATTCTGAAAAATAGCATGTAGCACAATGTTCCACTTACACACCCCCAGACTGATCTGCCTGATTCCAATTGTGCTGGGTTGCGTGATGTATGTACATTGGCTTGGCAACACTGATTTTAATTCTGTACAGAAATGTGTTCTTACCAGTTAAGAATGTGGCCCAAGGGCATTCTTGAAGCGCGCTAAACTCAAAGCAGTACGTTATAGCATTTATCAAGAATAATTACAACACGTTATACCATGCCAAAGAAAATGAAGACTCTTGTTTGTGAGCACAATGACACATGCCTTATTGATTTGTAGGGGCAAATGCTGTTTGGATGGAGGCATCAACTTATCAGCTGTGACCTGATAGCCTGATACCAATTCCTTATCTTCTGTCGTCTCTGATACACCTGATGCATCACAGTGCTTTTCTTTTTCTTTTAGAAACATCTGTACATTTTTTTCTTTCAGAAAGAGGGAGGTGAGTTTAAAATCACAATCTGCTCTAGTCTGTTCAACAGAAATGCAGATGTTCATGACCTTGAAGCATGGGGTGACCTCATCACTTTTGTGTCACCGAGCTCCACCCTGCTGTGCCCCTCCCCCCGAGCCTTGGACCTCACCGCATGTCACTGAAGCCCTATGTTGTTCCACACTTAGCTTCTATTTCCATACTTAGCTATTGGACTGCAGCTATCTGCAATACAGTAGTTACCCTTTGCATCCAAAGAAAAAAACATAGTGTTGCCCCTGTGCTGTTTACCTTGCATTCCAGTCCTATAGTAAGTCCAAGTGAGTAAGACAAGTAACTCTAAATGAGTTCAGTGGAAATTAAGGGCTTAATCCTACCCACCACCACCACCAGTCCATAGTTTGCAGTGCTGCCAAGGGAGCACACACTGCATACTGTGGATGGGAGGGGGGCTGACCAGATGGCCCAGAAGAGGTCATAATGCACCTGTTTCTCCTTGGTCCTATTCCAGCTGGCTTAAGTCCAAAGAGATACCTGAGGGGCTGGTCCACAGCAGAAATGGGGAACACCCGGCTGCAAGACTACCATCATCCCACCCTGAATTGCAACCTGCCCTCCCTACTCTGCCCTCCTCTCCCCCCCCAGACTACCCATGAGCCATTGCCACCTGCTCCAGCATGGTGTCTGGGAGCAGCTACCATGAGCATGGGACCTCTGGCTGTTTGTGCCAGTGGCCGCGAAGTGCAGCATGCCCTTTAGGATCCCGCAGTAGCTCTTACATCAATGGACCAGGAGTTCCACCATCATACGCCCCATATAGGATTGGGCCATAATTCTTATTAAGTGTGCACAGGATTATATCCTTGGACTTTTAACAATAAGAAATAAAACTGATTTTTATTTCTGGAAAATGTTTAACAAAATCTGAGTTGTTGAATTCTTCCTTTAAAAATATTTATGGGAAAAATTAATTTTATACTACTGGAAAAAAAAACGGTATTAATGAACTAGATGTTTACATGTACTGAAAGAATGAAATAATAGGAATTGTAATTCTTAGCATTTGTATAGCACCTCACGTCTTGCAATTTAGGTGATTTTTTTCTGAGATAGTATGAGTGCTTTGAACATCAGAGTCTTGGGCTACAAGCAACTTATCTGAACACAGTCCCACTGGTTTTAAAATGCCCTTATAGCATATTTAGTTGAGGAAAGTGTTGTCATAGAGCATTACCATTTCAAAAAGTAATTTTCTATGGTACACACTTTAATTGCTACAGGCTTAAACTGAAACATCCCAAAATGCTTCAGGCTCACTTAATCAAAAAGGTCAAAAATTACACAGGTTTTAGATGACGCCTGCTAAGTTGATACAAGAAAGCATAAGAAGAATATTTCCCACTACAAATATCTCTCTACAGAAGATGGGAATAATACAGCCTTACATTCGAGGTTGAAATTTTAGCCTGGAGAACAAGTAATTCTTCCCTTTTGCCACTAGGGAGAGGACACAAATCAATAGGCTTAACCTACCACAAAGAAAATAATGGGACAACGATTTGGATTACAGAAATGATTGGAAAGTAGACAAGGTTGCCAAGTACATCCCAAAATTCATATTGATGGAAAATGTTTTAACAGTAGGTTGCACAGACCTTTCTCAGGGGTGTTTCTTATTTCTACCAGCTGAGTGTTTCCAGGGCTGTCTTTTATTTCTACCACTGAAATGCATTTGATAACATCTGGAGACGTGTGTCACAAACCGACATATCTTGGAATGTGAGATCACAAAATGCTTCTGGGGGCAAACTACACCCTCTGGAAATGAAAAGCCGGTGGATTTTAATTGTAAGGGTTATCATCAATATCTTGTGGGCTCTTTTGGTTTCTTGTTAGATTTGTTCCTTTCTTGTTCTTAACACATAGATCAACTCTAACCCTGACCTTCATGGAACACTTTCCTGCAGCACCTCATCACATTGAGATCTTGCAGCACCTCATCACATTGAGAGATCTCTCTCTCTCTCTCTCTCTCTCTCTCAATCTGTGTGTGTGTGTGTGTGTGTGTGTGAGTACCAAATTTAGGAATAAATTAAACAAGCTAAGTTTTGGCCTCAAAATATCTGCAGGGACCTAAAAAAAAAGATTGGGGGTGCTTTTAAAATTTTATGTGTGCCAAATAAAAAAAAAAGTCTACATCACACACACACACACACACACACACACACACACACACACACAGAGGGAGAGAGAGAGAGAGAGGGAGAGAGAGAGAGAGAGAGAGAGAGGCATCACTAGGGTTTGCATCACCCAGTGCAAGAGCTCATTGCATCACCATCATGATGGACCTCCTTCCATACCAGACCATACAGAATAAAGTACAATATCATGTGCACGGTCTAAATGCAGTGGCATCACTAGGTTCGGTATAACCCCCATTAACTTTATTTATTAATTTATTGATTGATTTTAATAGACAACAGCGCAAGTCACCCAACAACTCAGTAGGCAACAAAAACGATCGTGGCCAACTTGATGACGGTCACACAACTGAATAAGAGTCCTCATATTAGCTCTGATACATGGAAATGAGAGCTGATTCACACCAACACCTTCCTGCAGCAATTTTCAACCAGTGTGCCATGGCATATTAGTGTGCTGCGAGTGGTTGCAGGTGTGCAAACCAGGAGTTTGGCTGGAAGTCATTTATTAGAGTCATTTTTTCCAAAAGATTTCCAAAACTTTGGCCACCACTGTGTCACCTTCCCCCCCCCACCGAGCAGGTCAGCCAGTATGGTCCACACCCCTTGCACCCTACAGAGGTAAGGCAGTGGCTGGACCTCCAAGTACTTTTCCCTGTCTGGGGTAAGCCCCAGGTGGCCCTATGGGGTTGCTTGGATCTACACCAGTGAAATTGCTGGCGCAAATCTGAGCGGCCAGATTGGGCCTGCCCTAACAGCCTGATTCATGCTCCATCCCTCTCTCCAGGCTGGCCTGTCCACTGGCCCTCTCATTCTCCACCCTCCCCATTCCCCCCACTCCCGCCTTCCCCCACTCTCATCAAGTCTCCAAGCGGGCCGAACTCTGCCAGCTTGGGAGCAACTTACGCAGGCACCACATTGTCATTCCTGGGCCGGCATTTCTGCCTGTGCCAGCTCAGCATCTCCATCAGCATCTCCTTACAGCACATTTCCGACCACACTGGGCCAGGGCAAGCAAGGTGCATCGGCACAAGGGCATTTCTGGATTGCGCCCTTTGTGAATTAACAATGTCTCCAGTTTGAAAAGTTAGTTCCGCTGTTATAGCATCTCAGCATAAAACATGCAAATAGGTCTGCACGTACTGTAGGCAAATTTACTGTGCTCACTGCATTTGACCTGCAAAACTATAATATCTTCCTGCTCTTTGGGCAGTCAATAATGTATCAGCTGACAATTGTATTCCACCTAAAGTTTATATCGATAATATTGAATGGTAGTCAGTCATTTCTGGAGACTGTTTACTTCTATTAATGAGTCAGGGTTGGTTGCTCTGCTTGCTGGTTAGGAATAATAATTCCTGTACTAAAGACAGGCTGCAATTATCAAACAATCTATATTTCAGGTATGGGAAGTAGATTCTTTGCCAAATATCTGCTAGATAAATTGGATACATGGGCTATTACTAGTAAAGTCCTTGCTGAAGAACAAGCAAGAATTAGAATGGGCTTCTCAATAGTGGATAATTAATTTACCCTATATAATTTAATTTGCCATTTTTTCATGCTCCTTACCACCATCAGGGCTAGTTGTGGATTTTAAAAGAAGCCTTAGACTGAATTCATTGGAAGCTTTTGAGAGAGATGCTAGAAAGGCCTAACTAAGATCATAAATGGTATCTATTGCTGAGAACAAAGAAGCATCCGATTGAATGAGTTCCAAGGGGCCTCTATCTGAACCTATTTTTGCCAGGATTCTTGTTTAGTACATTTTCTTTTTTAGGTTTCATCTTAAAGCCTTTTGTGACTCAACTCCAGTGCTTGGGATGGGGTGTGTGTGAGAGAGTCAAATTGCAACCTGTGCATGTTATCCTATATAGCAGCGATCATCAGCTTCTTCAGACCCAGAATATGTCTTTAACTCCGGCCTTAAGCAATAGGATACAGCCTTGGTTCTCAAACGTTTTGACACTGGAGCCTAGTTTTTAGAATGAAAATCTGTCTGGGATGCACCAGAATTGATGTCATGGCTGGAAGTGCTGTCATTGTGGCACCAGAACCTGCTGCTTTTCCAACAGCAAAGTGAATCAGAAAGAAAAAAAAAGCCTATTTACAACCTTCACACAAGCAAAACAACCACACAGCCTTCCCCCTTTCTAGCCTCCCATATTTGCATCTTTTCAATATGGTTACTCTAAGTGCTTCACAACCCACCTGAAATTGGTTTGTGACCCACTAGTGGGTCCTAACCCACAGTTTGGGAACCACTGGGATACAGATTGTTTAAGAGTCTGTATTCCTGCTTCTCTCTCAAGGTTGACCAGATCCTGTTGCCACCACTGCTTTCAGATACACGCAGTAGTGTCATTCATTAACCAGGAGACGGAACGCAAGGCGGGACTTACCGCCTGATTGGCTGCTCGGTTCTGACGCGTCGCTGCCTTGCCGAGCGCCGCGCGGGCACCCCTGGCCTCGGAGGGGGTGCCCGCTTGCCTGGGTGGCGCGCTGGGTGCTCAGGAGAGCCGCGGAGGGGCGCGCCACCTGGAAGGAGTCCCCGCGGCGGAACGGCAGGCGGCAATGCGTCACGGGCTCCCTGTCAATCAAGGGGTAAGTCCCGCCTCGCGTTCCATCTCCTGGTTAATGAATGACACTACTGGATACACGCACATGAGTCTATTGATAAACATGCAAACACACACAATCACGGGTCTGCATTTGCCTGGCCAAAAATTCCACCTCCACTAAATGGGGGGAATTTATAACAAGAGAGGCCAGAATGCAGTGAATGGGTGTTTGGGGGTCCAGATAGCTAAGCAACTAAGCTTAAAGTGCCTCTAATTAGACCAACTGAGTTTTCTGCAAAAGAATAGATGTTCTTGAACAATATGGGAAGCACAGGAAAAAGACAACGCTTATACAACTGGAATAATACTTGAAAAATTGTTCCGTTTGGACAGGCATGAGTGGAAAGACTGGAAGAAGTGAGAGAGGGTGAGTTGGTTGCCAACTGGGCTGAGTTTTCTTTGCCTTGAGATAACCCAAAGGGACAGAGGGAGAAAATTAGCAGAAGGCTTAATATAGGCACTGGCAGAAAGGACGATGTTAGAAAGGAGCCTGAATTGTTATAGGGAAGTGGTTTCCAAACTGTGGGTCAGGACCCACAATTGGTAGCAAGCCAATTTCAGGTGGGTTGAAAAGACCCAGAGCAGCTATCATTGAAAATATGGGAAAAGCACACTGAAAGCGGGTAGGTTGTTTTGCTTGTGTGAAGGTTGTAAACAGACTTTTTTCCTTTCTGATTCACTTTGCTATTGGAAAATGGCTGAGAAACAACTCAATTTATTGCTGCATTCTCAGGAAAGCAGCAGGCTCTGGTGTCACAATGATGGCACTTCCAGCCATGACAATGCTTCTGGTGGGTCCTAGACACATTGTCATTCTAAAAAGTGGGTCCCGGTGCTAAAAAGTTTGAGAACCACTGTTATAGGGTAAGAGCAGCTATTTTCAACCAATGTGCTGTGAATGGTCTACAGGTGTACCATGGGAATTTGGGGAAGAGTCATTTATTAGTAGGGCCATGGGGGGATGAGCTTCCCACTGGCAGCACAGTGTGCCTTGTCAATTGTCAAAAAGCTGACGATAGGCCTTGACAATTTTAGAAATGGCAAGCATTGTACCATGAGATGAAAAAGGTTGAAGATTTCTGAGTTAGAGGAAGAAAGGGGAAAGGAAATTACCCATCCTCCCATGGTGGGCGCAGCTTACTATGAAAGAGTGAGAAAGATTACATTAAACATTACACAATCCTACCCAATTTTCCAGAACTGATAATGCTGTGCCAATGGGACATGCACTACATCCTGCAGTTGGGGGGCAATCACAGGGGCCTCCTCAATGACCAGAAATTAAGCACAAATGGAGGAAATTATTTGGCTATAACCACGTTTTCTGTCATCTTCTACATTCATTCAAGCTGCAATTCTATGCACACTTTCCTTGGAGTAAGCCCTATTGAACAAAGTGGGACTTACTTCTGAGTAGATGTATATAGGATTGCACTGTGATTCATTAATTCATTGTGAAAACCAGAGGTTTCCCAAACTTGTGGTTCCCTTGACCTATTGGGCCATCGCCTCCTCATTAGGGCTACAATAGGGTGGTGAGATGTTTGTGAGGATTCTGCAGCTCCCCAGGGAGCCACAGCTCACAGTTTGGGAACCACTGGTGTAAACTATTTATATCACCTTTCCAAAACAGCTCAAGCTGGTTTACAGCCAACCATTTTTGGAAAAGAAAGGAAAACAATACCTGATCACCCCTCTTAAAAGTAACAGGAAATAAAAGGAACAGTCCACGTGATCTCATTTAAGCATAAAACTCAAACCAGCCCCCTATCAGAGTCTCTAGAAAGCAACAGCTTCCCTAACTTGGTATAATTATAATTTCTGTTTCATATAAAATGCTACCTACGTATTTTAGAATACGAACGTACCCCGGTATCCACTGATTTGGTATCCATGGTTTCAGTTATCCATGGATACTGACTTGGACATCTATTAAAAAGATAGGGAAACATTAAACAAATCTCTTTTTTTTTACCTTGTTGCCACAAAACCACTGAGGTTTCCCTATCTTTAAAAAGGCGTCCCCAATATCCAGGTTTCAGGTATCCATGGTGGGGTCTGGAACGGAACCCCAGTGGATACCGGGGCATGCCTGTATCTTATTTTTTGGAACAAAGGCCAGTTACCAAATTGCCTGGTCAGAGGGATAGGATTGGTACACTGCTGCCTCACTGCTGTCCCATGAGCCCATCAAGCCGCATGGAGGTCTGAACGCTTGTCGCCTCCCTTTTGCATTTTAACCTATTGGCAGCAGCTGTGATTGTCATCTCTAGCAGGTAGCATTTTGTAAGCAATTATGTTTTAAACACCAGGGAAGCATGAAGCAGCTGTCAACCTGGTAAAAAGAGGGATGCTTTTATCTGTTGTGTATGTAACTTAAAAACGCTTCCCTTGCTGGATATGCATGCGGCAATGCTACTGCTCGAATGGCACAATCCTGTGCATATCCACTCGGAATTAGCCCTCCCTCCAACAACCCAATCCTAACTAACTTTCCATTGCTAATGCAGCTATGCCAATGGAACACGCTCTGTATTCTATGATGGAGAGGCAGTCATGGAGGCCTCCTCAAAATAAGGGAACATTTCAGCCCAATTCAGCAACATCCGCAGCTCCCAGTAGTCCAGTGGTGCCAAAATGGCAACAGCTGCATTCAGAGGCTGCCGAGACCACTGCTGGGGTCTCCTTGGATAAGGAAGCATTTCTTCTCTTACCCCGAGTAATGCTTCTGTGGCAATAATGGGTCTCCTTGGCTCTGCACCCCGCGCTGGAGAGGGTGCAGAATTGAAGAAGCCTGTGTCAGGCCACCCGGCTCATCTGGGGAATTAGGCTTTGGAGGCAGAGGTTGCTGCCAACCACGACCCTTCATAGGCCTGATCTTCCCTGTCCTCTGACCTCCCTCTGATCCATGCCTGCCCCGGTAGCCCTTACCGCTGGCCAGTGCTACTGGAATGCCTGCCAGTTGTACCATATGCGCTGGGGCGCAGCACCAACTGGCGTGGCCCCAGCACCAGTGCTCCCTCCTCACTGGGTGTTGAAAACGTGCTTACAGCCAGTGGTGTTATCCGGCAACAAGCTGCCAGAACGCTAGGCGGGACTTACCGCCTGATTGGCTGCCCGTTCGTTATGTGTCGCCGCCTGCCCGCCCACCGTGCAGGCACCCTTGGCTTCGGAGGGGGTGCCCGCTTGCCTAAGGGGCGCGCTAGGTGCCTAGGCAAGCAGCGGAGGGGCGCGCCAACCGGAGGGAGCCCCCGCGGCGGGCGGGCAGGCGGCGATGCGTCACGGACAGCCTGTCAATCAAGCGGTAAGTCCCGCCTAGCGTTCCGGCAGCTCGTTACAGGATGACACTACTGCTTACAGCACACTTACAGCACCTGGAGCCAGCACTGAGCTGCCGCTTAGAATTGGGCTCATTTGTTCCGTCTACCTTGGGATTGCATTGTAACTGCATTTGTTGTGCTGGAAAGTTGCTTAGGACTGGGCTGTGAGTTCAATGGAACTTTTTTCCAGGCATGTGTATATAGGATCGAAGTCTTACCTTCCTGTAGTTTTTCACTTTCTGAACTGACCACAGAATTTGATGAATCTAATTTAAAAATCCAAAAAGTTTTAAATTGTATGTGGATTAGTGTGAAATGTATGTAGGAAAAAAAAATAAGACAGGAATTTATTCATTACCAATATATAAAAAAGCAGGGCTTTTTTCTAATGGAACGCACCGAAACGGCGTTCCACCACCTTTTTTGTCCCGGCAGGCGGGGAATCAGGTGGGGGGAAGCTGCGTCTTCCCCTGCATGATTCACCACCCACCGGGAGGAACCGCCCACGCGTGCAATTCGTCCTGGCGGGCGGGGAATCAGAGGCGAGGGGAAGCTGCGTCTTCCCCCCGCCTGATTCCCAGCCCGCTGGGAGGAACCGCCCGCACGTGCGATTTGTCCCGGGGCGGGGAATCAGAAGTGAGGGGAAGCTGCGTCTTCCCCCTGCCTGATTCCCAGCCCACCGGCAGGAACCGCACGCACGCGTGATTCGTCCCAGCAGGCGGGGAATCAGAGGCGAGGGGAAGCTGTGGGAGGAACCGCGCGCGCCCTTTGCCGGCTTTTCCCGGCTGCCGCTGGCCTCAAAGTGCCAGCGGCAGCCATACCAGGAAAAGCCAGCAGCCAGGGCAGGGAAGCCGCCACTGTGCCCCCCCCCCAGCTGGGTGGCGCGCCGGCGTCTCCCACACTGGCTGGTGGTCGGGCACTTTAAAGTGCCCAACCGGCAAAACAAGGAGGCGGGGCTTGGCTTCTGGACAGAAGCCACACCCTGCAATGTTGTGACATCACGACATCATGATGTCACCACGTTGTGTGCGTTCCTGCACCTTTTTTTTTTTAACAAAAAAAGCACTGTAAAAAAGTATTTGATACTATATATTATATATAGTATAGTATATTTTTATATTTTATATAAAGTATTTTAGGGCGCAATCCTAATCTGGAGTTAGGCCAGCACAACACAATACAAACCTGGAGTTAGGCCAACACAAAGGAGCACAAACACGTGCCATCCTTCCTAACTCTAAGAGTGGTGCAAATGCACTTTACAGTGCATTTTTGAATCCCTTGTACTGGCCTAACTCCAGGTTAGGATTGTATCCTTACACACACACACACACACACACACACACACACTGACCCATCCCTTTCATTTTCCTTCCCTCTGCATCCT
Source organism: Lerista edwardsae (assembly GCA_029204185.1). Taxonomy (NCBI): domain Eukaryota; kingdom Metazoa; phylum Chordata; class Lepidosauria; order Squamata; family Scincidae; genus Lerista; species Lerista edwardsae. Next base: position 11,098,052 of record JAJKFI010000003.1, on the reverse strand, counting down.
CTGTGCGATAGCATAAATCTTCTGCAATAAAAATAAAATTGTTTGAGTGATAGCTTTGGTTGTGATAGTGGTGCCTTCATTTGGCATAGCTGCTTGAATGGGAGCCTGTGGGGTCAAGTTGTGAGGCACTGATTTTATGTTACTGTTGAATATGCAATGCCAGCATATGAGAAGGCTGAGCAACATTTGAAAATAAAGGAACAGGTTTTGCACATCCCTGATAAGAAACATGATTCATGGTGCAATCCTAACCTGGAGTGCGCCATCATCCCTGACTCCAAGAGTGGTCCAAATTGCTCTTTATGGTGCATTTGCAGCACTTTTCGGCTGGCACAAGGGACTTGTGCCAGTGTAACTCCAGGTTAGGATTGTGCCCTCAGTAGCTCTAACTCGTGTGCAAGGAATATGATGCATGCATTTTAATCTCATTACAAATTATACTGAAAATACACACAAAAAAGAGGGGCTATTTTTTCCACTGCATTTTTTTTCTTACCCATTTGTGCAGGCCCACAACTCAGGAAAAAATAATCAAGTTCATAATTTTCATATTTTTGCCTTTATGGAACACACCTCTTTTTTTTTGCAGTTATGCAAAGAACGAACTTTGATGGTAAAACATATTGAAATAATGCCTGGTTTTATTACAGCTTCTGTTCAAAGAAATAGCAAATGAGACTGTGCTCATATAACACCCATTAAAATTCATGTTATGATTCATCAATCACAGAAAGTCTTAATAGATAAAAATAACAAAAGTTGAAACTGAGAAAAATGAAAGAAAATTAGTTCTAGTCACTGAGGCTTCCCTTCTAATGTATCGTTTTGATGTTGCCTGTACAAAAAAAAATGCCCAGCTTCTCTTTTTTTCTTTTTCTCTCTCTTCCTTTCCCCTCCCCCAAAATCGGCATGGCTTTTCAAAGACAATTTCCTTCTTAAAATTATCTGTGGATAGTCAAACATCTTCCCTGTTGCTACGCAACAACTGTTTGTTTCTTTAATGAGAGATCACTTTCGCTGTATTCCTTTTTTTGTGATAAAAATACTCTCTTAATATATAACTTATTTGAATTGAAAGTAGGCCTGAGCTTCTCCATAGCATTGCAAACCTAACATTTTAACCTCCAAGCATTTTGAACAAAACAAGCATTCCCAGAACTGTTAGTTGAATTACTGACTTTTTTCAGTTGTGTATGTGTGTGGGAGAAATAGTAATTTTGAGTCGTGAGCCACTTTACGTCAAGCAAAAGCAGCCTGTGAATAGAATTCTCAGAGGCTTCTTAGAATTATTTTCAGTCATTTCTGTGTAGAACGTAGGGATTAAACTTTGGCTCTTGTTAGTTACCCCAAGGGCCTAAAAGGGCACAGTTTTAACGTGTCATTATCTAGTTCGGGTTTGCTTTAGAGCGCAATCCTAACCTGGAGTTAGGCCAGCAAAGTTTGGCTGGCACTAGGACTGAACTAGGACTGAACTAGGACTGATGCTATTTTCCCTGTCTGTGGCCAATCACCTGCTTGGAAGGTACTGAATCTAGGCACACTTGTTCCCTCTTCCACCCCAAACAAGAGATCATCAACGTCGAAGAAATTAAAGCACCAACTATGTTATGCTAGGAACAGAGAAGTCTTGTGCAGAATCAAAAGCTTTTCAAATAGTCTTTCTGTTTTTCTTACTCCTTCTTTTCACCCAAGGGGCCTTTGAGTTAGCTTGCAACAATTAAAAATAATAACACCTTTGAAGAACAGATCAATAAAACGCTAACTATGGCACAGTCAGCTACATGAGCTGTGGGAGAAAAACTGACACAGCACCATTAAAACCTGGTTTTGTGTGCGTGTTTAAGGTGCTATTTTTTGTTTCTAAAAGCCACCAAGTTAGAAAGTTAGATCCCAGGAAGGCATTCCACAATGAAGATGCTTTATCGGAGAAACCCTACTTCTGGTTGATGGCTTGGCTTGGCAAGGCAAAGACTGTGATGCTCCAATGAGTGATTATGATGAATCCTCTGGGTTTTCTTCTATTCCTACTTTGGGGCTATCCTTCTGTATTTTTGGATACTTCCAGTGGTGTCAGTCAAATGATTTAGGAACAGGAACTCACTTTTGAGTTCAAATTCAAATGTTGAAAAACAAACAAAACAAAAAAAAAACCAGAAGCAGCCACGGAGCCTGTTAGGATCCGGAACGCCCATTCTGGTCCATTCCCCCTGAATGACATCACTGGATACTTCTAACTCCTGTACAAGTTCAGCTGTCCCAGAGCTGCTGGAAATCCTCTTGCAGTATTCTTATTCTTCATTTGAAACTCCATTCCCCCCACCCCAGCCCTTGCTTCTTCCCCCAGTCCTTCTTCCTATCTGGGGTAGCTGTTTTGCCAAAAAGATAAGCCTTCCTTGCCCGCTGGACAGCAGACCTGTCTGTCCAGGTAAAACGGGTAGGATAAAGAAGCCAGGTCGGTTCCGCTCTTCCAATAGGTAACTTGATGACATAATCCAGCCTGTTTTGTAGCTCATGCACAAGGAAGCTCAGGCATGTTTTTCTGCTCAGGCATGATCAGCTGTGAGAAGTGCTGGTACACAGCAGGCATCCACTTTCCAAGGACTCCATGGACAATTTCATTTGCTAGAGATTGTTGTTGTTCAGTCGCTAAGTCGTGTCCGACTCTTCGCGA
>JAJKFI010000003.1:11036229-11094981 GCA_029204185.1 Lerista edwardsae | reverse complement strand
AGCTCAGTGACTGTACCACTGTGGTTATCAGGAACATTTAGATCGGCTTTATAGAGTTTATAGAGTTGCTAGAGATAGGGGCTGCATTTTCCAGCTAGTTCAGGAAACTAATTTTTCCTCTTAATTTATTTGCTTTTTCCATTCCAAGCTAGCTTGCAAACTTCCCCAATTTAGGGTGCAGTCCTAACCTGCGCTGGAACAGACAGGCTGGCTGGCCTGCACTGTATCCAGTGCAGACTAGGAACAGGTTGGAGCTCCTCAGGGCAAGGGCACGTTTGTCCCAATGGTGCTACTCGGATCTGCGCCTGCTGTTTCACAAGCACCAGTCTGAGCATACCACACAGCCCGGGGAAGGGATTTGGATGTGGTCCAACAGCTGCATCCAACAGCTGCACTCCATCCCTAGAGTGCCAGAACACCCTCCTCCCACTCCATGCCATCCTCCCTCCTGCCCAGAAAATCCCCTGCGCTGGCTGCACTCAGCTGGCTGTGCTGGCTTACTGGGCACCCGCTCTGGTGCTGCTGTGTCGACACAGGTGCCTGTGTCAGCACAGTGCACCTTGCGCTGATGCGCACGTGCTTTATGGCACATACGCAGTAGTGCTTGGCCGACGCAAGTGGCTTGTGTCGGCCAAAGGAGGGATTGACCTATTAACAATGCAACATATGGGTGAGGTGTTGTGGACTTGTGGGTTTTGCTCTTGAGTAACGTCCTGGCTCCATCTGCTGGGTATTAATGGTTACTGAACACATTGGATCCCGTTTTTAAATTCCAGCCAAGTTCAGGTATTTTCCATCTGTCTGCTTGTACTTGTACAATCTTTCCCCCATTTTGTCTAATTTCTTTTCTTTTGGATAAGCTAGTTATATTTTGACTCCTTGCCTGCCTAGTCCATGTTCATTGGTAATTTGGTGGGCTAACTCTTTGTTCTGCAAATGCTACTGTGGATTCAATTTTTAGTAAGAACCTTTGGGGTACAGTGGTATCCTGGGAGGGATATCTTTCCCAATTGACCCCCCTCTGCCTGGTCTCTGTAGCATGAGATATTGGCGGTGGTTAAAAATGACAAGGTTCTCCTTTGTTCAGGTGCTGATCTAGTAAATGGAACCTGGGGAGCAGAAAGGAGTGCATAGGTTATAACTACAGGCCTTACTCAGCCTTCTTTCACCTGTGTCTTTTCCCCCCATGTTGCTCAGATGCCTGGAACAAATTTTATGAGGCCCTATACCCCCTCTCCGGTCACTCAAGTGGAAAGGCTGCCATACCTTTTTCTTATCATTATGGAGTGTTATCTTTGGTGTTTCTTCCATGTCTCCCCATGGGGGCAGCTTTCCACCTTGAAAGAGATATGGTATGTCATGGCCAGAGGAGGCAGAACATGAAGTGATGCTGTATCGTCTTTTATTGGAGTCCAAAACAAAAACAAACAAACAAAAACAAGGGGCACCCCATCCCTAGTACGTTTCTTCACCTTCCACTACATCTTCTCTCTTGCCTGTCCTTGTGGAGGCTCCACCTATTTGGAGGCTTTTGATTTCCTTCCTCCTCCTCGCCCTTCATGCTGCCCCCTCATTTTCCTTTCCTCTTCTTACTTTGCCTTTTCCCCACCTTCTTCTCTATCTCTCATACCATCTTCTCTGTCTTTTTCCTCTATTTCTCTTGTATTCTCCTCTTCCTTTCATTCTCCTTCCTCCTTGTCCTCTTCCCCACTGTTTCTTCATACTTGTCTGTCCTGCTCTCCTTTTGTCAACTGATAACCATCTGATGCTACTCAGCTGAGGCCCTGCCAGCCTCTTCACGCCCGCCCCCCCCCCATTTCTCTGGTCTGCTAGCTGGTGCTCAGCGGTGCCATCTTTGCCAAGAGTCATGGCATTTGGCTCACGTCTTGCTGCTCCCATGACTGGAGCACAGAATGGGGCTCCTGGGGATGGGTGACAGGGGCAGGACAGTGCTGTATTGCAGCAGAAAGCAAGCTGACGTCTGCCTGTGAGTTACCATGGTGATGCAGAAAGTAAAGTATCCAGACCTTACCCCCAGGTTCAAGAGAAGAGCACTTAACAAGATTTTTACCAACAGTTTGAATTAAACCTGGGAACTGACTTCAAATGTCTCTCAAATTAAAATGCAGTGGTCGTGGTCTACAAAGAAGAAGGAGATTAGAATAGCGTTCTTAGCACAATGCAATGTAAGAATCATTGGCTATTCAGATAGCTGTATTGCTTCTTGCATTTATTGACCGGATGGAAGGCCACCGCAATTTCCAGTAAGAGATCCTATGGCACATCTAGATGCTGTAATCCATTGATGCTGAAGCTTAATTAGCAATCATGTAGACTGTTGCTGATCGGCTCTTTGAAATCCTCTTCCTGTATCATTCACCCACCAGGCTCGCAACAGCAAAAGGCATTTGTTTGTTCATTGATCTCCTCTGGAATTATTTCAGCTTGCTTAAATTCTATGGTGCTCAGACCCATTTAACGTTCCCTGGCATGTGCCCTATGCATTCAGGCCAAGGTTTTGATTTTTTTTAACTGTCATTTTTATCAGCTCTTTTTTGCAGTACAGTAGGAAATTGTGGATAGGGTTGAACAGCAGGCATATCTCACAACATCCATCTTAAATATCTGTCACTATTAAATAGAGTTAATGGCAGTGCAATAAGCCAAGATAGCTCATGTTAGGCATTTGTGTAATAATTAACACATCCATATGACCAGCCTATATAACTTGTCTATCCATCTTGATGCTAAAGCTGGCATCAGCCATTAGTTTGTAGCCTTAAGGCTACATTTTTTGTTCCTGGCTGTATGATGGAAAACTACTCAGCTTCTGTCTGCCTTTCCTTTCAACTCAGGATGGGCCACATGAAGCTCCTACCGCACAGAGAACAGTTGAAGGATTTGGTGCCAGAGCAGTTGAAAGTGAGAACGACCAACTTCTTTATTTGTTTTAGCCATAGGCTATCATGAACATGCCCAGAACAACACATAAAGAGAAGTGAAGAGTATGCATTCAAAGTAGGAAGCAAATGTCCACTGCAAACATCCAGTCCAAGAGAATGAATGGGAAACGCCAGTGCGCTGTGACATTTTCCTCCTGGGTTTCCATTACGCTTTTCTTGTGCCAAATGTCCAATGCTTTTTGAACAGAATTTAAAGGGCAATGTTGGGTTCTGTGTGGGCAGTTTCTAAAAGAAAAAAAAAATCAATGGTGTATCTCAAAGTCTGCTTTGCAGATTCCAATTTTTCCACTGATCTTGTTTGGTTTTCTCTGGTGGTTGATTCAAATTATTCCAAATTCACCCTTGAGCACAGTGATGTATTAAAACATGTCATGGCTGGCCTTGTGGTGAAGTACTTCTCCAGCTGTTCCATTTCATGGCCAGATACATTTTCAGCACCTGTTGAGGCTCGTAATTTTCATTTTCTAGTCAGCTCATCATGCACTGAGAATTGATTGGGGCACAAAACAGAGCCGCCGCAAATTTGGCCACATGTTCGAGGTCAATTTTAGGTCAGGTGAATTGGGCCTTTTTGCTGTCTTTCATGTGAGAAAATCATCAGCTCTAACATATTGCAAATTAAGCTCTAAACTCTCCACTGAATGCATTGGGCAGGAACAATCCAGGAGAAGTTTTCTGTAACTTCAGGCCTAGTGTTGAGATGAGGAAATCTTTGTGGTAGGCTGTACAACTTCAGACTGCAGGTAGGGGCTTCTACGATTGAATGCTCTTCCGAACAGAAGGAAATTCTTTTCAGACTAAATCCCCACTGTAGCACAAAGTAGCATTTGATGGGAGGAGCCTAGGCTAGAATGCTTCTCCCTGACAGCTAGTTTTCTACAGCCAGGGAATTTTCTTTTAGTATGGAGGAACGTTTAGTCATGTGAGCTCCCACCTCCAGTTTGAAATGGTATAGGCCAGGCACAAGTTTTTATCATTTGTGTGAAGGCCAGTTTATACGTTCTATATAGTTCCATTATTTATTTATTTTCCATGACAGGTGGCCAAAATATTGAGCAGGGGAACACAAAGGGGAATGGGAGTTGCTTAAACCTTTCCCTGCCACTCCAAATGGGTGCTTTTAAGGTGCTTTTTTTTTTTCCTACAAGGGAAAATTTACAGAGACCAGTACTCCCCCCCCCCCAATGCATGGGGAAGTAGCTTAAGGGACATTTTGAATGGAAAAACTGATGGTAGAGAATGAGAGAAGCAGCAACTTCATCCACTTATCCTCACCATCCTGTAGCTGCTTTGCATTAAAAAAAGTTTGAAAAAGGCATATATTCCAGTGAAATCACTGGGGTTTGGGGCTGGTTCAAATAAAATCACCATTATATGTAACACAGTGGTTCTCAAACATTTCAGCACTGGGACCCACTTTTTAGTATGACAGTCTGTCCGGGACCCACCAGAAGTGAGGTCATGGGTCAGAAGTGCAATCACTGTAATACTACAGCCGTCTACCTTCCCAAGAAAGCAGGCATAAGTTGGGTTATTTCTCAGCCATTTTCCAAAAGCAAAGTGAATCCGAAAGAAAAAAGCCCATTTACAACCTTGACGCAAGCAAAACAACCACACAGCCCTCCCCCTTTCCAGCATCCCATCTTCCCATATTTTCAATATGGCTGCTCCAGGTGCTTCGCAACACACCTGAAATTGGCTCGCAACCAGTGGTGTCATCTCAATGATTTAAGAACAGGTACTCACTTTTGATTGGCACGTGTCGGGACCCGCCCACCAGAAGTGACATCATAAGCCAGAAGTGAGGTCGTGGCAGGAAGTGACATGAAAAAAGCCCTTTTTGAGGCCTCAGACAATTTTAAACTGACCCAACAGTTGCAACAGTATTCCACAGCACCCCCAGAACATGTTAAGGAGGCCTGGCATCATGTTAAAGTGACCCAACAGTTCCAAAACCCCAGAGCAGCTCATTTTTCAGTGGCAAGGCAAGGCAAGGCTCCGCTCGCTGCCTGCCTGCCTGCCTGGCTCTGAGAACGTGCAGGCAACTCAAACATGCAGGAAATTCAAACGTTGCAGGGGGCGGAGTCGACGAATGGGCGCGCGAATGGGCAGGGCCAGCCATAATCCTAGAAACCAGTACTTGCGTACCCCCGCGTACCCCCTGCATGACATCACTGCTCGCAACCCACAGTTTGGGAACACTGCAGTAACACTTGATTAATTTGCAGTATAAACTGATTTCACTGAAAAGCATAGATGGTGTGAGTGCATATGACAGTTCTGTCTCTGGTTGCTTGTTCCACAATGGCTCACATTCGTAAATGTAAGTTGTCCCTGAGCTGCTTGTTCCACAATGGCTCACATTCGTAAATGTAAGTTGTCCCTGAGCTGCAACTAACATTTGCAGTTTCCACTATGTTTATACAAAACTAATGGCACTTATGATGCCAAGGAGAGCTGGTTAATTCCCATCAATTTATTGCAGGCAAACACAACAGGACCTCGGTCTTCACCAGGGCCTGGGTACCATCGCAGTAAATAATAAAGAGTGATCTGTAATTTTATTTCTCTGTGTCTAATCTCAATGGAAGCTGATTTGTGTGTGCATAACATTATTATGTGTCATTTTCCCCCTCTTCACTACTAAGTTTTCATTCTGATGAAGAGATTTTGAAATTTACAGCAGACAGTAATTAACTTTATTGTGTAACCTTCTTCCGTAAGTAGCATCTCTTATTGCCTACTATAACATTTATTTGATGGAAAAGCTAACAGCTGTGACCTAATTGCTCTTAGACTCATTGACTTTCCAAGAACATCATTTCTTCTATTTATAACAAAAGTTGCACATGATGGGGAAAAAATAGACCAAAGGAAAAGCAAAAACCAAGTTGCACATGATGGGGGAAAAAATAGACCAAAGAAAAAACCAGCTCCCTACAGCCACCCCTTTTCTTTTAACTTTACTAAGAAACAGATCCCTAGCAGTCATTCATTCACTTGCTTCTGTATGTCATATGGTTTGATTCTTGATTCTCATATAGGTGCCTGGCTCAAGTGCTGGAAGAGTCACAAGCTGTGTATGGAACACACTAGTAGGATCCAAAGAACTGCTAGGATGCCGCAAAGCATCTATATATGTAAAGAAGAACGTGTGTGTGTGTGTGTGTGTGTGTGTGTGTGTGTGTGTGTTCCGTATAGGCTCCGCAACGCCTGGAGCAACGAGCACCAAACTCAGCACGTGCATGCCTTGCGGCCTGGCGACAAACACTGTGGGGGTCAGGCCCCCCTGGTGCCCTTGGGGGTGGGGGTATGCAGGGGGGCCCACGCAAAAATGGTCGAAAATGGCCGAAATCAGCATTGAATCCGTAGTTTCTGGGGTCGCCGAGATAGGTGGCGACGCTCCTGACGCCGGTGGAGTCCGGGTTCAGCCCCCCCTCGGCATGGGGGGCGAGAAGGGGTGCAAAACAACACGTCCGCCATGCCCTGCAGGAACGCCTCGAGCGATTGGCACCAGACTCGGCACGTGTATGCCTTGCGGCCTGGTGACAAACACTGCGGGGGTCAGGCCTCCCTAGCGCCCCCGGGGGTGGGGGTGCGCAGGAGGTGCCACGTAAAAATGACCGAAAACGGCCGATATCGGCGTCGAATCCGTAGTTTCCGGGGTTGCCAAGACGACCGGCGACGCTCCAGACGCCGTTGGAGTCCGGGTTCGGCCCCTGTCGGCGTGGGGGACGAGAAGGGGTGCAAAAAAAAAAGTCCGCCATGCCCTGCTGGAATGCCTGGACCGACTGGCACCAGATTTGGCACGCGTATGCCTTACGGTCTGGCGACAAATACTGTGGGGGGTTCAATCCCCCTGGCGCCCCCAGGGGTGGGGGTGCGCAGGGGGTGCCATGTAAAAATATACAAAAACAGCCAACATTAGTGTTGAATCCATAGTTTCCAGGGTTGCCTAGAAGCTTGGGATAATTATTACCCGGGCAACGCCAGGTTACAAAAGGCTAGTAAATTAATAAAAAGATGAGTCTCTTGGAGGCCCTTGGAGGAGAGAACAAAAGTTTGACAGGGCTGGCTGATGGATTCTTAAGGAATCAATTGACCGATCAGGATCTCAGAAATGTGACAGAGGACTCCAGAATGGCCAGTGGGCTGGTGCCTTGGTACCTAGGCTGGCTGACCAGGCATGGTTTGGCATCAGTCTTTCTGAGGCCCATAAAAGCTGCACACAACTCCCAGCCATGGCCGGAGAATACCTCTGGTCATGTCCAGCAGCTCATGTTCAGCCTTCCACACCAGGTTTGGAAACTGCAGTGAGTTAAATCCGCAGGTCCTGAATCTGCAGATTAGAAGTTGGACCTGTCCTTGATTTTGTCTATTCCCATCTTCCTGCCAGTAAATTTCACTGAAGCGACCTACTTTCACAAAGGCCATGGAGGGATAGTTTTGTTATAAAAGTGCATGTCATCTTGTATGGCCTTGATGCAACAAAAATATCATCATGCTTAAATCCCACTGAAGGTAATCAATGTGGACTGGCTGGTCCAAAACCTCTTGACCCTTAAGGTGGCATGCTGCTCCCTTACTTAATGATGTGCTAGTGCAGGTAGGTAAGTGACCCTTAACTTATTTAGACAAAGCCAAATGAATTGCTGGCAGCCTTGCTAACCTTGGTCTGTTTCGGTTTTATCAAGAGAAATATACTGATTGCAGACATCACAATGCATTTGCAAGAAGAAAAGGAAAAGTCCTTGAATATCCTGCTTCCAAAACGTCCTGATACCAGAGGTCAAATGCTCCCCCTTACCCAACAATATGTCAGCTTGTGAGCCTCCCATTGTCCAGTGCTGTGACTCAGCTTTCTCCTCCCCTCCACATTGCCTCTCCTTCTCTGTTCCTTCTTCCTTTTCCAATTCAGGGAGTGGAAATCGAAGAAGGAGCAGTGGAGGCAAGTAGGTGGTCAGAGATGGGCACTATGCCACCAATCTGTTGCCTGAGGATGGATGGGCTAGCCCTGCCATGTGGTATGAGTTAGTTGTGTCTAACTTGTTCCATTGATTTCAGTTAAAAGGGCTGAAATTAAATAGGATGCAATCCTAACTAACTTTACAGCAGTAGGGTAAGGGCAATGCAGCTCTGATGTAAGGGAACAAACATTCCCTTACTTTGACGAGGCCTCCGTGACTGTCCCCCAACTGCAGGGTGCAGCACATGCCCCATTGGCACAGCTATGTCAGGGCTGGAAAGTTGGTTCAGATTGTGCCCTTACTTACAGGACCTTAAGATTCCTTTTTCTGCTGCAGCATCTTGCTAATAGAGATGCTACAGCAGCTCTTTCTTAGAAAGTTGTAAATCTCTCAATTACAGTCTTGCATTACAACCTATCCTGCCCCAACCTCTGGTCATCCTTTGATCAAATAAAATGCTTTTGTTCCTTGATGTTCCCCTGTTTGGAGAGGTTATACCAGGGTATGGCTTGTCTTTAACAGTTTAATTCTTGAAAATATACTGAAGTCTAACATTTCAACAATTCCAAAAGATAATATCCTACTGCCAATGCTGCTGAATGCCGTCCCATATTAATAACATCTAATTAACTTTCATTTGAAGCCTTTCAGCTGGATTACATGATATTTGTGTAAATTTCTGCTCCATAACTATGTGACCTGCATGCTAATCTATCTCTTTCCATTAGAAGCAATAAACATATTTGCTGAAATGGGCCGCCAATTTTTATAATACCCTGGAAGCATCTGTCATCTATTTTTAAGGCGAGTTAATAGCAGGTTTCCTGGAATAGTAGCTGGCAGGCTTTTATTTTCATCAGAGATTGGAGATTATGCTCTCTGGCATAAATGGTAACAGATGGAAAGGATTTGATCGATATTATGATAGTGAACATTTTACCACTTTCTAAATCCAAGTTTCTTGATGAAGCAAGAATTAAATACCCTTATTACACCAGTGAAAACATGTGCAAACATATAATTGTCTCCCTAGAATACAACCTGAGAACAAAGGTGAAAATTGATACTTGCCTATTTGTACTTTGAGTGGAGCACATCAAAACAATGTAATTGATTAATTGATTGATGTGTTTTATAGTTTGATTTCCCACACATTGTGAATGCTCAAGAAAGCCAACAAAAATGTAAAATACAAATAATCATAAAACCCTTTACTAAAAATCAACATCAGCACAAACTATCACATAGCAACCAGCAACATACAGTATATAAAACACCAGAAGCAGCAATAAAAATCAGTAACAGAAGGCAGCTGAGTTGGTAACAGGGATGGGGGAGTGGCGGATCTGATCTGGGAAGGGGGTGAATCCCCCTTCTCAGACCCAATCTTTATCCTACCTAGTGGGTCTATGTGAATTCACTAGTGTAGGTCTGAGTAGACCTCTCTGAGCTGTGGAGGCTTACCCAGGGGAGACCCCCACAGCTGCTCCCCGCACAGGGTGCAGTGGTAGCCATTGTGTGTATGTGAGTGTGGGAGGCGGAGAATAGGATTTGGCTGAAAGAGCATATATGTTACTGGAAGGACCACAGACTTTGGGAGAATTGTGGTACTAGTTTGTATCTGTGAATAAAAGATGTTATCACTGGGCCAAAAGTCAGAGCCAGCACATATTGCATAAGCATCAAAACTTTCTGCAATAATAGAATACTATTATGAGTAGATAACAAGCATCTCTGATCTAGCATCTTCTCAAGTTGTAATCCTTGTATATGTGTTTCTGAGCCTGGTACAGGCTGTCTTTATTTTACTTTGGTATTGATAGGAAATCTTGACTTATGGAAAACTGTGACAAGTTGCCTTCTTGCGGTTAACCAAGTCTGGTATGCCCTTCCCTATGTTGAGATGGCAAGGGAATGCAGAGATTTGTCTCTGAGGAGAGACCAGTATATTCATAAAATAGCTCTCAAAATAAGAAGCACTTGGTGGTTATGATTAAACAAGCCCTGAACATCTATTCTCTCAAATAAATGCCCCTTATAGTAGGAGAGCTGGTATGGAATGATTCTTCCAATCAGAAGCAAGACTATCTCTTGTATTTTGTCTAGACTAGTGGCTCTCAAATGTTTTAGCACTGGAACCCACTTTTTAGAATTACAGTCTGTCACCAGAAGTGATGTCATTAATGTGGAAGTGATGTCATGGCCGGAAGTGACATCATCAAGCAGGAAATTATTGAACATGCAAATCATGCAAATGAAAATCAAATTATCTATTATTAGATAAGTAAATATATATGTCAAGAGAAAAAAGTAAAAGTTTACAATAAGTTTACAAATTTATTTAAAATAAAGAACACCCCCCTTAACACTCCCAAGCAGTTGCTGATCTGCTTAAAAAAAAAATCCCCAAACATCCCAAAGGGTGCAATCCTATCTGCATTTATCTGGGATTAACTATCACTAACTATCATTGTTAAAGCATAGTAGCCTGTTAAAAGTACAGATCTGTAACATTTCCCCAAATGCAGTCACATACCATATCATCAAGTCTAATATTTTTTAAATAAAATACACATTGAAATGAATGGGGACCCACCTGATGTTGGCTCATGATGCAGCTAGCGAGTTCCGACCCGCAGTTTGAGAAACGCCAGTGTAGATAAATTTAATTCTCAGTGTAAGGGTAGAGAGTTACTCTTCCTCTCAAGACAGCTATCAAAGGATTGTGGTCTCCACTTTATGTCAGAGGTTCTTTATTTTGAAGTTGGGCTATATTTTTAGAGTTTCTACTCCGTTTCCATCATGAGGTGAAAGTCAAGGCCAAAGTACATGTGTCCAGGGAAATTGGTGATTCGACCTCCCAAGATCTTTTTCTTTACTTCACAGCAGTTGTGGGAGGGCTGCTAATCTGATCGGGGCAGCAATGTGGGTGGAGAGGGCATGAAAACCATACCTTGATGCAACTATTAGACCTACAGGGGGAGAATGCAGGTATAGTATAGGCACCTGTCTTTCCTCCCACCCCCAGCAGGCCAATAGTAGTTTCAATTTCAATTAAGGAAACGGTGGTGGGAGAGTATTAAACCCTCAGCACACTGCTGTTTCCTTGATTACATTAGCAGCCCCCTCCAGCTGCTTTGAAGTAAAGCAGTTGGGTGATCTGATCACGAATCTCTTGCATCACGTCTAATTAGATCCTCGATATGGATCCTTGATCCACCTCTTTATTCAGGTTATTCATCATGTCTGGCTTACATTTGACTTGAAACAAATTTAAAAAAAACGCTAACACCCGATATGTGATTTTCAAATCCACCTCCTCTGCAAAACCCTGCATCATGTAATAGTTATATATTATGTAATAAACAATAATAGTGTAACAAATTTAAGGGGTGCATTTGCATTTTGTGATACTCCAAGCATGTTTGTGCAATCCTAATCCACTAGGTGTGCGATTATTTGCCATTCTGTATGTTTAGGAGGTAGATAGCAATTTGGGTGTTACAACGAAGCTGCAAACCTAAGCACAGGTAGACTCCCTATGTTTGTTCTTGGTACTGGAACAATGGACAAATCCTAGAAATGTTGCTGTTTTGTTAAAATATTGTCATTAATGTTTAATAAATAAGGTTATTATTATTATTATTTATTAGATTTCTATCCCACCTTTTAGCCCGGAGGCACACAAGGCGGCACTACAGTACAAAAACACAATATAAAAGTTAAAATCAAAAAGCAATTTAAAAACAATATTAAAAGCATACAATAAAACAAAACAATACTATTTAAAAACAACAAGCCCAGTGGATCATAAAATATAAAAAATGTAACAAACCAGCCAGCCAGCCAGCCTGTCAACAGTTAAAAGCTTTTTGGAATAAAAAGGTCTTCAGCCCCCGCCGAAATGTAAACAAAGAGGGAGCAGTTCTCAATTCTAAGGGGAGGGTGTTCCAGAGTTGGGGGGCCACCACCGAGAAGGCCCTCTTCCTGGCCGCCGCCCCTCTCACTTCTCCTGGTGGCGGCACAGTCAAAAAGGCCCCCCCAGATGATCTAAGAGTACGGGTTGGATTATATGGAAGGAGGCGGTCCCTCAAATACCCCGGACCTTTAATACATTTAAAGGTTACTAAGAGCCCAATCCAGAACTGTCCGGCTCGTGTAGGAGCAGCAGCACCAAAATGGTGACTGCTGTTTCAGGAGCCGGGCATCCACTGGACGCTCCTTTGGAGAAGGACACATTCATCCCCTTCCCCTAGGGAAAGCCCCATAGTCTGCAGTGGGGCTCCTTGGCTCACCACCAGCTATTTTGCCAGCGGTGAATTGAACAGCCCCGTGTCGGGCTGCCTGGGCCACCACCAGGGATAAAATATCATGGGCCAATACCCCAGAGGCAAGGCAAATCTCTTCCTTAATGAAATGATGCTGCTTAGATAAGGAACTAAGTCTGGAGTGACTATATATGATGCCAGTCCATGGTGCCAGTCCATAGCTTGACGACTCTTGGTTCCTCAGGTTCTGGGATGAAAACGTGCTGTACTGAATCCAGCCATAAAATGGGCAGTGCTGCGGTGTACCTAAGAGTGGATCCATTAACTCCCTGAGTCCAGAAGGTTATGTAATAGTAGGCTTGTAATAAGTCACATGGCTACAGGGCGTGGTATTGTAAGTACTGCAGGTGCCACAATGCACTGTGTAAGCACCACCTCCCACTCACTGCTGGAGACATTCTGGGCTGCGACAGCAACGCATTGCACGTTGCGTATTGCTGTCACTTCCCAGAATGCTTCCCAGATGATGAGTGGGAGGGGCCACTTACACAGTGTGCTGTGGTACCTGCAGTACGTGCCACCCCCTGTACCTACTACGCTATTGCTTGTAATATCTAGTTGTGGAGGGGTACAATGTCAAGCATATGGTTCTTGCTATGGGGCCTTGTTTTGAGACTACTGGTGTCTTCTGGGGGGGGGCTCTCTGTTGAACAGGAATGGATCGGGGCAGAGCCTACCACCAAGATGTCACTCTGCATGTAGGCTCATTATCTCCTGTTAGGAGTGTTTGTAATGGCCACGTTTTGTAGCTTCTGTTGTCTTCTGCTGTGACTGACTCTTTCTCTAGAATCTGACACACTGCCATCTGGCTTTCTTCTTGATTTCCCTATGTGCTTTTACAAGCCTATGGTTGCATAAGGGCCCCAAATTGCTTTCCTATCTCAGACAGAAACTTGCACTAAACTAAGGTGGAACATTTATGGAAGCATT
Organism: Lerista edwardsae; assembly: GCA_029204185.1. Lineage (NCBI taxonomy): Eukaryota > Metazoa > Chordata > Lepidosauria > Squamata > Scincidae > Lerista > Lerista edwardsae. The sequence goes on along the minus strand of JAJKFI010000003.1, from coordinate 11,081,793 downwards.
TCAGGTGGGACAAAGGAAGATGGAGCAGCAGCTATTGACAGAAGTATAAAGTGGAAATGGGGCGGCTTGTTACTGAGCACCAACTCGGATTGTTTTTATTTGGAACAATGGGTATAGTTAATGCCAGGCAGGTGACGTATCATAGCAACAGCTCTATTGCTCCCCTGAAACAGGTAGCACATTGATAGCAATAAAGTGCATTTGGAATTTTGCTTAATAAGATGGTGGGAGGAATGAAAGAATAACACTCTAAATGAAAAATGAAAAGAGAAGGAAGGAAAGCAGCATCAAAAATGCAAGGGAGGAGTGAATGATAGTGATAGGGAGATCGTGTAACAAAAAGCAGAGTGAAGGAGATTAAGAATGACAAACTGCTTCGTGATGAATGGATTCATACAGAAAGCACTCTATGTAGAGGTGCTTTAATTAAAGTCACTGATTCTCCACCAATGCCAGCTGCATGTGTCTAATTGCATCTGTCAGAGGAAAGGTAAATGATATTCTTCTGAGATTCATTTTCCATTCAACCTACCTCAATTGCATCTGTATATTTTCTAAAGCTACTGGTGAACCATAAACCTTGCAGCATAAGAACTCAGTAGTTGGCCTTATGTGAGCTCCCATAAGAACATAAGAGCCCTGCTGGATCAGGCCAAAGGTCCATCTAGTGCAGCTTCCTGTATCTCACAGTGGCTCACCAGATAACTCAGGGAGCACATGAGACAACAAGATGCCTGCATCCTGTTGCCACTCCTTTGCACCTGGCATTCTGAAATAGCCTACTACTGTAATGTAAGGAGGTTGCACAACCCATCATGGCCTACAACCCACACTGTACTTTTCCTCTGTCCAATCCCCTTTTAAAAGCACCTAGGCCATCACCACTTCCTGTGGCAATTACTCAGCCTCATCCAACATTACGATGGTAACTATTTATGGACACTTTTCAACAAAGTCGTTTCCAATGTGGTTTATAGAGCTAACCAAATAATGCCCTGTCCTGCAAGGGCTCACAATCCTATGCAGAAGATGCAGAAAACAAACCAAGAAACACCCCCAGGAAAAGAAACTATGCTAGAGTGAATAGAGATGGTTGGTCTCTCCTTACTAAATACAAAAGGCACCACTATTGATGGTAATGTTTTGCCCTGTTTGTAGGGACATCTGCAGCTTGCACTACAAAATTGCAGAGATAATAAAAAACCCTAGTTCAAAAGACGTCGGTGAATGAAATAATTGTAGCTGTATCCCAACCTTCCCCAACGGAGCTCAGAGTCATCTCATCATCTCATTATATGTTCTACCATTGAGTTACTATCTCCGCCTATCTAGAGATGTCCAAAGTAAGTGAATAAGTGAATGACATGTCTTGAACACCTGGAGAAGAGAAATACTTACGTGCAGATGTTGTTTGTAGACTTCAGCTCAGCATTTAATACTATTGTCCCTCAGCATCTAGTAGACAAATTGGGCTCTTTGGGATTCAGTTCTTTTCTGTGTAACTGGATTTTGGACTTCCTGTGCAATAGGCCGCAGTATGTGCGAGTCGGGTCGAATATCTCAAATATTATCATGATGAGTACCAGCTCTCCTTAGGGTTGCGTCTTAAGCCCTCTATTGTTCATTCTACTGACTCATGATTGCTGTGCAAGGTTTACCTCTAATTATATCATGAAGTATGCGGATGATACTATTGTGGTAGGCCTTATTCAGGCTGATGAGGAGGGTGCCTGCTGCGAAGAGGTGGAGGGACTTGTAAATTGGTGTAAGGAAAACAGCCTTGTCCTAAATGTTGAAAAGACTAAAGAGAACGTTGCTGACTTTAGGAAAGGCAAGCGAAGCCATTTACCATTACATATTGATTATTCACTGGTGGAGATGGTTAGTAGTATCATGTTTTTGGGAGTGCAGCTAACGAATAGGCTGGACTGGTCGTTTAACAGCAGTTCACTGGTGAAACGGGCTAAGCAGGGCTTGCATTTCCTTCGTCATATCAGGAAAGTGCACCTTCCTATCCCTGTCCAGGTCTCCTTCTACAAAGGGACGACTGAGAGCATCTTGTCATATTGCATCACAGTTTGGATTGGGAGTATTACTGTTTCAGACTGGAAAGCGATGCAGAGAGTGGTGAGGAGGGCAGACAAGATCATCGGCAGACCACTCCTTTCCATCCGGGACACCGCACAAAAGCGATGCTTGAGCAGAGCTACTGCTACTCACCCTCTTCATGACCTGTCTCTTTGTTGCCTTTGGGGAGGAGGCTTCAGAGTCTTCGGTGTAGAATATCTAGGTTCAGTCACAGCTTTGTTCCATTCTAGGTTCCACACAGTTTTGTTTACTATCTAGTAAACTCCCACACTGCTTCTTTCCGGTCAGTTGTTAATGGGATGAAACAGGGTACAGCGGTGGTTATCTGTCAGTGTAACGTTCAACTCCTGGGTGTAAGTAAGCAACATAATTTCATTTGAGTGTATACTTGTGGGCCTTGGCCTGGGTGTCCACTGTAAAATGACGATAAAAGTTATCTATCTATCTATGTCCATTCTTCCAAGGAATTTATCAACTCAAATTGATAAAAGAGACTGTGATAAAGGAGGAGAGGGAAAAGCAAGTGTAACAAGAGATAAACTGGAACCAATACAGTTGCATACACTCAGGGTCAGGCCAAGACCTTCTGATGCCCAAGGCGACGTGCCAAATGCTGCCCCTTTACCCAGTGATGTGCCAGCCTCTGCTCCTCCCACTCCCAGTCTTCCAGCTCAGCATTCTCCTTCCCACCACATTTCCTCTTGTCTCCTGTCCCCCACTTCCTTTTTCAATTCTTCACCATAGTGCCAATATTATGCAAGAGATTATGGCAGCAATCCCATTTACATTTAACTTGGAGTAAGTTCCAGTAAACTCAGTGGGACTGAGTAGACATGTTTAGGATTTTGTTAGTTTCTTGGACTAGAGTAGGCCTGGTTTTAAATGTTGCTTCAGCCATGGACCTCATTGGATGATTTCCTATAGAGCTGACTGGCCTCAACTATTTCATCGGATATTCTTTGTGATCCGGGGTTCAATCCCAGGGGAAAGGCCCTCCTTGAAACTCCAAAAAGCATAAGAATATCAGAAGAGCCCCACTGGTTCAGGCTAAAGGCCCATCTAGTCTAGCTTCCTGTATCTTACAGTGGCCTACCAGATGCCTCAGGGAACACACAAGACAACTAGATACCTGTATCTTGTTGCCACTCCCCAGCATCTGGCATTTTGAGATAGTTTACTTCAAAAATCTGCCAGCCTGCATAGACACTTCATAGACAATCTGGCATCTGCCAGCCTGCATAGACACAAAATCTATTTTGTGATTTTGGCATAATGAACCAATGCACATGAACCAATGCTCATAAACCAATGATCTGATTGCACATGAACCAATGATCTGATTTAGCACAAGGCAGCTTCATCCATTTGCCAAAGGTGATGTGCTTTGAATGCTCAGAGAATGCTCTCTTTATGAAAGGATTATTATGATGGCAAGCACAAGGGATCTGCAAATATGGTCAAGGCTTTACTATTTTCTATCCAGCCCTAAATAACCTGTGATACGAGTCTCATGTTTCATTAGTCTCTAGCATCAGTGCTCATCCTCATAAGCACTCTGATGAAAAGAGCCAAGAGAGTCTTGACACAGCATTCCAAGCCATCTTGTGCTTTTGCATGGTGGTATAAGTATACCTGTGACATGTTGATTGCAGTGATTTGCATTTAAATGACACCAAGACATTGCAGCTGAGATTCAGTCTCCCTCTGGGCTGTGTCTTGCATAGTTTAAAAAAAATGGCTATAAAGAAGCATGCATTCTCATTACTGGCACTTGAAGAAATTAATAATGATAATGATTATATTCTTCCACTGAAAACTGAATTGTTTCTTAATTGACGTGAGTGGGCTATTAAGGCATTGATTTAACAGATAAAGTAACTTCGGCATAGAGATTACCGTGCTTATAAAATACTAATTAATATTAGATGTGTTGGTTGATACTATAGGAGTACTGTAAAAATGTCACCTCAAAGTCAAGCAAGTTTTAAGATAGCTGGTTTCTGAATTTTATTGCAGAATGTAATTGGGCCACAATCTTTGCACCAGTCCAAAGTTCTGCAGAAATCCGGATTGTATGTGGAGCCCAGGTAAACAGGGGACTTCCTCATTTGTTTCATTCTAATGCCAATAATGGGGTGTGCAGAATCAAGCACCTGTAGTTGTTGGTAATTTGCAAAGGACATAAATGCACATGGATTTTAATATTTATAATCTGATTTTAATGGTTCAGTTGATATGGGCAGCCCAAAGCAGCAAATTCCCTTGCACCAGTGCAGCACTGCCAGCATTACTTGCACTGCATCCTGTGAGGGAATGTAGCAGATAGGGGACATTTGACCCATTGCCCTGGTGTAAAACCCACCCCTCCCGAGTGTTGTGAATGTGCCATAAAGCAGGTCTGCGGCTACTTGGACGGAAACTGAGCCAGCGCACAGAGGTCCAGCGCACTGTCTAGTTGAAAGTTTATTAATGAAATGAAGTGCAACCATGCTACTTTGCATCCTTTTAAAACTAGGTCCAAAAATAGCCAGAGCATAGTTTATTGGGATAAAAAGAGGACATCTATAACAATATTATAGCCACTGAACTTTGAGCCACTGAACATTTAGTGACTTTAGTTATTAGAAGGGACTCTTTAGCTAATAGCACCAAATGAATTTCACTAGCTCAAATTTCAAAAGCTTGAATGAGTATCCGGGGCAGTTGTACTCTATAAAACCGTTGGGTGAGATATTTTTATAGTATACTTAAGAAATTTATGTAATAGCTGCTCCCACAGCTTATTTGTAGCACTCTCTTTTTCAATGAATATTTCTGTGTAGCCTGGGAAAAGTGGGGTGGAAAGTGATTCTAGGGAAGGGGTCTCCAAACCTTTCGGTTCGAGGGCCACATTGTATATTTTACAGATTTTGATGGGCAGAAAAAAAATCAGTTTTATCAATGAAATGTAAATGAATGAAGAAGTTTTGGATCTTTTTTTGTACTCAGCGTGATATATTCAGAACAAAAGAGAAATGTGACAGAAATAATGCCATGCTTATACTGAGAAATGATATATAATGAGGAAAAATGTCAAATATTTGAAGTTGCTATAGGCCAGATGAAATCCTGTGGTGGGCCAAATGTGGCCCCCAGGACATTGTTTGGAAACCCCCCTATTTGGATACCCCCTGGGGGTATCAAATTCCACAAGGATGGTATTAGCAGTTTCAGTAAGCAATTGCAAACCCCTCTTCTTGCAACAATTCTGATTACAGTTGGCATGTGGAGATTCCTGACCTTATTTCTGACCAAACGTTGATCAGGTCATATTCTGTGCATGTGTAGACTATATGTGCAGACACTGTGTACAGACTTGGTCAGAGGCGTTACTTGGGCGGGGCCTGAGGGGTATCTGTCCTGGGTGCCACATTAGGGATAGGATTTCTACCACCAAGCTCCATCTAGTTATGGAACAGGTGCTGGTAGCTTTGCACCCCCTTCCTTCTCCTGTTGAGGTTCCCATCAGGGTGAATGTGCCCTTGCCCCAGGGAGGCTCCAGAGGCTGCCTAACTTGCGCTGGATATGGCACAGGCACACCAGCCTTGCTGTTCTGGCGCAAGTTAGGATTGTGCCCAGTGGTGTTATCCTACCGGTACGCTGGGTGGGACATCCGGGTGATCGGCAGCCCACCCATCGCGTACTGCAGCGTTACACTGTTTGCGTAACGTACGCAAGCGGCGTAATTGGTTACGTAAACGGCGTAACGCTGCGGTACGCGATGGGCAGGCTGCCGATCACCCGGATGTCCCGCCCAGTGTACCGGTAGGATAACACCGATTGTGCCCTTAGTTCAAACTAAAGTGATGGCGATAGTTTCAGTGGAGGAAAGAAAATGTTTACATCCTGGTGACCTTATCCTTGCCATAATGTAAAGCTGAGCCCAATGATCTCAGGGGGAAGAGAACTCACAGCTATCGAGGGGACTAATTCACAAGATCATTTAACCTGATAGGAATTGGTTTCTTCTTCCCATGTGATAAAACTGCAGCACTTATCAGATTGCTTCTTTGCTTGAAGCATTATCACAGATCAGTTATCATGGAATGTTCTTCTCTCTTATGGCGCCAGCTGCATCCCCTAACAAGGGGGAGGCAGCTTTGACTGAGATAAGAAAGAACAATCCCTGACAGTAGGTCTTTGATAATGATTTCGCTTTTTTAAAAAAAAAGTCATATCTTTCATTTACAGCAAATCCAACATGGAGCACAGAAGCCGTAAACTGGAAGCATTTATCTCCAGTTATTATATATGAAAAATACAATATTCTCAAATGTAGCTATATAATGTTGCACTGGAATGATACTGCAGAAGTAAGTTTTTTCTATCCCAGGCAACACAGAAAACATAGTTATTTTTGTTAAGAAAAAAAAATTATAAGAGGAATGAAGGTAGCTAAGGAGGCTTTTACTGTAATAGAGTGCTGTCATTTTTACACTTTAGATCAGGCTGGCTTGCAGCCATCACAACAGAATATATTGAATGGTATTGAAAGGGCAGGTTCATCAAGTGCTCCTTGAGCTAAGGATGCTATTGTTCAATTGTTGATACTGTTGACATTGTTGGTTGTATTGATTTTTAATTAATTATCTGTTGTATTCGTTTTTATACTGAAAGGTGATTCAGAAGGGGTGTGTGTGTGTGTGTGTGTGTGTGTGTGTGTGTGTAAACATTATAATGTTTTCCACTGCTATAGTTTTTAGGGTGCATGTATGGATGCAAGCTTGCATTTAATTGATTATCTATGTGCATGGCTTTTAAAGATGTATCTCTGGAAGTGCATCTGCATCATGATACTCATTTATAGCACGCACAATCCCATATGGAGCCACTGAGCATGGTATACAATTCGTTGCATATGATACACTGGATTTGTGGCCAGTGGGTGGAGAAAAATACATAGTGGCATTTGATCATTTTCCAAGTCTACCAGATTGCCTCACCTTTCTGTCTCTTGAAATTTCCTCATCATTTCATCCTCTAAAGTACAATCAAAATGCAAACTAATTGGTAGAAAAGATTAAAATATTGAGCATTTTCTTAATGTTCAGAGGGAAGGACTTCACTTCTCGCAGCTTCTTCTTGGTGTGTGTGTGTGTGTGTGTGTGTGTGTGTTTGACAAAAAAAGCTGATTTTCAAGTTTTTGTTTGTTTGTAAATACCAAGATGACAGGCTTATATGAATAAACTCATGAATATGCCATGTCAAGAGCAAATATTCCTCTACTGGATTTCCAATTGTTTGACTTGCAGATGTCAGTATATTCTTCGGGGGAAGCCATTCTTCTGTGACATGTTTACCAAACTGGATTATGCTGAACTTCTGTACACATTTTCATACATGGTTATTTTAAAATGTTTCTGGGAACATCGAACACAAATGCAATTAGTTGGCATATGTTTCAATTTTAGGAAGCACTAACTTTTGTTTAAGGACGGCATCAGAGGTCAATCAGATTAGACATGATCCAGGGTCAATGCACACTAGGGCTGCCTTCCTAAAACCCTCAGTACTAGTTAACCATTGATGGGGAGAGTGGGGGGATGCCAGCAGCTCGGAAGCAGCCACGTCCAGGGCTTAATAGCACCCAGGGTGGGGTGACGCAGTGGTACAGTAATGTGACCCTCTGCATCATCACATCACCTTGCACTTGCACACTACATCCCCTTGCTGGAATGGTTCCATTTAGGAGCCAAATGGACTCTTGGGAGGGGAGATGGACCCAACTTTGGACAATGAGTCCCCCCCCCCCAAAAGGTCAGAAAACACCCAAAGCACGCGAACTGGGGGCCGTGATGTCACAACTGCTTCCCGCCATCATGATTGGTCCACTCTCAGCACCTCCCCCCTGTGAGTGGTACTCAGGGCAAATGCCCTATCTTGTCACACTCTAGATATGCCCCAGCTTGGACGGCCCAAGGTAGAAGGTTTCTTCAGGGTTTCCAGTAATTTGGTGCTGATACTGCCTTTGTTAACCTAAGAGGCTTATAACCAGTGGTGAAATTCAGCCAGTTCTCACCAGTTCTGCAGAACCGGTTCTTAATTTTAGGTTGGGAAAGGGAAGAAAGGCAGCGGCCGCCCTGAAGGACATAGAACCGGTTGTTAATTTATTTGAATCCCACCACTGCTTATAACCCACCCCCAACCCAGGCAGTTCCATTATGCTAACTTCAGTGTGACAAAGGCACAGAAATGGGGATCTGGCTGTTGTATACATGAACATAACACTTTGATTTATCCAAGTAATAATAGGACTGTGCTTGTACTTGTTGCTCATACCTTTCATATAATTGCTGGCTGTCTCAATTCAACTCTCTTTCATACTTTTTCAGTCTTCATTATGCACATGTGACTAAAGAAAAAAAATAACCCAAACCCAGTTATTTTGCTGGATGGGATGTGCTAATAATAGTTGTAATTCAATGTTCTCAACTATCTTTTGCTAAGGACCAGTTTTCAGTTTTGATCCAGATATTCAATATTTGTGGGGTTTATAATGGGAAAGCAGAGTCAATTCTAGAACTCTGTACAAAACCGACTCAAGTCCTGTTTTCTTCCTCTGTGGCAAATTACTGTCTGTCCTTTGTAAAAATGTGGATTTATGATTGGACTACAGATATAGGGTGGCGTATCAAAGTTATAGTGCAGCATTTTTATTGTATCAGTGAATAACATGAAATGGGTTGGAATACAGAAGAGATGAAATTGATACAGCAGTCATGTCGCACTATTGAAATTGTAATTATCTTAGCAGTTGTTACCTGGTGTGTGTTCTAAAACAGTGTTATTTAAACTGTGGGTCGGGACCTACTTGGTGGGTCGCAACCTGATGTCAGGTGGGTCGCGGAAAGCTGGGAGCAGCCAACTTGGAAACTGTAGCCCTTACTCTTGTTATAGTTCTTTTGTGAGTGTTCACAGTTTGAATTTTCAAGTGAGGATTATTTTTTAATTTTGTTTTTAGTTCAGCTTTTACATTCTATTTTGTTCTAATCTTTCTTTCTGTCTGGGATGTTTCATGGCTGTACACTTGCTGAGGTCCAATAATGCCAATTGGCATTTCAGGACTGTCATTTTATTATGTTGTAATAACAGCACTTCCTGCTTGATGATGTCACTTCCTGCCACAGCATCACTTCCAAGTTAATGATATCACTTCCGGTGGGCCATTCTAAAAAGTGGGTCCCAGTCTAAAAAGTTTGAATACCACGGTTCTAAAATATGCACACATGGGGGAAAACCTGCACTACATGTGCAGGAACCCAGTGCAGGGGCTCATGACACATCACAATGGACTAGCATGAAAGAAGGAGGGAGGCAAGGATATAGGTACAACATGTAAGGTTGAGTGGCTCTCAAATTTTTGAGCATCAGGACCCACCTAAAAAAAGTTTCATTTTACAAGCTGCTCAAACTCTGCAGCTATAATGGTAATTAAGCAGCAGTGCTTCCCCCAAATAGCAAATTGTTGAACCTTAAATGCACATAGTCTAATCTACCTTGTCAGTTTTGCAACCCACCAAAAATTGGATCGTGACTGCTGGTAAAGGGTATAACAAGGAAGGTTAAATCAAAAAGGAAAATGCAATCCAATACTCTCTCTCTCTCTCTCTCTCTCTCTCTCTCTCTCTCTCTGGAGAAAGAGAACGAAAGCGAGCTTATGCTCTCATGCACAACTAGTCCCTAAGGATCAGTGGTTTCTAGAAAAGCAAAAAGAGAAAGCAGAATTCCTTACAAGGAGAAGAAGTGTGTTGTGGTGCAAAATGGGAATGGAAAGAAAAGAGTAGATATTAGCATCTTAGGAAAATTAGTGGTATTATCCAGGGCAAACACAGATTGAAGAACTGGGCTGTGGGACAGGGTGGGTTGCAGAGTAGAGAGGGAGAAATGTTGGAAGTCTGGGGAAAAGGAAGAGCAGCAGCAAAGGGGTCAGCCATGGCATGAGACCGTAGCTGGTTTTGGTGTTCAGTGAAGCCTGAACCAGGACTGCCAGCAAGGTGTGAGCCCTTCTTGGTTCATAAAACACTTCACTGTTTTGTGGTGGGAAACTGTTCATTTCCACTGTCTGATAACTCTTAAGTCAATTCCCACACCTTTGAGCTACAGATCATCAACTGTAATTCTCCTGGTTCTTGAAGTCCTTGGTAAATCAGTTAAGGAGAACCAGGCCCTAGAGGCCTGTGATTAGTCTCTAGGCCTTTCCCTTAACTGGTAAAAGACAGACCAAGGAGTCCTAAACTCTAAAACATACTTAAACCAAATCAAAGGGAAAGGAGATAGAAACACAAGTGTGTGGTCAGTTTGACTGTACATGACATACAGAAGATAGGTGAGGTTGGGGGCCAATGGTCAGGGATACCTTAAGGCCAAAGTGACTTACTCTATCTACTATGGTGAGGCTTGCAGTGTAGCAGGGATTGTGGAGCTCCTTTGATAAGCCAACCCAGGAAGGCTTAGCTGGTTGCAGGGAGGGGAAGCAAGGCAAGGGGGTGGAGTTTGCTTTCCTAGGGAAGGTAGCTCAGTGAATGCTTGAGCCTCAGTGTGCCTGTAGCATTCAGAGGGAAGTGCCAATTGCGTTGCAGAAGGAATGTTAACACAGCACCAGTGGGCTGCTAAGCAGACCACAAGTGGCCACAGTAACCATGGTGAGTGGTAGCAGAAGGAACAAGAGGGGTTCTACGGCCCAGCTTTACATTCACAAAATCTCCGTAGGACAGCGGTTTTCAGCTGGTGTGCCATAAATGGGCCTCAGATGTGCCGTGGGGCCAGAGCAGACAGATAGCAGCTGTGTGGGAGAAGCGGCCATCTTGAGCTTCACGCAGCAGCACAAGTAAAAGTGGTGGCCAGCGAAGGGGCAGGAAGTGGCTGCTTTGCACCTCTTGCTGCAATGTGCCTGGAAGAAATTCCTGGAAACTGCTGCTTTCCTGCTGCCAAGTGAGAATGAGGCGACTGTTGCTGCCCTGCATGATGACTGGGAAGCCTGAAGGAACTCTGGGTGGGAGCTGTGTTGTGTGTGAGAGGGAGCAAGCCAGCGAGCCAGAAGGCAGGCAAAAGGTAAGAAGCAAGCAAAGCCCAGGGCCACCAAGGAAGGACTGGCTGAAAAGGGTCCTTGAGAACAGACTCCTTTTGCCATGGTTTGTCATGAGCAGACAATTGACACATCTGTCTTTCCTTCTCCCTTGCCCCGATCCCTCCAACACAACTCATTCTTTCCTCCCAACCTAAAATATCAAAATTGCGGTTAACACCTTCCTTTCTGTACCTTCCTCGCTCATCCCTACTTTCCAATAGTTTGAAATCCTTTGCCTCCCATTCTCTCTCTCTCTCCCTCTCCCTCTCCCCTACCTCCCCCCCCCACTCCTGCTTGAATTCCTTCTCAATAACTCTCCCTTCATATTTTTCCAGTACATCATGTACTCAATCTGATGTCTTTGCCAACATGTTTTGGCACGTCTGATAAAAATTTGAACACCCTACTTAGAAGCACCTTTCCTCTCCTTTTCTTCCTTTCCAGAAACCACATATGCTTCCCTCTTCCTTCACCAATTATAGAGTTCCTGAGGTCTATGAGAAAGATCTATTCCAGTTCAGAGAGTTTGATTTCAGTTTGTGGTGCATTTTTTTGTCATGTAATGATTTGATTGTATTAAATTAAATTTAAATTGTGCTTATTAATTGTAATAATTTATGTAAAAAAAAAAACCTGGTGATGTGCCTTGATAACTTTAGTGACTTGTCAGTGTAGTGTGAGCTGAGAAAATCGTGGCCATAGGACAACATAGAGGCTGTGGTGCAATGAGCTTATCACGAAGCTCAGGAAGGCCCTTGATTGGTTGGAAGGGGGTGCATGCCCTCTATTGTTTTGCACCCTGAGGTAGGTGCAAAGGGGCTTCTTGATTGCTTTGAAGGCCCATTCCTCAATTAATGTGCCACTCATGATTCCATTTGCAATGAGGTTGGTAAGGTCACTAATAGTCTTGTTGACTGTGAACTCAGATACTTCCAGGATATGACTTGGTTTACAGTTTTGAATTTGCTCATCAAGGTGGGTTAGACTGGTCATGGAAATTTCTAGTGACAAGGCTTCTCCCAAGTCAGCCATTGAGGGAGAGGGTTGCTCCAAGGATCCAAAGTTTGGCCTTTTGTCTAAAATTTCATTGGACCTCCTACTTCTTTGTCATCAGCCCAAGCATGACCCACCCCAAGACTGACCTGGGTCATACTCATTCAGCATGTACCCCAAACCATGTCCATATATACAAAAATGTGTAGCATAGCACAACATATACAAAAAGGCATTTTGTAAGCCCATTCTACAGTATTTGTTATTATTATGGCTATAGCCTCCCTGTGAATAAATACTTGTGTCATGTGGGTTAATTATCATTCTTACCACTTTGATATAACTGTAGTTATGATTTAGTCATCTTTCCAGTATTAACTCAAGGTGATGTACAAAGCTATAAATACACATTCAATGAAGGATGCAGATTTTTGATTATTTTATTCTTTAGTTACCTTTGTCATGCTCAATAGACAAGTAAAGATTATTTTATATAACACTAAAAACCAATCAACAAACCATTCAAAGTAGCCAAGAATTAGAAAGTTGCCATGGCAATAAAAAGTTATTTAACTGCCTTTGAAAAATGAAGTGAAAGGCATGCATACACAGATGGTGTATCATTGGGACGCTAAGATAGGTGCCACAACAGAGAAGGCTCTGCCCTGATGCACTAGTTGATCTTGCTTCATATTGAGATGGTGCATGGAGCAGAAGCACCCCTGCAGGTTGGATAAGTTTATATGAGAACACTGTGGCATGTAATGCAGCTTATTACTATCCTTTACAAATGCTTATGTCCTTGTTTATGTATTAATGCAGTGTTATTCAAACTGTGGGTTGGGACCCACTTGGTGGGTCACGGCCTGCTGTCAGGTGGGTCGCAGAAAGCTGGAAGCAGCCGTCTTGGAAACTGCAGACCTTACTCTTGCTATATTCCTTTTGTATGTGTTAACAGTTTGAAGTTTTAAGCGAAGGTTTTAAAAGAAATTTTGTTTTTAGTTCAGTGCTTTTACATCATATTTTGTTCTAATCCTGCTTTCTGTCAGAGATGTTCCATGGTTGTACAATTGTTGCAGTCCAAGAATGCCAATTTACATTTCAGGAGTGTCATTTTATTATGTTACAATGACAACACTTCCTGCTTCATGATGTCACTTCTTCCTACAACATCCCTTCCAGGTTAATGACATCACTTCCGGTGGGTCCCGACATGAGTGCCATTCTAAAAAGTGGGTCCTGGTCTAATACGTTTGAATACGACTGCATTAATATGTCCAAGTAATAGTTGTGGTTCCAACAGTGCTTGTTTTCTTTTCATACTTCTTGCCAAAAAGACCACATAGAAAGCCCAATGAATGCCCTCATGCCCAGAACATAAGCAGGAGACGAAGCATAATTACATTACCATATTTATAGGGGTAAAGGAAAAGCTATTCCGGGAGTGCAAACATCAGCAGTAACAAATTGCTAGAGTCATTGTAACAAGGGAGCCATATAGGAATGTAATGGAATCTTTAAAGAGGAGGCATAGACATTATCGTTATTGCAATAAAGTATGCATCACAGTTTGGTTAGTGTTGCTTGGGTTTTTCCCTTGTCAACATCCAGAAAACAAATAAATGATTGTCTGTGATGCTTCATGCAGTTCAGGACTTGATGGTGTATAGATATAGCCCTCTATAAAAAATGAATGCTAGAAATGGGGAAACTGCCTTGAAGATAAAGACCTTTGTGCCTGATTTTTAATCCCTATGTTCATATGCTTTAGCTATAGGTCTTCCCTTGTAGTCAAAGGCTTGCCTCTTTTCCCTTTTTCATGATGTGAAACTCATTTTTACAGCTTGCTTGCTCTCAAAATGAATCACAACATCATCTCAGGAAGCACGCTTAACATACAGTATGTTTGTGTAATGTATGAATAGAACAGTGATTTCACTAGGTTAAAGTCTGTCTGAAAATGCTCTCCTTGTACATTTGTCCCAGGACATTTAGGGCACAATCCTAACCAACTTTCCAGCACTGCCATCGCTGTGCCAATGGGGCATGTGTTGCATCTTGCAATTGAGGGGGTAATCACAGAGGCCTCCTTTAGGCCTCCTCCTTGTTCCCTTACCTCAGAGCTGCTTTGCCTTTACCCCAGAGCTGGAAAGTTTGTTAGGATTGTGCCCTTAAGCAGCCCTTCCTGTTTGCCATTTTTAGACCTCTTGTGCTATTTATCATACAGTGGAAAACAAAACGTTATAAACTTCCTTTTCTAACTGATCCCCTTCCCTTGTTGAACTTTCTTTGCCTTTTCAAAATTAATATTTTCAAAATTAAACTTTGATTAATTAGTAGCAGGTCTGACTCTTAGGATCCTTACAGACATAATTAAGTGTTGCACTTAGGGCTGAAGGTTGAAATAGAAGGCCAAAACATCTCTGAAGCACACCCATGATGAGGCTAGAACAGGAGGCAAGTGTACCTCTAGGGTTTTTCAGATTTCACTTTCTCTTTTTCCATTGTTGGATGCTTCACATTCATTTGTATGGAATATATCCACCAAAAAAGCCTTATGGAGTCTGATTTCAGGATTTTGGGTGCAGAGGTCTTCAGCCATCCAGATAATGCAACTGGAAAATGAGGAGGCATCTTGAGGGTTCCCCCCTCCCCTGCTGGTCTGGTTTCACTGGTCATTTTGACTGAAATAGCATGTGCAAAACATGTTCATGCTCATTTCAACTATAAGAAGCTCCAACTCACACTGAGGAAAGGACACCACATATGAGCATTTCCAGCCATGGGCTTCTTCTTCCCAGGTTCCCATCAGTGCCCACCATGCCTGGCGGTTTAAAAACCCCACTCCAACACTTTACCCCCTCCAATAGTCCACATTTATTCACATTATTATGGATATATACTGCTTTTCAACAAGAGTAGTTTGCATAGTAAAATCAATCAGTCAACAGGTTCCCTGTCCCCAAAGGGCCCAGCCAGCTTTTGAGCTGGCGCAAACTTGCCCTATGGCTCAAATGATAGTTTGGATTGGGCTGTAAGAATTCAATTTGACTTTTATCCCTGCAATTTTTTAAAATTTGTAGGTCTAGGAAATATATGAGGCCAGAGCAAGTCAGCTGCCCCATTCGAGCTCTGGGAATGGGTCACAGTAATTTGAAAAAAGGGCCTTGGAGTCACTGCAAAACCAAGCCAGAATGGACAACCTGTCTCCCTGTTTTATTTGATTAGCATTGTCAGTTGCAAGTTTTTATGGGGTTTTGCAGAGCTATCCAAGACGAGACATACAGAGCAGTGTGTATCCCTAAAGTCTGTGATATAAAACAGACTTAATAAAAAGAGAGCTAAATGCACAGGTAATGGCCCTAGTCTGATTAATGTGTTCACAAATATGCATGGTTATGAAGGTTAATGGCCTGTTAACGTCTGAAGCTGAAGTTCTTGTAAACTATGCAGAACCTCAGCAGGCAGAAAGAGGAACAAGGGCAGTGATGTTCAGATGTGAGTTCTGGCTCAAGACACAGTGCATAAGCAAGAGAACATGAGAGAAATGCAAAAAGGGAAATGCAGACCAGCAAAAAACTTGCATGATCAGAAAATACAGACTGTGCTGGTACAAAAAAATGTACAAACACTGGCTCTATATACAACCAACATTTGTACATTTTTAGTGTATTGCCACAAGCAATGCTATATATAAATTAGTAGAAGTGATTGTTTTCAGAACTCAGGGTTTTTATTTTAAGTCACTCCGACTCCATTTCAGCTGTGACAAAAGGGAGGAAGACAGGAATTGAACTGAAGGTGTGAGGACAACTTGCACATCATCTCACTGAGATGGATTTCAGACAAGGCAGAGAAATGAGAAAGAGTTCAAGTCACCTGTGCTTCTGGTTCAACCCTCTTCTTGTAAGTCAGAACAGAAGTGGAATTCAGTGTATGATGTTTGACACAGTGCGTGGTTCAGTCAAGAGCAACCAAGCCTTAGGACAGCACTTCACAGGTCCTGTGCCTTAAGGGTCTGATTGCCAGGCCCAGATGCTTTGAACATTCTCGTATGTTCCGATTGCATAGAACAGAGATTGGGCTCATAAGTCATCTCTTATATTCTGTAGTGCTACCCATATTTCTTCCTCTCAGTCAAGTAGTTTGTACAGCAGGCTTAGCAGGCCTTCATTATCCGTGGGTTTGGCAACCATGGATTTGAGCCACTGGGGATGGCCCACCTGGACCCTCCAAACCTGACCAGAGCTGGGATCCAGTCAGGGCCTGGGGGTTTTCTGAGGCCCAAAGAGGCCTCAAAATGCCAATAAAAATGTCACTGAAAACCAGAAGTCGCTTATTTTTTTTTTTTTTGGCCAGGTTCAGGCATTCTATGGCCTGCAAAAGCTGTACATGGTTGTGTGCAGCCTCTGTGGGCCTCAGAAAACCCTCTGGACCTGACCGGAGCTGAGCTCCAGTCAGGTTTGGAGGGTGCCCCCCCCCTGAAATTGGCAGATTTGAATATCCATGGTTTTCCTTATCCTCAGAGATTCTGGGAAAGGAATTCCCATGGATAATGAGGGCCATTTGTACTGTGTAACATGAGAACATAAGAAGAGCCCCACTGGATCAGGCCAAAGGCCCATCTAGTCCAGCTTCCTGCATCCCGCAGCCGCCTACCAGATGCCTCAGGGAATACACAAGACAACTAGATATGTGCATCTTGTTGCCACTCCCCTGCATCCGGCACTCCGGGGTAGCCTACCTCTAAAGTAAGGAGGTTGCACTAACCGTCATGACCTGTAGCCTGCAATGGACGTTTCCTCCAGAAATCTGTCCAGTCCTCTTTTAAAGGCATCTAGGCCAGATGCCATCACCACCTCCTGTGGCATAAGAAACAGGTTAAGGGTGCAATCCTAACCTGGATTTAGGCTGGCACAGTTAGGCCAGCAAAGTTTGGCCAGCAGAAAGGACACTGTAAAGTATGTTTGGACCACTCACGGAGTCAGAGAGGCCAACACACAGATATGCGCCGTCCTCCTTGACTCCAAGAGTGGTCCAAATTTTGCTGGCCTAACTGTGCCAGCCTAATTCCAGGTTAGGATTGTACCCGAAGAGTGCAATCCAAGATTGTCTGGCGCAAACCCCTTGTGGTGGCTAAGGAGTGTTGTGAACATGCCACAAAGCACATTTGTGGCTAACCTGGAGTTGGCTAGGCCAGCATGGAGGCCTGCTCTGGCTCCTGGAGGCTGCATATAGCCTCCAAGTTGGTCAAAGATGGTGAGTTTGTGTGAGTTCAGGCAGGCTAGTGTGGGGTGGGAAAAGGTAGTGGGAGAGCATTACTAAGATAGGGAAGCGGAATTTGGGGGCATGTGAGGACAGTCTGGGAGAGGCCCAGGACGGGAGAGGATTGGCAAACATCATGACAATATGAACAGGAAAGAGGAGATTCAGGGCACAATCCTAAACTAGAGTTAGGCCGGCACAGTTAGGCCAGCAAAGTTTGGCCAGCACATGGGCCACTGTAAAGGGCATTTGGACCACTCATGGAGTCAGGGAGGATGGCACACATCTGTGTGCTGGCCTTTCTGACTCTGAGTGTGATCTAAGCATACGTCATGGTGGCCCTTGTGCTGGCCAAACTTTGCTGGTTTAACTGCCAACTCTCTCCGCTGGTTCCCGTCCTCTGGGTAAGGCCACGCAGCCTTACACAGAGGCCCTTGCTTTTGTGCTAGCTAAATAGCGAGGAGAAGTGAGGAGATCCATTCCCTGCCCTGTGCCTTTTCCCCATGCAGCTTCCTGGCTGCCACGGGATGCAGTGGCATCTGCCTGTTGGCTGCCTGTCGGTAGCTGCCTAGCTACTGCTGAACTCCCGGATGGTTGGGCGCTATAGGATTGGGCTATTAGTGTGTTTTAGGTGTTAGCTATTTTTAGTTTATTCCCTTGAGAAAGCCTTGCATAGTTAGGACAAAACTTCGGGACATTGTCTAGACTGTGTAAATGTGACCTAAATACAATGAATTTCTTGCTAGGTAAAATAGATTACTTCTCCAGTTAGGAATAATACTGTGGCAGCCTCTGCTAACACAATATAACACCTATTTCACCTAGCTAGTAAATTTTAAAGCATTTAAAGTTAATAAAAGTGAGAACTTAGAATGAGAACATAGAATAAAAACACATAACATCACTTTCTGCCTTTCAAATCTTGAAATCCACAAAAAAAGCCACCATTTTCAAACACCCCTACTCATAGGGGTTGCAGGAGCTAAACACTGGATAAGGTGAAATGAGTTCAGTGGGAACCACTTCTTGGTGTATAGGATTACAACCATAGTGTGTCTTAACCTCTAGTTGCCTCCCAATCTGTACTGGATACACATGGCCTGCCTGTTCCAGCGCAGGTTAGGATTGGGCTTCCTGACGCCAGAATAATAAAAGCAAGGCGGAACCTCATTTGATGCCAATATTTCAGGTCTATTTGCATCTCTCATTTTCAAAACAATTTTTTCCAACCTTTCTTTTCCTGGACATATGTTGCTGTGGGGCTATTTTCATAGCAGTATTGAAATAATGCTGCCAACTATGAATTGAAGGGTTTTGAGACAGTGGTGATTGGTTGGACCATCAACTGATCACTGAAAGCTGACATTCCCATGACAGAATGATGGTGACAGAAGACAATCAAAACCAACTACAGTAGTTATTTTGGTGGTCACTTTTCTAGTTACTTTTCCTTGTCATTTCTTACTGTATGACACCTCTTGTTGATGTTTTCTACTAAGGAAAGAAACAACCGATCCTTTTAGCTGTTGACTATGGGGAGGAAAAGGATGACATTTCAAGATTGCATTATGTCCTACACCAATACGTCTTTTTTAAATGGCTGGTGGTGGTGGTGGTAATCATGGAGGACCCTTCAAGACTACATGGACGCTACATCAGTGCTGGAAAGTTGGTTAAGATTGAACCCAAAGCGCCAGAGATCCATCACCCCTGTGCTATGACCATTTTGTTTGAAAGTCTTGCCTAGCAGATATGCTTCTGTAGTGTCTGTTGACCACTTGTTGATTCCTTGTTGACTTCGAGTCCCACTTGAAATAATAACAGAGATTAGACCAAAGCTCTCAAGAGTGCCGTTATTTATCTGCCATATACTTGATACCATCGTTCCTGTAATGATCTGGTGATATCTCATACTTCACAGACAGCAGATTTATGGCTCAGCACAGAAGATGGGCCTTCTGTGTTCAAAGTCAACGTTGGTCCAGGCCAGTGATGGCAAACCTTTTGGGCTCGGTGTGTCAACCGTTTGGAAAATACTTAACTTGACTCTGCTGGCGTGTCAACCCCCCTCCCAAACAAAAGAGAAACAGTTCTTCATATTCATTTATTTAAACAAAAAATACAGTCCAATTATGGGTGGTGCTATGCATTCTATAAAGAAACATCAAATAATTGCAAAAAATGAAAAATAAGTAAAATAAGCTCAATTTTTGTCAGGTGTTGATGAACACTGGTGTGTCACCCCAAGTGTGTCACCTCTGACATGTGTGTCATAGGTTCGCCATCACTGGTCTAGGCACTCCATCACACTGGCTTTAGTTTGGCATAACACAATCCTATACTGTATATATTTCCTTGCAAGTCAATTCCATTGAGGGCATAATCTTAACCAACTTTCCAGCACTGGCTGGAACGTTGGACAGGATTGGACAGGACCATAGACTTTCAGCCCAATCTCATGGCATTATTTTGAGATTTGCTCAATTATCACAAGCACAATTAATTTTGCCTCATTCTGCTTAGCTCTCGTTTCCCATGCTGCAAGTCCCAGTTTTGCATTCCATCTGATTTTTGAGCCATATTTAACAGTTTGCTCTCTATTTGTTTTCTCAGCTAAGCATTTTTAGCATTTAAAATTCTTCTAATGAGGAACAATGGCATTTAAGTGGAGTTCTGCTGGCTGTTTGGGTACGTATTTATGAAGCATTGCATAACAAGTGCAAGCAATTCACACTTGTCAATTGTTTGGAGTTCTGCTGATTACTGTTTCTGTAATCATCAGGGTGCTTTATTTCTTTAATATTTTTCCTGCAGAAAGGCTAATTATTCATTCACTGATGTCCCTCCACTTTCAAATTCTGTTTAAAAAATATTCAGAATTGAGACGTCCAGGCTGCCTGGTAATGAATGCTGTAAGCAATGCCTATAAATAAATCATAAATTATCCTCCCAGCTGTATTGAAACATGGGCTATCAAATTATTCTAAAATCTATTTTTTTTCCAAAAAAAATCCCCAATTCACAGAACCATATGGCATCTTTAACATTATAAATTCATTCAGGTTTGAAAAGTGTCAATGGTACTTCTTATCATACTTCCCCTTCAAATCTTGGTACTATTTCTGATCTCCTTGATGATGAACTCTGAGCAACATTAATTATCAAGCACTGTTGTCATTGAAGGAGGTTTTTTTTTTTTTTAGACTGGCAATTCTTGAGCCGCACAGATTATCCGCACTTGAGCAGGGCTGGGGTCACGGATCCTTGGTTCACAAGGCAGAGTGTTTTCTGGAACAGAGATAGAGACAGTGCCTAGAGGTCTATAGTGGAGCCCAGTAGTTTTTGCAGATCCAGAAATGCATACCACAGCAATTCAGTATCCAGGGCTAGCCCAAGAGTCATGACACCTGAGCTGGCATGCCAAAATGTATGCCCTCCCCTTTCCTGATGATGTGCCAGCCTCTTCTTCTCCCATTCTCCAGTGTTCTAGATAAGAACTTTCCTCCCTTCTACATTTCTTCTACTTCTTTGCCCTCCTCTTCCTTTTCCAATCCAGAGAGTGGAAGGAGAAGGAACAGCAGTGGAAGCAAGTAGGTAGATCCGCCACCATTTGGCTATCTGGGACAACCAATTCAGTTGGACATGGATGGGCTAGCCCTGTCTATATTCACATAGTGCAGGCCTCAACATTTTATAACCCAGTAGTTCTCAAACCTTTTAGCGCTGGGACCCACTTTTTAGAATGACAGTCTGTTGGGACCCACCAGAAGTGATGTCATTAACCTGGAAGTGATGTCATGGCTGGAAGTGACATAATCAAGCAGGAAAATGTTAATGACAAAATCAAATCAAATTAAGTAAATTAAAAGTTCATAACAAAAGGTTATACTTATTGTAAACGTTGTTTGTAATCTTTTGTTTATAAAGAACAATAAAGAACCCTCCGAACCCTCCCAAGCAGTTGCTGATCTGTTTTAAAAAAATTCCCATAACATCCCAAAGGCTGCAATCCTATCTACACTTACCTGGAAATAAGTCCTATTGACTGTCATTGTTAAAAGCATATACAGTTGGAGCCTCTTTATCCGTGGATTCGGCATTCGCAGATTTGCCTCACCATGGATGACGAACCCCAAGATTGCCCTACTGAAGACCTCTGCAACTGGAAGGTTTTCTGAGACTGGCAGAGGCCACTCGCCATTGCATGTGGAAACTATGAAGCTCAGAAAGTTTTTGGTGAAAACTGGAAGTTGCTGCAAAAAGCCTTTCTGAACCTTTTCGAGGTTCAAAACAGCGCTTGCATGTTCTTGCTCCGGTCATGTTTGGAGCTCCAGTGGGACCTGAAAATATCAGATTTCATTGTCTGTGGTTTTTGGTATCTGAAGGGGGTCTGGAAACAGAACCCCTGCAGATAAGGAGGCTTCACCTGTGCATAGTAGCCCGTTAAAAGTACAGATCTGTAACATTTCCCCAAATGCCATCATATACCATGGCAGCATCGAGTCTAATATAGTAAAAATAAAATACAGATTGAAATGAATGGGGACTCACCTGAAAATTGGCTCATGACCCACCTGAAATTGGCTCATGACCCACCTAGTGGGCCCTGACCCACAGTTTGAGAAACACCAATGAAACCAAATACAACGTATGAGTTCTGTATTTTGGTACTTGTCTATCTTGTTTTTGTAGTCTAGGCAAGCAGCACAAATAAGAGGTTTGTACATAGTTCAGTGGTCTGGGAACAGGGGTAAATTACCCCAAATGGGGTAAAAATGAAATTCCTGGGGGTAATGGATGGTCATGCTGCCGAGACACAGCCGGGCATGCATATGAATCTATATCATATGCATGCATATGAATCAAATCTAACTAAGCAGGTTAGATATTTACAATAAGAGTAAGATTAAAAAATATTTAAAGAACTTTCCTAACTCTCCCAAACCCTTTACAGCTTCATATTTACATAGCATTAATTAAGCTCATTAATTAATCAAATAAAAAGCAATGGGTTCCAATATGTAATTTTTTTCTCTTTTGTTCTGGCGGGGTGTGTGTGTGTGACGTCAGCGTATCTAAATATATTTTGGGGTAAAAGGTAAAAAAGTTCCCTGACCCCTGACATAGTTGGTCATGTAATGTATGTGTTATATTCAGACAGTGTCCCTGGGGACACATTTCCATGTGAATGTCTGTACTGTACTTGGGTTGATTCTCAAAGCCCTTGGGGTCAGGTATCCTTGAAAATCCTGTGGATATAATCCAGGGTTGGACAGCAGCCTGAATAAAGGTTGTTTTTGTTTCATTGAAGAAGGACATGGCCTGTACTGGGATTCTCCTCTGTGGTTTGATTATCTCTGTGCTAACCAATGAATCTATATATATATAAAGAAGAGCGTATGTATGTGTGTATGTGTGTATGTATGTTCCACATAGGCTCCGCAACGCCTAGACTGACTCGCGCCAAACTTGGCACGCAGGTGCCTTGGCCCCCCGAGACCGTCGCTGCGTGGTTTTGGAATGGCTCGCGCCCCCACGGGTGGGGGTAAAAGCGAATTTGTGGTTCTCTATGGGTGGCTATGGGCTGAGCCACTGCATTCCGTGGCTCTGATGATGTCATGATGAGATGCAAAGTACATGCAAATGACATGTGGAATCTTCAGGCAGCAACTGAACTCTTTACAGTTGAAGACAAACAGCAGCAAATAGGTTTCCCGCAGGTAAACCTATACAGGGCCATCTGTATGGCTGCTGAGCAGGGGTGGTGGTCAGTGATGGGACATATAAACACCCAGGCGCAAATAGGTTTCCCGCAGGCAAACCGATACAGGGCCATCTGTATGGCTGGTGACTGGGGGGGGGGTCAGTGATGGGACATGTAAACACCCGGGCACACATGTGATTAGGGGGGGGGTCAGGGACAGGATATATAAACGGGCCATCTGTATGGCTGGTGAGTGGGGAGGGGGGTCAGGGATGGGACATATAAACACCCGGGCGAAGCCAGGTACATAAAAGGTAGTTGACAATAAGATCATGTGATGAAAGAATGCCCTTCTATGGGCAAAAGAAGGCAGAGTTATTATCTGGAGGCCCTGTCATGGAGCCTTTGCACTTGATAATTGTATGTGGGTACAAATTGTACTTGGGCACAATTTTCATGTGAACAATGAAACTAGAGGTAGTTTCTTATTCCTAGTTTATAAAATTTATTCCAGATATCTGAATTTCTAGCTTGCATATTTTGAGCACAATATATTCCCTTTATAATCAGCATGTTTGGTCAACTTGCTTGTACAGTCTTTCCTCTTAGGGCTCTAGCCATGGGGACTGCAGTGGGTGGAGGATTTTGGAAGATTTGAACCAGGCCAGTGGGACTTCGCAGTTAATTTAAACAGAATTTGATCGGCATCCTTAATTGTCTGGATTGAGCATGACAGACAGCAGAAGCAAAAGAGTCCCAATTATGCCTTTCACACAGTCCCCATCAGTAAACAGGACTAGATACATGAATGGAACTCTCTAGAGTCATGACTTCTGAGATCATGCCTCATTGAGTTTAAATCTCATTAAATGCATGCAATAATTTCACTTAAAATATTACTGCATTGTAATAACGTAGGATTGCACAAAATGCTTTGTTTTATGACACACATTAAATAGCATTAAGGAAGATGATAAAATTGATGTTGGCATTCTAAATTTGATTGTTTCTTCTCTGCAGTGTGCTAATCTCTGCTCCTCATTGTTGCCTTGCATATTTTTGCAATAGAAAACCAGAATATTCATTTCTGGAATAAAAGCCTAGCATTTTTGAGGGAACAAGTCAAGGGAGAGGAGACTGCTGGAAGAATTTCCTACATTCTTCTTGAGTAGGATTAGGGGGATATGTGTGTTTGCTTCCTTCCCCCCCAAGTTTACAATTAATTGTCAAATCAGTTTTTCCAAGCCAAAGGTACCTGAGAACACTACACCAAGACTACATTTCAGAATGTCAGCCAGTCGCAGTCTCTATCTCTGTGCTGGTGGATCAGCTGCATTTTTCATGAAAATACTTTAGGGAAGACACTTTGGTGAAAAAAGGGAAATGGTGTCTGTACATTTGAATCAAGGACTCTTGCAGCACTGCCTTTGAATAGAGCCAGCCAAATCCCCAATACCAGAAATCCACTGGCATGCCACAAAAGTAATGTTGCATAAGTATAATTTCTAATCCAGACTGCTTGGGATGGGAAGGTATCTGGATTTTGGGTTTGTCTGGATTTTGGAATAACTGCATACTTATAATGAGAAATGCTTCCTTTTGCTCTGTTATTCATTTGGGTGTATGCTGGCCTTTTTCAACAATGACACACGGCACAGAGCAGAGAATAGAATTTACAGCTAGTATGTGAGAATGAGCACAAGACCTTCTAGTGTTCACACTACAGAAATTTTTTTTTTTAAGTCTTGGACAGAAGTATCTGGATTTCAGAATGATCTGGATTTCGGATGTTCGGATAAGGGATCATCTACCTGTATTGTAAAGAGGATTTTAAATACTTTTTCCACCTTCTTTCCCCAAGTACCACTGGCACCAGAGAGAGCTGCTGGGCACTGAAGTGGGCAGCTTGCCCCAAGGTTGCAATAAGGAAGAAGCTGCTCTGTAGCATATATGCATATTGCTCCCCATAGAACAGGAAGGGCTGAAGCTCAGTGATAGCATTCCTGCATGCAGAAGGTCCCACGTTCAATCTCTGGCTTCTCCAGAATGGCAGAGACAAATACCTGTTGGAAACCTTGGAGGGCTGTAGTGTTGGCGAGTGGGAGGGGCTGTTTACAGGGTACATTGCGACGCTTGCAATATTTACCATGCCATTCCCTGTACGTACGCTGCAGGGTGCATGTAAGAGTTCAACCACCCCCTCACCCCCCTCTGATTTTCCTTTTGAAGTTAGGTGGCACGTGAGTTAGCGTGCCGCTGAGTTTGGTACTGCCCCCACACGAGGCACAAGCAGGGGCTCCCTCCAGCCGATTGGGTGGGGGAGGCATGGAGCTGGGCCATGAGGCACCACCGAGCAAGCCCACTCAGTTGGAGCTTTAGCGGTAATGCCCTACCCACCCACCCACCCTCTGCAGTTTGAGACTAACTGGTTGTCCATTGGGGGTTGGGTAGGAATTTTTTGCCATCACCCAGGTTGGCCTTTGGCTGTTGGTTTTTTCACCGATCCCAGAATGGAGTTAGTGGATTGTGGCATTAACTGAGTTGTTAATATTTCTGGTCACTTTAGGCAGGTAGTGTGTAGTTCTGCCCAGAGACGACTTTTGTTCTTTGAATAGACTTTTTCTTCCAGTGTCTGCTCTGTAAACAGAAAAAAACTTTCCCTGCTGTTGTTCTCTTTCTGTGCATTGAAAACCAGGGCTGTCTTGTTTTAATTTTAATGTGTTTTGCTGAAAAGTGCTCCAGTAGTTGAATTATAACGATATCACAGTTGTGCAATTAAAAACCTTATTAAATTATGAAAGAAAATCAAGCATTTGTGTAGAAGACAAATAGATTTCATAATCTGTGGTTTCATATCACAGGATAGAGTGTCTGAATGGCCCTAGAACAGGAGCAGCCATTATCCAAGCCACAGGAATGCTAATTATCCGTCTAAAGCATTTATACACTGCTTTTCCAACACTCAAAGTGACATACAAACAACAAAAAAGCATATTTTAAATGGCAATTAAACTTTGAAGCAATAAGCTAAGCAGATAAACCATTGAAATTGAAGAACTGCTGCCAGACAACAGCCAAATGAAAATGTCACCCCCATGGTGAGTTCTTTTCCTCCCTGTTACAAAGATGATTCACCATTAAAAGCAGCTCTGTCAGTTTCTACTCCATTGCTAGCGGCAGCCAGCGACATGGAAACTCCACACAAGACAACAGTGTGTGGGTCAAACTAGATGATGGTACACTCTGTGTCTCTGTATTTTAAAATGCAAATAGCATTCACATGGGGATCTGATTTGGATTTAATCTGGGACAGGACAGAGCTTTTTGCCTCCACTATGATCCCAATTTGGATCAGCCCTCATGGACCTTGAGACTGCAATCCTAAATGCACCTTCCTGGGAGTAAGTCCCATTGAACACAATGGGGCTTACTTCTGAGTAAACATGCAGAGTCTTCTGCTCGAAGACAGTGGTTCCCAAAGTGGTGGGTTGCTTCCAGTAGTGTCATTCAGTAATGATCAGACGGAATGCGAGGCGGGACTTACCGCCTGATTGGCTGCTCGTTGATGACGCGTCGCGACCTTGCCGAGCGCCGTGTGGGCACCCCTGGCTTCGGAGGGGGTGCCCGCTTGCCTGGGGGGTGCGCTGGGTGCTGAGGAGGGCCGCGGAGGGGCGCGCCACCCGGAAGAAGCCCCCGCGGCGGAAAGGCAGGCGGCGACGCGTCACGGGCTCCCTGTCAATCAAGGGGTAAGTCCCGCCTCGCGTTCCGTCTGATCATTACTGAATGACACTACTGGTTGCTTCACTGGAGTTTGGGAATCACTGTGCTAAGAGGTTTGCAGCCTATTTCTAACCTGTGCTGGTGCAGTTGGGCCAAGTAGCCTATAGCAGTGGTTCTCAAACGTTTTAGACCAGGACCCACTTTTTAGAATGACACTCGTGTCATATCAGGACTCACCAGAAGTGGTGTCATCAACCTGGGAGTGATGTCGTAGTTGGAAGTGACATCATCATGCAGGAAGTGCCATCATTGTGACATAATCAAGTGACACTTCTGTGATACAAACTGGCATTCCATTACTGCAGTAATCACATAACCATCTGACAGAAATCAAGATTTGGACAAAATACTATGTAAAAGCAGGTTAGGAGCAGGCTGGAGGTCTTCTCAGATATTTTCACCCTCATCCTGTGTAATGCTGCAGCCTTCCCAATAGGGCTACTCAGATTTGCATATGTTAAATCACTGGTGCAAAACCAAGCAGCTTCATGTAAAGCTGCTATGCCTGGGAGGGAGGAGAGGAGGCCCCCTCTGCCAAGCCTTTCTCCCTTCTCGGACTTGTTCCACCATCCCCCCCCCAGAAATGCTCTCCCCCCTCGCCCCTGCACTGTTCAGCAGAGTACTCGCCTCCATCAGCGGCCAAAGATCCATATACAACACTGGCGGAACAGCGCAGCCTTCCTGCCACCGCTTCCTACTCTTGAGTCATCAAAAAGCGCTTTATGGAACTTTTACCATGGCAGTGCTTTCAGAGACTGATTGCACAGTGAGACACTCAGTGTGTGTGTGTCTGGGTATGCTGAAGCTTGCCTAGCAGGCCTTGAAGCTCCTGCTAGGCACAGTAAAGATGCCTGTTGTCTGTTGCATCATGTCCTGCAGTTGTCAGATATTATCAAGCTTCCTAATTCACCAGAATCTATGCCAGTTTTACAGCGCAATCCTATACCCCCGCAAGCGCTAAGCTCTTGCACTGGCCGAACACTGTCGCAAACGTGCCGTCAAGCGTGTCCGCGTTGGCGCTTTGGTGCTGGACCGGCACAAGCAGCAGTGCTGGTGCTCGGGCGCCGCTGCGACCATCAACAGCACCGGCCTTGTGCCAGTCAAGTGTTGGCATCACTTGGTCGGTGCAGGGCCTCCACAAGGGCATTCCAGAGGCGTTCCAGGGATGTAACTGAGTGGCACAGTGGGCGGAGACAGGTTGTGATGCAAGACGGTCATAGTGCCATATCCTAAAGTCCATCCCTGGCCAGGGTGGCCCCGATCTGGGCCGCTCCTGTCCAAGTTCCTCTGCGCCTGCAAAACAGGAGGCTCAGATCCGAGCAGGCCCATAGGGGTGACCGGAGTTTATGCGGCTGCAAGGAGAAAACCTCCCCTGTTATGTTGGCCTTACTATGTCGTCCTTATTTAGGATTGTGCTGCCCCTCTGACAAAATAGAGCTGGGCCTTCTTTCTTTTTGTGATTAATAAAGTAGTGCTTTCCACTTGTGCTTTCTCAGGTTGTAGCTCAAGCTGCTTACTTTGGAGACCCTGAGCAGAAGGATACCCTTCTACAGGTTTGAGTATGGCTGCCTGCAGATCCAGCCTGGCCCTGATAATCTGTAAACTACACCAGCTCTAATACAAAAGGGAGAAAATCCTTCATCCACCGCAGGCAGAAGTTGCCATGAACCTATTTATAAAGTGACAACTGAATAGCAGGGTTGAATTAAAAATGGAGAATTAAAGATCTTTGAAGTCCTAAGGACTCCGTCCTCAGCAGTTGCTTAATGTAGCTTAAATGGCATAATGGAAAACCATCCGTCTTTTTTGGTCATAAAAGCAAAACAAGTGTGTGTTTGTCTTGATAATGTTTATTGCAGAGTTTGTATGATTTTGGTGCTCTGCATTCGCTTAAATATTAATGTTAGCATCTGTTCAGTTCTATGCTTCAACAGTTATCCTGAGCAAGAGACGAAGGTTAAATGCTTTCCTCTTGTCACTGCAAAACATGTCTCATTTCCTTCCTTCCTTCTCTTAAGAATCAACAGTGGGGAAAAAGCTGTGGGGTGGGGCAATGAAAGTGAGAAAAAAATCTGAGGATAGAACAGGACACAGAAATCTACCAGAATAATTTGAGCTCAATAAACAGCAACAAGCAGAACTGATATAAATCTCTCTGCAACAAACAGCAGAGAAATGTCTAAAGATCCTATGAATATGTATTCAGTAGTGGACCCCACCATGTTCAAAGGTGCTTATTCCCACTTCTGATGCATGCTTAGTGGCGTGCAAGTCCCACTGAATCCAGTGGGGATTGCACCTGGATAAGCCCACATAGGAACAGGGTTGGAAGGTTGTGCACTTACTTGGTAGCAAACATCTTTAACTCAGTGGGATTTACTCCTAAGTAAACATTAATACAGTGATGTAAACACATTTTGTTAAAAGCAAGGGAAACAACATGCAAGTAGCATCCCTAGTTTTGCTGGTTTCAAGCT
The DNA here is from genome assembly GCA_029204185.1 of Lerista edwardsae. Classification (NCBI taxonomy): domain Eukaryota; kingdom Metazoa; phylum Chordata; class Lepidosauria; order Squamata; family Scincidae; genus Lerista; species Lerista edwardsae. The sequence goes on along the minus strand of JAJKFI010000003.1, from coordinate 11,052,380 downwards.
GGTTGCACCCAGGGTGACCAGATGTCATAACCACAAAGGAAGACACAGCACCCCAAAATGTGGGACATGCAATAAAAATGTAGACATTAAACATAAAAGCTCAAAACACTCATATATGTTTGGGGTATCTTCCTTTAATGCAGCCCAGTGAACAAAGGAACATAGGACAAAAACACAAGCGAGTGATGCAGGCAGCCCCCTTGACGCTGGCACTCCCGATCTGTCTTGAAATGTAGGACATTTTGAAATTTATCCAGGACAGAAGGTTGAAATGTAGGACATATCCTGGAAAAAGAGAACATCACCTGGTTATACCTCCTGCATGTTGTGTTGCTTCCAAGCTAGGGGACCGACTTGCTGTTGCTGCCTTCAGTGTAAGGGGTTTAACTGGCCTTCATCCATGGTCTCAGCTCTGCTGCCCCAATTACAGTCCCAGCAACTATTAGCAACGGTTCCATGGGTATCAGCTGCCGGGCTGGTCGGCTGTTCTATGGAGCCCCTATCCTGTGTTAATCAAAGCTGTAATGGACAATAAAGGTGTGGACTACTGTAACCCATGTTCATTTGGCTTCCTTTTCCTATCTTGGGGCCCAATCCTATCCAATTCACCAGCCCTGGTGCAGCCATGGCAATGAGGCATGTGCTGCATCCTGCGGTGGGGAGGCAGTCATGGAGGTCTCCTCAAGTTAAGGGAATGTTTGCTTCCTTGCCTTGGAGCTGCATTGCACTTGCATCGGTGCTGGAAAGTTGTATAGGATTGGGACCTTAAGGAAGTCCCCATTGCAGGCACTGTAAGGTGATTTTGAATGCATGTTTGATTCATTCAAAGCTGATGTGCCATTTGCTTTAGCAGCGTGTAGACTGAGTTTAGTCAGATATGATTACCATTCTATCTACATAATTGCACTGTGGTGAGAAACCAGAAGATAGTTAAGGCAAATTTAGCGTTTTGTTTAGAAAATACGTGTGTCATGATTGCAAATTTTGACTGACTTGTCTTAGTGCACTGCTTAGTAGACATTTATTCTCCTTAGTGTATGTTAATTATGCACTGGCTGATCTGCAACTGTCATTAGATCAATCCCACGTGTAACATGCTTTGTCTAATTACCATAAAAATATGACTCAGATGCTAATCAAACTTCTCCCAATAGGACTCTGTTGGTTTAAATTGAGTTTTACCTGTGCATTGCCTCGTATATAAAATGTACAGTTTGTTACTGTTCCTAACTTAAAATATGGGCTTGTTTGGAATCTGATAGTTTCAGATCTGCTGTGACATCACTGCTCTGGACTGGCTGATTTTGTCTGTTTAGATAGAGCAGTAGCATTGCTGGGGTGGGGGGAACAGCAACCTGAGGCGGGTCATCCATGTCATCACACCACCCTGTGACTCTTCTGTGCATGCATGGCCTGGGCCCTGAAAACAGCTCCATTTAGAGCCATACAGAAGTCAGGGTGGGTAAGAGGACCTATTTCACAGCCCTTCTGCATGCTGAAGGGTTAATTGTAGAAGCCGTCACCTCTCTGCCAGTGGAGACAGCAGAAAACAGCCACTCTGCCACTGGGGTAGGGTGGGGAATGGATTTCCTGGCCCCAGCCTAGCTACGGTAGGTTCATTTTTATGCTTTAGAAATGGGAAAAAATCCTATTTGATGGGGTTAAAAATTTGGTTAATAGCCTGTGAATTCCATTAGCACGTTGAGCAATCATAATTTATGCTGCCACAAGTAAACTAGACTATCTAAAGGAGTAGCCTCTTTTTAATTCCTGCAGTGTTCCCTAGTGGGGCTTGCTTATCTGTAGCTCAGCCAGTGTCTGCCCAAAGACTAGAGAGCAGACCAAAATACTATTTGGATTAAAGCTGTAAAAACAGAGATTATGGGGTTTGGATAATACATATATATGTATGTTCTGCGTTGCACTGACAACTTGGCTGGTGAAAAATGTCTGAGGATAAAAGTCCATCGCTGACTATAAAAGAACAGTTTAGTAATCTTTAAGTAAACAACCTGAAGCTTACTGAATTAAGTAGAATGAGCTCACTGTGGTCCGACAGTTTGACTTCTAAAGTGTAACGTGTACGATGCACGTTCCACAGCTCTGACAAATGTGGAGATAGCAAAAAGAGGCTGTGTTGTTCAGTTGTTCTTGGATTTGAGGGATAATTCCCAGTGTGCCAACCAGTGAACTGACCAGAGGTATGATAAGAGTTTCTGACGAATAACTACATGTGGTGATGGGGGTGGTGGTGGTGACTACGCACTTGCATTCTCTAAATAACACTTCTGTGAGAATTCACATAAGTAGCCAATAAAATAGTGATTCCATGCTGCTTGGTGGTTAGGTGGGCAATCACACAATTGACTGTACCACCACACAACAACAACAACAAATTAAAACTATATCTTTCCACATACAAAACAACCAGTAGGTGTTGGAGAGAAGTGGGTTAGACTAGGAGCATTTTCTTTTGGTTGCCAACATTTTATGTAAAAATATGCATTGTTTTGGAATAGAGGAGCATTCAGTCATGTGCCACGCTCACCTGTTGTCTGCAGTGACGGGTTTATCACCTCGCTGACCTTAAAATAGTGATCTTTTTTATTCCATGACAAGACTGCAGACCCAATGACCATCCTGCCCCGCTCCTGGGACCTGATCTGTCCAACCAATGCCCACCCTGTTTCCCACTAACTCTTCTGTCTTCACAACAACCCTGTGAGGTTGCAGCCTGAGAAGAGGTGGCCTAAAGAGCTGCAGGGAAGACAGCAAAAAGAGGCTGTGCAGAATTATATCAAGAAATCAGTTTTGATAAGACAGTACCATTATTGGATTGGATCCAAGCCCTCTGTTGCACAAGCTTAAAAGTTGCTGCAACCCCCCTCCCCACAGCAAACGAGGCTTTGTGACCTATTGGGGTTGTGAGCCACATGTTGAAGAACATTGCCTTGAAGCATCAGAAACCTAGGCTGTGTTGCACCTACTCAGCTTGGTAGTTAGGCTTTCTGGAGAGCCTCCAATAGAGTACTGAGTTGGAGCAGGTCAACATTTTGATCCTGGCATCTACCAGTGCCACTGTCTTGGTTCCTCTACTGCCCAAATGTTGGAAAAATTCTAGGAGTCTTCAGTTGCAGATCCCTGACCTACATTAATCCCAAATACTTTCATTGCAGACAATGCCAGGTAGAGTCAAGGGAAAGTATATATTATGGATATGGCATTTCACAGCAAGCAAACATTTTCTCCACTGGAAACAGCCAGTGGAGAAATGTATAGAAAAGATATATGGTGCCCTTCAGACTATCTAGCCAAGGGAAAGGAAGATTAAGTTTGGAAACAGGACTTTCTTATAACCATGGCTCAAGGTTCAAAACAATAAGCTAACAGTATTGATTTTTGGAAACAAGAGAACAAATCTTGAAATATAGCCTGGATCTTAGTAGTAAAAGCTATAGTAGAAGTGGAGATTTCACAATATTGTGGTATGTGGGCATTGCAAAGTAACTCTCTGCTGCAAATGTTGAAAATTGGGGTGTTAGGTGAACTGCACCATTAATTCAAAATAGATGCATCCATTTTGATCTATAAAACTCTCAGCTATTGAAGCTGATGGTTAGGTCATACATACATTGACTCATCTGTCAAAGATGTCAGAGAGGCTTCTGTTCTCCAGCAAGTCTCCCTTCCAAGCATGTTGGTGCCCACAGTGGAACAGTATCATGTGTCTTTAGAGTAGTGTTTCTCAAACTGTGGGTCAGGACCCACTTGGTGGGTTGCGACCTGATGTCATGTGGGTTGTAGAAAGCTGGGAGCAGCCATTTTGGAAGCTGCAGACTTTGCTCTTGCTATATTCCTTTTGTGAGTGTTAACAGTTTGAGGGTGCAATCCAACCCAGCACCAGAACCACTGCTTTAGAGTATTCTTTGAGTTCAAATACAACACCTGATACCATCATCAAGTGATTATTATTAGAGTTGTATGAGATGAGTTTTATGAGCAAAGCATGTTTGGAAGGGAGACTTTTGAAGGTCTGAAATGGTCCCTGGCGCACTCACTATTTTCTTTTTCTTTTTCTTTTCATTGCCTGAAAATTGCTTTGGTCCTCCCTGATCCTCCCCCTCCCCCCACAGCCCATCTTCATCCTAGACCATTGGGCATCACGCAGAGTGGTGATGACTAATGATGACAGAGTGGTCACAGCAGCACATAGCCAATGTTATCATGACAATGCAGAATGAGAACAGTGTTGCCTTCACCGTAATTGGGGAGAGAGGAATGTGACTACTTCTCCGCCCTTCATTGCAGTCCCACAAAATCACCAAAGATGGGCCTTTTTTGTCAGCTAGCAGCCTCCTCAATTTCAGCTTTGTAGCTCAGTCCTGATGTACCGTAACACATACCTGCAAAGAATTGTGAATAGACTACATTGTCCCTCTGGTGCTGAATCCAGCCAGCTGGAGCAAATTAGGGTGGCAGAGGGACAAGGGGAGGGTGATGGTAGGGCAGAACAGAGGTGGGGAGGTGGTGTTTTGAGTGTGGGAGGGTTGATAGGGGGTGGTGGTGGTGGAGGAGGCCTCCACCATATCCTAACCCCCTTCTCAGACCTGAAAACCCTACCCGGGGCAACTTGAACTTGTGCTAGCAATCAGGCATAGATCTGAGTAGCCCCATTGGGCAGGCTGGGGGTTGACATGGGGTAAGGGAACAAATGTTCCTTTACCCTGAGATCTCTGACCTCCCCAATTTCAGCACTGAATATAGTGTGGGCCATGCGATCCTGCTGCGCTAGGCCAGCAGATTGGGCTGTTAGTTATTGTTAGGCGAACAACAGAGTTCAGGCAAATGTGCGAAAGCATTGCATTAAGATTCTTATAGCACAATCCTATGCATGTCTATTCCAAAGTCCCATTATGATGAATGAGGCTTATTTCGAGGTACTTGTGCATAGAATTGTAGCCTTATTTTTATTAAGAACATTTATATACTATGTTTCAAGAAAACAAGTTCACAACACAGTTTACATAGTAAAAGAACTTATTCCCTTTCCCCAAAGCGCTCACAATCTAAAAAGATGTAGAAGAAAACTAGCAAACAGCCACTAGAAAATGATGGAGTGAAAAGCAGCAATTGTTCTTCCCCTCTAATGGAAGCAACGTTCTAAAAAAAAAAGAGCCTGTTTGCCCGGTTAGCAGGAATTATTGAGACAATGCACAGAAGTTCTATTAGAGTGCAATCCTATACTGTGCTGGAACTGTGCTCTGTCACCGATGGGTCTGCGCCATATCCAGCACTTTATAGGGGAGGCTGGAGCAGATCCGAGGAGACCGCGCAGCCCGAATCAGGGCTCGCGGCCTTGTGAATGGGCTTAGGATTTGGCTATAAGACCCGCCCCCCTCCTGGGCTGGGCTGCCTGCCAGCCTGCCCACAACCTGCCCACAGCCCGCCCAGTTATGCCCTCTCCCTACCCACTCCCTCCCTTGGACCTGGCATGGTGCCTCCCTTGCACCAGCTGGCTTCATTCAGCGCCCTTGTGTCAGCACTAAGTGCGTAGATTGCGCTGCCCATCTGTGATGGGTCACTAATACTTGCAAGCCAACAGGTAGTGTGTGTGTGTGTGTGTGTGTGTGTGTGTGTGTGTGTGTGAACCTATCACGTAGCAGCTCATCTCACACATTTTCCCTGTAAGGTTCCTGTTCCACTGTTGCCATGGGAAGGAGAGGCCACTTTAAATCTAAGAGTAATTTCAGTAGTGACCTCATGCACACAATGGCAAATAGGCTTTTAGCTGTGCAGATAATATTAGTCACAGCGCAATTCTTAAATGGGGACCAAAAGTTCACAAAGAACATTTTTCCCACCAGATTTAATTTTAGGGACTCTTTTTAAAATTTGACTTTTTGTATTGCGAAATTACTTCCTGCTCTCTTTAAAACAAAAAAAAGTAACTATTCTGAAAAGAAAGACATGCGGTTGGAACTGCTAATGTAAAAATGCTCCCCCTTTTATGGAAAAGGATGTACACCACTTTTATGTAAACTTTTCTTGAAAAGCACTTTAAGAACATGTATTATCATTTCATATAATAGATTTTCCCCAAAGGCTTTCTGCTGCAGCCAACATCCTAGCTGAAGGTGTGCAAGGAATCTTGTACCTCTGCCTGTGGATCAACATGTATTTTTTAAAATATATTTGTACCCAATCTTATTTGCATTGAATAGCATGCCATTGCAAATTGTATATTAGACCAAAATGTGAACTGTTACTGGGAAATAAATCAATGGAATCCTTTTTCTTTTTTAAAAGCCTGCATAACTGGCAGACAAAAAAAAAATTATACAGATGTCGATGGGATTATTCTGGCAGAGTGTAAAGCCATTTTGAAGGCTGTTAGAATTCCCTTCTTGTTAGAGAATGGGAAAATTGGGACAGGTGTGAAGGCATAGCAGGTGTTTAACTAAAATATTACAAGGGAGATGTATCTCCTAGGTTTTCTGACTGAAGACATCATTTTCATTTATTTATTTTAATTCTCTTCAATTTAGTCTTGGAAGACAATTCCATTGTTTTTAATGGGACTTTCTTTTGAATGGGTGTTGTAAGGGAGGTAACAAATCCAGAGAGGGCATCAAGGGTTGAGTGGCCAAAGACCCAAGCAGCCTCGTAGGGGTTGCTGGGACTTAACCCAGGGCAAGGGAAAAATATCCCTTGCTTTGTGGTGAGCTCCAGGCACTGCCTAATCTACATTAGGATGTGCCGCAGGTTTGCCAGTCTGCCTGTTCCAACGCAGATTAGGATTGGACTGCCCGATATGAGGCAACATGTGCGCCTGTGTCTTCTGTAAATGTGTTCCAGGTGTCATGTGTAGAAGGAAAATCTTGTCAGGGTCAAGCCAGGGCTGTGAGTTGCTGGACTCAAACCTAGCCCCAGAAGGTGTGCACTCCCTAAGCTCACCTGGTGGAGTTGAAAGCTGATACCAATAATGTAGTCAGAAAGTCCTGCCATGCTGATTTGGTTTGAAGCCATTCCTCTTGTGTTCTATACCAGCCTTTACCAACTGTGTGCCATGATCCACTGGTGGGTCACGAGCCTGTGCAAGGTGGATCACAGGCTGGACCTTCCCTCTCGCCCTTATGTCTGAATAGCTCCAAATAAGAGCCATTCCTGAGTTATTGGAAGGCCCTGGAGGCTTCTTCTGAGTTGCGCTGGGATGGCGACCCACTTGACTGGCCTCTGAAAACCAGAAGTGGCTTTCATTCCGAGGCCTGTGGAGGCCAGTAGAGTGGGTAGTTGGCCTGGTGCATCCAGAAGTGGCCTCCCCAGCACCACCGAGAGTGTCTCAACCCACTGCGGAGGATCAGGTGGGTTGCGGCACCAATAAGATTGGTACAATCTTGATACAAACTGCTTCTTCAACTAGCAATCCAATGTATGTGCTGCAGTGGAATGGTAGGGAGTTGCAGAAATTCCATGCACTGTTAAACAGGTGTCTGTCTTATAATAATAATGATGATGGTGTATAGAAATGATGTCTGAAAGCATTTTACTTTGGCAGATACAACAAATTGCTTCTTCGGTTTCTCCTCATTGTTTTTGTCTTCTTTGCTTGAGAGGTAAAGGGCCCAATCCTATCTGACTTTCCAGTGCTGAGGCAGCCATGCCAATGGGGTGTGTACTGCATCCTGATCTGGGGAGCAATAATGGAGTCCTCCTCAAAGTAGGGGAAAATATGTTCCCTTACCTAGGGGCTGCATTGGGAAGTTGGATAGGATTAGACCCTAAGAATGATTTCTTTGTTGGTAATAAACAAATGTTTCAGTCTTACGTCTGTTGAGCTCCTTTATGCAGGCAATTGGGATTTTCCAATGTGACTCTTTAATTGAAATGTCATCAGCGCCTAGGTCAGCATCAAATAGCTTATTGCATCAGCGTTTGCTCATTCCTGCATCTTGCAGCAGAAGTGGTTTGATGGTCTGTAAGAGGAAACATTTGATAGCCCAAATGGCATAATTTATAAGGAGAATATAAGCATTTCAATAATGCAGGTTTTGGTGGGGACAATGCATAATATAAGTCTCATACAGTTCTTGCAAGTGTCTTTTTGTATTCTTCTAATACATGAGAAGCATTTCCGTTGATGTAACAGTTGCATTCCTAAGGTTGTTTAGGGCCATTTTTAAATACGTTCCATTGGGGGAGAGACAGTCAGCACTGTCATATGATGCCAGTTTTGATATCAACAGGGCAACACATCAAGCATATACACCCAATCTTTTCCCAAGCCCATGGATTGGGAACACAGCACCTCCAACATCAGCCATAGTCAGTAAACTTATGTCCATTCATTTAGACACATCTTATACAAAGGCAACTGAGAGTCTCCTAAGATGATGCTGGAGTCAACCAAGAAAAGACTGAAATTGTGGTGGCTGTAGCGTTTTTTGCTTGTTGGGCTACCAAATGCAATCAAGTTCAACTTGATTCCTGTCACTTGGTAACTGCAGAATCATTCCTCATGGGAGAAAGAAATTGATTGACTGGATCTACAGAAGCACACAATCCACTTGGAAGCACACAATCCAATTCAATTGTTTTTAATGGGACTTTCTTTTGAATGGGTATTGTAAGTATTGCGGCTTAAAGGTAAAGGTAAAGGTTTCCCCACGACCGAATGGTCTAGTCGTGACCGACTGTAGGGGGCGGTGCTCATCTCCGTTTCAAAGCCTGTGAGCCGGCGTTTTTGTCCGATCATGGTGGCCAGCATGATTCTACGCCGTAGCGCACGGAACGCCGTTACCTTCCCACCAAAGTGGTCCCTATTTATCTACTTGCATTTTAGGTGCTTTCGAACTGCTAGGTTGGCAGGAGCTGGGACAAGCAACGGGAGCTCACTCCGTCACGCAGTCTCGAACTCCCAACCTTGCGGTTGAAAGCCCAGCGACAGCGGATTAACTCGCTGCGCCACCACGTCCCACCACCATTGCGGCTTAGGGAGGTAACAAATCCAGAGAGGGCATCAAGGGTTGAGTGGCCAAAGACCCAAGGAGCAATCAGAGGATCCACTCAGCCTTGTCACCTTTTGGAGCCTCCCAGTACTGGTCAGCCACTATAGATTCCCCCATTTGCTGGTGGGAAATGTGGGAGGTATCATGGCCCACTTAGGGGGTTGGAGGGCTGTGCAGGACTTTGTTCCAGATCCTTCAGCAGCCTGAAGCCGACATGTTTGTGGACACATTGACCAAGGTGGAAATCTTTTGCATGGGGTTGTACATAAACTACAATATATAATGTGGTAGCAGGTAAGTGTGTATTCCAAATCCATGGGGGTGGGGAAAGTTTGGGTGTATATGTATAATGCATACTTGACTCATTGCAATTGATAAGCGGCACAGATGCAGGCTTGATGCTTTATAAAAGATACCCGTTTTTGAAAGTGTTTCATCATGAAGATTTTAAAACATGAGGACACAATCTTAAGCATACTTAAGATCACTCAATGCATGTTAGGATGTTGATTAGCACTTTCACCCCTTTAAACCAATCTGTTCTATTCACACTTCAGGTAGTCAAAGAGAGGGAAGAGACTTGGTGGTGGTGATGGTGGTGGTTGGTAGCAGATTGATGGAATCACCCACACATGAGCCTGAACCATATTGATATGTATACCGTGTATAATGAGAAATATGACATTGGGTAACAGGAACTTGGATTGCTCCTTCTTGAAAGCTTGGCTACACTGCAGTTTATTTTTATCTGTCCATTGCCTAGGGACCTGGAAGGTATGCATTCAACCTTGTCTCGTCAAAGTTTCTCTTTTTCAGCCAATGCTGGAAAAAAAATCTGTCAGGCTTTGAAGAAGCATTTGAAAGTGGAAAATATTGAGGAAAATTAATCAGCCATTTGAAGCATCCAAATTTTTAGACTTGGCTGTAACATCTGGGTGTGTGTTTTAGTTCTTTAGCTTGTTTTGAGAACAATGCATGCATCAGTACACCTTAACTATTAAATCCCCAAACTAGAGTGAAGACAATGGAAGTGTGGGGTTGGAGGGGGCAGAAAGCACAGAACACCGGGGGGGGGTATGTGTGTGCGGAAGTCTGTTGGAACATGAAGTAGATCTTGGGGTGAGGAATGATAATGCCATATATCCATAGGATCTATCCATAGGATGCATAGCCTAAACCGCGTCAGATCTAGTTTACAGCACAATTCTATGCATACTTGCTCAGAAATAAGTTCAGTGGGGCTACTTTCAAAAAAAGTATGTATAGGGTTATAGCCCTAGTGTTGACTATGCTGGCTGGCAGCAGGTTTCCTGATTTCCAGATTTTCAACCAAAATCAGGTTTCCACATTTTGGATTGAGCTCTACCTTTCCCAGCTCTACCTACAGATATCCATGGCTGAATCTGAAGACCTTCTCTTTCAGTGCTCTACCATTGAGCTACAGTTCCAATCCTTCCAGGCTCCCTGAGCTATAATCTGCCCCCTGTCCCTACCTTCACCCCCACCTACCCCCCCCTCTCTCTGTGTGTAAAGCTGTTCAGCCGGGCTTTAGTTTCAAACTATAATGCAGGAAAAACAAAAGCAGGACATGCTTTGAATACTTGCTTGTGTGCCCAGTGCTTTGTAACCAGCAGTCATAAAAGATATTCATAAAGTTTGTTCAATTCATCTGTTTGGATGTCTCGTATGTCAAGGCTGCTTCTTTATTGTGATATTGATGCTTGGCCGAGCCTTATAGCTTCTCAGTGGTGTGCTGAATTTCAAGCGAGCCTCACTGGTTTTCAGCAGAGACCGAGAAACCTTGACCACGTCACCCGCAGTCTTCAAAGAATAATAAAGGAGAGAGATACTTATTTTGTGAGTCTATACAACTCTGTATGCGTGCGTGTGTGAGTGGTAGCAACACACATCTCTTTATATATTACCGTTGCATTGATATTAACTTATCAATGAGTGAAGATGTTATTTTACAGAAGTCACTTTTCTTGTGTCACTTGAATGGCAATAAGGAATGTGTTTACCCTGTGCTTGTTTTATTTTCACATTGGGATTTCTTTCTTTTTGACATTTTTTTCAGATGGCAGGGAAAATATCCACATTTCTTTTGCATTTTACTAGCATTGGTGATAAAATACTCTGTTCTCTGTTTCCCACAATGAAAAAGGAGAATAATCTTCTGTAACGAGATCCCCTGTTCACTACTGTTGTTGTTCCTAAACAGGGAAGATATGTAGACAGCATAGACTGAATATTTCTAATGATTTATTTTAGAAATATAGCAACACAAGAACGGCCCTGCTGGATCAGGCCAAGGGCCCATCTAGTCCAGCTTCCTGTACCTCACAGTAGCCCACCAGATGCCTCAGGGAGCATGCAAAACAAGATATTTGCATCTCATTGCCACTCCCCTGCATCTGGCGTTCTGAGGTAGCCTTTTTACTCTTGCACCCCCTGTGAAGACACCAGACTAGGGCTTAGGTTTAGCTTTGTTAAACACAAGTGATCAATTTTTAAATCATGAAAACTATTGAACTCGCAGTCCCTCCCTCGCCAGTCTGAGGTTGGCAAAAATACTGCCATTCATGGCCAATTCTGATGATTAAAAAATTCCCTTTAAAGACAAGATGCCATCTTGGCAAGATGCCATCTTCATATCCTGCAGCAAGGAGTTCCTCTGACTAATTACACCCTGGGAAAAGAAATATTTTCTTTTGTCTGTTTTAGCTCTCTCAATGCTCAATTTTAGTGGATGTCCCCTGTTTCTAGTGTTGTGTGAGAGGGAAAACAGATTCCTCATATCCACTCTATCCATCCCCTGCATAATGTTTTATGTCTCACTCATGTCCCCCCCACAGATGCCTTTTTTTTCTAAACTGAAGAGCCTTAAATGCTGTAACATTTCCTCATAAGGGAGGTACCCTTATAAGAAGGTACCCTTATATTACCAGCCCAGTAATCATTTTAGTTGCTCTCTTTTTTTGCCTTTTCTAGTTCCACTATATCCTTTTGTGAGAAGTGGTGACCAGAGCTGTATGCAATATTCCAGATGTGGCCTTTCCATTTTTTGTAGAATAACAATACAATATTGGCTATTTTATTCTCAATCCCCTTTATAATGATTCCAAGCATGGAATTGGCCTTTTTCACCTAGTCTGTCTTCTTCACCTAGTCACCTTCTTCTCCTAGTCTGTCACAGACAGCTCAGAACACATTAGCCTGCATGTAAAGTTTTGATTTTTTGCCCCAATATCCATTACTTTGCACTTATTTCCACTGAAATGCATCTGCCGTTTTTGCTGCCCATTCTCCCAGTTTGGAGAGATCCTTTTGGAGCTCTCCACAATCCCTTCTGGTCTTCACCACCCAGAAAAGAATATCATCCACATTCTTTAGTGATTAGTGTCATCTAGACATGACATTTAGCATCATTTGCAAACTTGGCCACCCCACTACTTAGCCCTGTCTCCAGGTCATTTATGAACACTGACGTCTCATAAAAAGAGAAACTCATTTTTGGGATCCCAGGGTTAAAAAACTGAATGCTTTCCTGATGTTTTGCCCCAACTTTGTGAGGCTTTTTCAAGGGAGTGCTCAAACTACCCTATACCCAAAAAACTCTCAAAACATAATAACCCACTCTGTTGCCTCCCAAGCTCAAGTTTACTGCAAATCATGTAGCTAAAAGCTGAAGGAGCCCTAGGCATAGAAAATACAACTATGTCAGCAAAGCTTTGTCAGTCTAAATCAGTGGTTCCCAACGTGGGGCACATGCCCCACCGGGGGCAATTTGATTTTTAAGGGGGGCAGTTGGAGAATGAGCTATTAACAGTGAATTTGAAAGCCCGCTAATTATTCTTATCTTATTATTCATATATTAAACTAAGAATGTTTAATATATTCCTTGGACATAGGTGAATTTCCCTCTTTCCCTCTTTCCGCACCATCTTTTTTTTTCTCTTTCATGGGTGCCATGTTCTTTGGAACCTTGTTTAAACCAAGTTAATGGCCTTTTAGGCTTCCTCCACGTGAGTAGGAGTTCAGTTTTTGAATAATAAGAATTACATGTCACCGGGGGGAGGGCGTCAGGATTTTAGAGGTGCTTCAGTGGGGCATGGCCAAAAACATGGTTGGGAACCACTGGTCTAAATGTAAGGACTGAAGATTTTTATAGTCAGGCTTCTTCAATCAATTAATTGCTGGTCCATGCCCAGCCCCAATTAACTCACCATCACCTTTATCACCTGTCTGTTCATTACCAGCATTCCTAAAGGCCCCTCTTCCTTTAATCTGCTCCTTATTAAATCCCAAGAATTTAGCTTTACTGAGCACAGGAGTCCAGGTGTGGCTAATATATAAACACCGGAATAACATGAACAGAAAAGAGGAAACACTAAGCTTCAGCCATATTTGGACTCCTGTGCTCAGTAAAGTAAGAACTTGGGATTTAATAAGGACAGGTCTACAGGAACTAAAGTGGTGTCAACAATAAAGAAGCAAATTGCTGCTAGGAATCCCTGCATCATAGGTTTTAGTTCCCTTAACCCACTCATGTAAGCACCTATGTCCAATGAATAACTTTGGACAGTAAGGACCCAATCCTATGCAGCCCAGCGCTGGTGTTGCAAAAGTGCGATAAGGTATTTCTATCACCGGCAGTAAGGGCTTACTGCTGGCACTGGCCCACTGCCAGGCCTCATGCCAGGAGGACCCGATCTGGAGCCAACAGGCAGTAATGTCACCGCAATCAGTGGTGAACTCTTTCAGGGCGGGGGGAGGGCAGAACTGGGCAGAGGAATGGGTGGAGCAGGGGTGGGACCAGTGGGAAACTCCACTGCTGAATCCTATCTTCTGGGCCACACGGCCCTATCCTAGGCCGCGTGGTCCAGGACAGAGGTCCGCAAGTCTGCGCCAGCAAAATAACTGGCACAGACTTGAGAAGGTCCATTGGCAGCCCAAAGCCCTTATCTGGGGGAAGGGGACCAACATCCCATCTTTCAAGGTGCCTCTGACGGCTGCCCAACTCCTGTAGGATGCAGTGGTACCCATTTTGCTACTGCTGGTCCTCTCGGGACTGGACAGCTTTGGATTGGGCTGTAAGTCATGTCAATAACTAAATGCATCCTAACTCACTGTTCCGTTAAGTGCACTGTTAACTCAAAAGCGATTGCTGGAAAATCTGTGATCCACACTTCTGTGTTTTCTCTGTGTTTTTGTGTATCATTTGAGCTGCTGACTTGCATCATGAAAATTAGCTTTCGCTGCTTTTCACCTTTGTTATCACTGCTGAGGCATCACATCGCAAAAGGGAATAGAAGGAGTTGTTCCTTTCTGTGCGCTAATGGACTCATTTACCAAGTTGCTCTAAGGAAGATGCTGATAGCTACGGATAGGTGCATGGTTGTCTTAAATGATGTCTGTGGAGGCAATGGGATTGTACAGCTGAAACGGAGGGCCCAATTTGGCCTGCCAACCCTTTGTTACTGGGGTTGATGTGCTTTGTTCTCAAATCCCAGGTCGAATTTACAGGGTTGGCAATTGCTTCTAACCTCAACAAAGAATTCACTGAGAGGCAATGAGCACAGGGCCCATAAAGCTCCATCAGGTTTTCCTTTGTCAAGGAAAGCAGTGTGTGCTCTTTAGAGAATCAATCCCAAAGGTTTATGGTTTAAAAATGCATGTAAACAACTAGACAGAAAATAAAAAACCACCCCAAGGATTAGATTAAGTTAAGGCTTGTTACTTAGAATCACTATGTAAAAGGGCAACAAACAAGGAGCCTTTGGGGGAAAGTGGTGGAACAGCTTCTTCACATACTGCCTTGACAGGAACTCTGTTGTTGTTTTTTCAAAATTTGGTATGGAGGGGGCGTAAAACAATGGGACATGATTATCCAGCTAAGATGAGCACCTTTAAGACTCACTATTTTTAATGGGAAAGATTTGAGCATGTGCTAAACTCTTTTAATAACAACTATCAGCCTAATTCATTCCATCACCATCTGTCAATGCAGCAGCACCAAAATGATGTCTGTTGCAACCTATGTTGGACAGGAGGCCAACCTATGTTGGTGGAATGGGCCAGCCTGGGGGTGGAGTGGGGTCAGGATCTGGCCATCAGGCCAGCTCCCAACCCACGTCCCCAGGCTGCACAGTCCCAATCAGGGATTTGTGCCAGCAAAATCACTGGCACAGAACCGAGCAGCCCTATAGGGGTGCTCGGGCTTACGCTACAGTAAGGAGACAAATGTCCTCTTGACCTGAGATGAGTTCCAATGGCAGCCAAGACTGCATTGGATGCATGCAGACCAGCTAGACTGCTTGCTCCAGTGGAGGTTACAATTGGGCTATTTGTTTCAAGAAGGCATGGAAGTAATTATGTTAGTTTGCCTGTTTGGTTTGCCCTATGTTGCTTTCCTAATTTGTTCCTATGCAGGTATACAACCAGGGTGGCCAGCTGTAATGTAGCATAGTCTTTTGAGGTGGAAGTTGTGACGTACATTGTTGTTTCTGCCTTGGTCTGTGATCCCTGTTGAGCTATACTTTGGGACTCTTTTTAAATCCTGTTTTGCTGTGTCGCCCTCTCTTTTTGACTGCCCTCTATCTGCCATTCTGGTGTTATCTTTTCCCCTTTCCCAGGCACTGTTCAGTAACCTTCCATCTTACTTGACCAGTTGCCTCTTATCCCCCTTACCCTTCATTTCTCCCCGGACAAAGGGTTGTTTATGGCACCACTAAAGTTTATGGTACGATTGATTGTTTATGGTACACTTGGAGGCCATTTCGGAGCCAAAGGGCAGCCTATATTCCTGGAAGCTCAATTTTCCTTGCCGCTAGACAATCCCAGGCTGCCTTCAGGCATCTATATATATAAAGAAGAGCCTGGGTCTGTGTGTGTGTGTGTGTGTGTGTGTGTGTGTGTGTGTGTGTCTCGCATAGGCTCCGCAACGCCTGGAGCGATCGGCACGAAACTCGGCACGCATACACCTTGCGGCCGGGCGACAAACACTGCGGGGGTCAGGCCCCCCTAGCGCCCCCGGGGGTGGGGGTACGAGGGGGTCCCCGCGTGAAAACGGTCAAAAACGGCCAAAATCGGCGTCGAGTACACAGTTTCCGGGGTCACCGAGATGAGTGGCGACGCTTCCGACGC
>JAJKFI010000003.1:10995539-11036219 GCA_029204185.1 Lerista edwardsae | reverse complement strand
GAGTCCGGGATCAGACCCCCCTCGATGTGGGGGGCAAGAAGGGGTGCAAAAGAAAACGTCCGCCATGCCCTGCTGGGACTCCTGGACCGATTGGCACCAAACCCAGCATGCGGACGCCTAGCGGCCTGGCCACAAACACTGAGGGGGTCGGGGCCCCCTGGCGCCCCCGGAGGTGGGGGTACGTGGGGGACCCCGCGTGAAAACGGTCAAAAACGGCGTCAAATCCACAGTTTCTGGGGTTGCCGAGATGAGCGGTGCTGCTCCCGATGCTGTGGGAGTATGGGTTTGGCCCCCCCTCGACGTGGGGGGCCAGAAGGGGTGCGAAACACAACGAACGCCATGCCCTGCTGGAACGCCTGGACCGATTGGCGCCAGACTTGGCATGCGGAAGCCTAGCGGCCTGGCCACAAACACTGCGGGAGTCGGGGCCCCCTAGCGCCCCCAGGGGTGGGGGTGTGCAGGGGTCCCCGTGTGACAACGGCCAAAATCGGCGTCAAATCCACAGTTTCCGGGGTCGCCAAGATGAGCGGCAACGCTCCCGATGCCGTCGGAGTCCGGGTTCAGCGCCCCCTCGATGTGGGGGGCGAGAAGGGGTGAGACACACAACGTCCGCCATGCCCTACTGGAACGCCTGGACCGATTGGCACCAAACTTGGCATGCGGAAGCCTAGCGGCCTGGCCACAAGCACTGCGGGGTTTGGGGCCCCCTAGCGCCCCTGGGGGTGGGGGTACGTGGGGGTCCCCGCGTGAAGACGGTCAAAAACGGCCGAGAACAGCGTCAAATCCACAGTTTCCAGGGTCGCCGAGATGAACAGCGATGCCCACGACGCTGTCGGAGTCCGGGTTCAGCCCCCCTCGACGTGGGGCCGAGAAGGGGTGCGAGACAAGACATCCGCCATGCCCCGCTGTGACACCTGGACCGATTGGCACCAAACTCGGCATGTGGAAGCCTAGCGGCCTGGCCACAAACACTGCGGGGGGCGGGGCCCCCTAGCACCCCCGGGGGTGGGGTACGCGGGGGTCCCCGCATGAAGACGGCCAAAAATGGCCGAAATCGGCATCGAATCTGTAGTTTCCAGGGTCGCCGGGACGAGCAGCGACGTTCCCGATGCTGCTGAAGTCCGGGTTCAGCCCCCCTTGGCGTGAGGGGCGAGAAGGGTTGCAAAACGAAATGTCCGCCATGCCGTGCTGGAACGCCTGGAGCGATGCGCACGAAACCTGGCACGCGCGTGCCTTGCGGCCTGGCGACAAACACTGCGGGGGTCAGCCCCCCCCCAGCGATCCCGGGGTGGGGGTATGCACGGGGCCCTGCATAAATCGGTTGAAAACAGCCATAATCGACATTGAATCTGTAGTTTCCGGGGTCGCCGAGTTGAGTGGCAACGCTCCCGATGCCATGGGAGTCCAGGTTCAGCCCCCCTCAGCGTGGGGGGCGGGAGGGGTGCGAAACAAGATGTTCGCCATGCCCCGCTGTGACGCCTGGAGCGATTGGAGCCAAACTCAGCACGCATGTGCCTTGTGGCCTGGTGACAAACACTGCAGGGGTCAGGCCCCCCATTGCCCCCGGGAGTGGGGGTGTGCAGGGGGCCCCACATGAAGTTTCTCGGGTCGCTGAGACAAATGGTGATGCTCCCAACACGGCTGGAGTCCAGGTTTGGCCCCCCCCTCGGCGTAGGGGGTGAGAAGGGGTGCGAAACAAGATGTCCACCATGCCCCACTGCGATGCCTGGAGCTATTGGAGGCAGACTCGGCATGTGCGTGCCTTGCGGCCTGGTGACAAGCACTGCAGGGGTCAGGCCCCCCTAGAGCCCCCGGGGTGCGAGTGCGTGGTGGCCCCCGTGTGAGAATGGTCGAAAACGGAGAAAATCAGCGTCAGATCCGTAATTTCCAGGGTCGCCGAGGCAAGTGGCGATGCTCCCGACGCTGTGGGAGTTCGGGTTCAGCCCCCCCCCCAAACATGGGGGCGAGAAGGGGTGCGAAACAAGATGTCTGCCATGCCACGCTGGAATGCCTGGGGAGATTGGTGCCAGACTCGGCATGCATGTGCCTTGCAGCCTGGCAACAAACACTGCGGGGGTCAGGGCCCCCCAGTGCACCCAGGGGTGGGGTACACAGGGGCCCCCATGTGAAAACGGTCAAAAACGGCCAAAATCAGCGTCGGAACCATAGTTTCCGGGGCCACTGAGGTGAGCGGCGATGCTCCTGACGCGGTTGAAGTCCAGGTTCGGCCCCCATCAGCATGGGGGGTGAGAAGGGGTGCAAAACTCAAACTCTGGAAGATCATTTTGTTACCCGGGCAACGCCGGGTAACAAAAAGCTAGTACTAGAATATTATTTTCTTTACACACATCCACCATCTCCATATTATATTTGTTTAACAGCGATTCAAAAATTAATGCCCAACATGAGTGGTGACAATATGGTATAGCAGCAATTTTCAACCTCTTTGCTGCATTGATGATCTGCAGGTGTTCTGCAGGAGTTTGGGGGAGGGTCATTTATTAGTAGGGCCATTGCGGGATGTGAGCTCCTTACCTGCAGCAAGGTGTGTCTTTTCAATTGTCAAAAAAACCCAATGATGTATCCTTGACAATTTTAGCACCTTGTCAGTGTGTCACGAGATGAAAAGGACTGGGAAAAAAAATCACTGTTATATAAAGTTGATGTAAGGAATGCATCAAGATAATACATCTGAAGTGCTTTGCAAACTCAGAAAGCACCACAGAATTGCTAAGAATTATTATTCTTAAATTCAATCTCTGTTCTATTACTTGGTCATTGGCTTATGTATTTTTTGAAGCATAAAAGAATCAATGTTCTGTCTGTGTAGGGGTGTCAAACTCATTTATATAGTAGGCCAAATCGCATTCATGGCCCCTGCTGAGGGCCAGAAGTGGCATCATTAAGCAGGAAGTGGCATCATTAAGCAGGAAGTGATATCATTAAGCAGATGATGGCTAGAAATAAGCCCTTTGTTCTCACGTGGAACCTCATTAGCTGCAAATGACAGAAAAATGTGCCGATTTTGTTCATAAGTTCAAGATATGTGAGAGCCCAGTTAGCACGCTGGGCAAGCCCAATTATAACCGGGGCTAATAAATTGCTTTCAGGAGTCACATCCAGCTCACAGGCCTTTGACACCCTGGTATAGCATTTTGCAGCTATACTTGGGAGTTCTTTCAGAAAAGTGAGGCAGAGAACATAGATATGGCACCTAAATCCTGCCCTAAGTTGGCTTTGAAAAACAAACAAAACTCTGTGTATTGAACCAAAAAAAAGTTTGCTCCTCAAGTTTGGAGTCAGTTACAACCCAGCAGCTAGATGATACGGTGCATTTCCTATACAGCTCAATTCTCCGATTCTCACCTAGGGACACATTTCAGAAATCCTCCTTAGTCTCTAGGACTGTGCCTGGAAAAAAAATCCAACAACCTTCTAACTTCCTGTCATAAATCTATCTGATGGGAATGTTATCACAAAAAAGCAGATCATAAGGTAACATAGGCTGATGTTTCTGTGGCACTAAAACCTGCCTATCGAGCACAAACCCCTTAATCTTTGTTGCAAGATTTTTAAAAAAGATATTAACACTTGAGGTTACCCGTCTTGCAATGTTGATATATCGGAATTTGCCCCAGGTGGGAATTTGCCAATTTCACAGAGAAAGGTTTCTTTTTTCATGGTGGAATGAGTTTTTGTGGATTTCTTAAAAGTAAGAATATGAAAAAAATTTCTTTGCTCTGTTTGCACACTCACTATAGTGAGGTCTCTGCTTTTTATTGCCCCTGCAGTGTTTTATATAGCTTTAATAAAAGAGTGTGTGGCAGGAAGAGAGGGTTTCAAACACTTGTTCTTAAAGGGGCAGGGCCTTAATATTCACAACACTTTCTCTAAAAAATAGCTAGTCTGTGTTTTTTATTCAAAGTAATGGTCTCCACTCCTAGAATTGCCACTTCAACAGTTTCCTTTGGAGTGACAAATGAAGCCAGAGTAGCTCTAACAAAATGAGTACCATCAGACAAATGTCCTGTTCTTCCATGTGTGGTATATAATTGTAACTGGCACGTCATTCATAATGGTTTAGGAAGCTTAAATTTCTGATGGACAGTAACCCACAGTGAACAACAATGCAGGACATAATGGGACATATGTGTTGGCAGTGTTAAAGGAACATACCATAGACTAGTGGTTCCCAACTGGAAAACCCACCAGGGGGTTCCAAGCCAATTTCAGGTGGGTTGCAAAGCACCTAGAGCAGACATAATGAAAATATGGGGAGATGGGAAACTGGAATGGGGGAGAGCTTTGTAGTTGTTTTGCGTTTGTCAAGGTTGTAAATAGACTTTTTTTTCCCTTAACAACTGCATTCGGACCCTAACCTCCTCCCCAGGCCGGCATGCCTCCTGGCCCACCCACCCCGCCCAATTCCTCCTTCCCTCCTTTCCTCCACCCAGAACCAATCTTGTGCCAGCTGGGTTCAGCTGGCCCACAAGTGGTGCAGCAGGGCCTTGGGCCAGTGCCCTTAGACCGATGCTGCTGCTAATGTTGGTCCAAGGGCATCAGCACTGATGCGGGGGTGCCAGTCAGCGCCCCTGAGTCGGTGCTAGTAACATTGGGCCAACACAAGTGGCTAGCATTGGCCCAAGGGTGCATTAAGGATTGCACCCTAACTGTTTTTGTCCTCAAATCTGGAAAGAAAAATGGATGCTCTTTGAGATATACAAGTGTGGGTTACAATCTGGTGAGTATCCGTGGAGCATCCTCCCTCCCTTGGGAGACATTCTAGAACCCATGTCAAGTCACAGGAGCCTGATAAAAGATGTTGGTATTCTATGAAGCTGTCTATAAACTGCTGATGTGGTTAACATCATTTTCTGATTTTTAGTGTTGACTGGCCATATTTCAAAAAAGATTCAAGTATGTTTCACTTTGGTGTTGAATTGTGACCTTTATATTATTTTATTTAGCTGTGTATGGTATTTCATATTAGGAATCCTAGTTGTTTTGAGTGGCTGTATTTTATCTTGATCATTTTCAAATGGAAAAGCAGGATACACACTTCAACAATAAAGTACTATTGCAAGTTTAGACATGTGCACATATTATGTGTGGAAGTGAGTGAGTCATTCCTCATTCTACCATATTATTATCTTGTTTACAACCAGAGCTAATGCCTTCTATTACCTAACAGATGTGGTATTTTGTACACATCATTATTTACACATAACCTGGGGCAAAATATATTATTAGTGAGTCAGAGCAATATCTCCTTGTGTTGACATTCCCATTGTAAAACATGACAGTACATCATCTACAAAGGAGTGGACTGTGTATGGACCATTTATTGTTTTCAGATTAGCTCACTCAGCCATAGTAATGCTTGTGGAAGAGAATGTATAATTCAGACTGGAGTACCATAGAAATCTGAGTGGTGCAGAGGCCAAGCAGATGAGGGATATGAGCAAGTTCTGCTGTGGCTTCCTCTTAGAACATTTGGGCCACTGTTCTTGGATTTCAAACTCTATCAAGGAATAATGTGTGTACAAGAACCTTCATTAGAACTTGGACAGTAGTCCTGATTTAAGGAGACTTGGTATTTTAAAGCATGAACCAATTCTGAAAAGTTCCGTGCTGCACAGATGGTCCGCAGGTGTTCACCAATAAAAGAGATTTAGGAATTCTTGAAAGATGAACAAAATTCAGGATGCAATCCTGACCTGTTCTAGAGTTGGCAGGCTGAGTAGCCTGGGCTGTATCCAGCACAGGTTAGGAGCAGGCTGGGGTGCAGTTTGGAGTTAGGGAATTTTATTTGCTGGCCTGACCATGCCGGCACTAACTCATCTTGTCCTGGTGCAGGTCCAGCACTGTCGAGCGAGCACACATTTGTGGGTTGACCCAAACTGCTCCCGAATAGCCACGAATGTGCTTTACAGCACATTCATGATGCTCAGTGTCCAGAACAAGGGACTTGTGCTGGCTCAGGGCAGTGTTAGGATTGTTCTACCCAAGACCTATCTGGGACATATAGTTGTAAATGTTCCATCATACTACTTTGAAGTGCCGAAATCTGTAGATTTGTGATCCTTCAGCCTTGTCCCAGATACAGTAATGTTGTTATTTAAGTGCCAACTAACCGATTCCAACTTTATACTGGAATAAACAAAAGAACTAAAGTTGACAACTGAACACAGCTGAGAGCACAATCCTAAATGGGAGTTAGACCGACATAAGCTAAGCCAGCAAAGTGGCCAGCACAAGGGCCACCATAAAATGTTTTTGGACTACTCTCAGAGTCAGGGACAATGGCTCACATCTGTGTGCTGGCCTCTCTGACTCCAAGAGGGGTCCAAGCATTCTTTACAGTGTCCCTTGTGCTGGCCAAACTTTGGTGGCTTAGTTTTTGCCAGCCTAACTCCTGTTTAGGATTGCGCCCTGAGGGTTATCTCCTGAACATTCAGGTACCATGTTGTACAACAGATTGCTCCTTCATATAATGGGCAAAGCTCTTAATGAACCTTTGATAGAATCATTGGACAAGTTATTGTTTCCTAGTATATCTAGCATATCTTTCAACCTAAAGAACCAATGGCTGCTATTAACTAAAAGAACTGCAGTGTCTGCAGTTTTGGATCTTGGTGAGTAAATGCATTCAGAAGATGGAGAAACTTATTGGGAAGACACCTTGGGTGGTGGTGGTGGTGGTGCTGTGCATGTGTTTAGCAGTTATGACCACCCAACATGTAACAGATGCAATGTGAATATTGTGCTGTAAAATATGGCGTTATGAAGAATGGCATTTTTTTGTTTGGCTCTCAGCAATACTGGAAATTCAGGAGATGAAAATATTTTCTCATTGATATTATTGCAATAAGTCAGTTTTGTGTTTGTTTTTTAAATAAAGATGAAGAACCAAGGGGCATCAAGGCTTACGGCTACTGTGGATTGTATTTTAATATATTGCAATCAGGAGTGCTTAATTAAGAAGAATCTGGCTTGAAAGCATTTTCCATTATTTCCATATTTTTATCCTTCCTTTATACTATACTGCAAGCAAAGAATCTGCATTATAATAAGCAGTTTACAAGAATTTGCATTGGGCTGAGACACAGGGCCAGAGAACAGGCAGTTCCTGAATCCTTAAGCTCCTGAACTACAGGGATGGGCACTTGAGTTGTCATGACTTGATCTACAAAAATATTGGTTTTTCCCAACTTGTGTTCTCAAGTCACTGACTTGGACCTGACCCGAGTCTTGGGAGTGACTCGGGAGTCATGACTCAAATTTGACTTAAGCCCTGACTCGTGTGTGTGTGTGTGTGTGAGAGAGAGAGAGAGGGGGGGGGGGGCCTTGCTTGCTTACTTTTTCCCTGTCACTTCTGCACTGTCCTGAAAGAACTAATAGGTGATCTGAAAGACATCCTTCAGACCGTACGCAGCAGGCATGTTGGGAGGAGGGTAGGTGTTTCCAGGAGGTAAGGCAGGGGGGTTGAAGGAAGGCTTAGGGTGGTGTTTTTGTTTTTGTTTTGGTTCAAGAGCTTGGCTCCTTTTTTGAAATGAGACTTGAGTCAAAAAGACGCAAAATTTCCACAAGTCAAGTTATGTTGGGCACATGCTATGACTTGTGAGGAAAGTCGCAGGGTTGCTGACTCATGACAACTCATGACTCGAGCATAGTTGCTTCAGCACATCCCTGGTGAACTTTTACAGAAATGATAATGACATACTGGATGCCTCATGTTGTGGAATCCTGCATCCATCAGTAAATCTAATTTCTGCTCAGATGCTTTGCCCATGCAAGCCATCAATTGCTTCAAATACTGTTTTCAAGCAATAATTCATGTTATCACAACCCCTTAGTGTGGGGGGAAGGGTTTCAATCAAATGGTAGCAATAGTAGCACCAGAAAGAAAAGAAAAAGACCAGAGGAGCTGCACAAATGAGGCAAAGTGTATTTCTGAAACTCCATCCCACAAATTAGATTTTTTAAAAGAGCAGTAATGGTATGTTTCACATTAACTATCCCATTCTAAAAGTATTTTCTGTGAAATAAATCCTATTGATTTTGATGGGATTTAAGTTATCTTCTTCACGTCAGTTCCATCTGTCACCAGCAGACTGAAATGAGCTAGTGAAGAACTGCTATTTATGTAGAGATTGCTTGATAATGATAAAAGGAAATCATTCTATGAAAGTGTCCTTCCTTCACATAGCCACAGAGTGCCAACAATGTACTATTGCTTGAAGGGAATGCTTCCTCCCCACCCCACCCCGTTGCTGATTCTACATGGTAGGAAAAGGTCAGATGGCCCATTTAGCCTTTGCCCAAGTGCTCTGTCCTTGATGTTCTTTAGCGAAGTGTTTATTTTAACAAACAAACAAAGGCTTCCACACTTCATAGAGGCATCACAAGCTAGACTTCTGTCCTGGGAGATCCCTGCCCATGAGATTGTTGAACAAGTAGCTGCTACTTGGCAGCAACTGCCATAGCCCCTCTGCTCCATTTGGCCCTTCATGGTAGCTTGAGTAATGTTCTCCTCATCCTCCTGCTCCCGATGCTGTTTTCATTACATACCTTCGGCAGGTGTTCAAAAAAGTGGGGAACAGGGTGCAATCTGATTGCACTATTAGGCCGGCGCAAGTGACTTATGCCAGCCCAATGCTGTTGCCGCCTTGTGATTTGTCCCCAGTATACATTTGTCCCCAGTATCCATGGTTTCAGGTATCCATGGGGGGTTCTGGAACTCCAGTGGCTACTGGGCCATACTTGTAAGGAATTCAGGCTGCAACCATAATATCTGAAGACTTCCTAATTGTGGTAATGCCTTTTTTCAGGGCATTACAAAGGACCTCCCCTTAGCAGGGACCTGGACTTATATATCTCACCAATATTCTGTGGCTATGCCTCCTTGTATTTCTTGGTGGGGTAGTAGCGTATTTTGAAATTTAAAGAAAACTATCAGTCCCACCTAACCATTTGGCACAGTTTTCAATGAATTTGATGTTAATATTTAGCATCAGGAAGCATATATAGCAGAGGAAGCAAACCTCAGGATCCTCTAAAGGCTTAGTAAAGATCTGGATTATACAGAAAGCTTCCTTACACCAAACCAACACCCTTGGTCCATCTAGCTCAGAATTGTCTACACTGATCAGCAGTGAATTGTCCAAGAGTCTTTTCCAGCCTTACCTGGAGACAGCAGAGCTTGCCGTAATTAAAATATTCTCTATCACTGAGTTTTCTCTGAGTGATGGTGCAATCCTAAGCAACCTTCCAGCACTGACATAACTGTGCCAATGGGGCATGTGCTGCATCCTGCAGTTA
Source organism: Lerista edwardsae (assembly GCA_029204185.1). Classification (NCBI taxonomy): domain Eukaryota; kingdom Metazoa; phylum Chordata; class Lepidosauria; order Squamata; family Scincidae; genus Lerista; species Lerista edwardsae. The sequence continues at coordinate 11,026,898 of JAJKFI010000003.1, read as the reverse complement.
GGAGGCAATCACAGAGGCCTCCTCAAGGTAAGGGAATGCTTATTCCCTTACCTCGGAGCTGCATTGTCCTTACCGTGGTGCTGGAAAGAGTCCCCATGCTGGACTCCTAGCCCCTAAGAGTGCGCTCCTAGCCCCATGCTGAAATAGGGAGGCCAACTGGGACAGGCTGTGGTGCAACTTGGGGCAAGGGGAATCTATTCCCCCAGGTAACACGGCAGTGACCTGAATGGGGCTACTTAGATCTGCACCTCCATAATTGAAACCAGCTGGACATCTCCTTGGAGTAAGAGGCTATTTTTTAAGTAATGTCCAATGGGGCCAGTCCCCAGCCAGTCCAATGGGGCTATTCAGATCTGCGCTAGCTACATAGCAAGTAGAAGTCTGAGCGGCCCCGTGTTGGGCTGCCTGGCCTGGGAAGGGGGTTAGGGTATGGTGGAGGAGGCCTTCGACGACTCCCAGGGCAGGTCCACCCCCTGTTCCATCCCTCACCCTGAAATGCCCCGTCCCTACCTCTTGGCACCCTTCTCATGCCCCTGCGCTGCTCAGTGCCATGCCCGCTTGTGTTGGCGGCACATTTGCGACACCATATGGCACATCTGCAACACCTTCTACTGGCGCTGTGACTGCTGTGCTGGCCCAGTGCCAAATTTGGATTGTGCTCTGTGATTCACTGTAGAATTGTGAATTCTCTAGACCACTGAAAAATTCTCTGTTGTTGCATCCCAATGTTATAGAAATGTATTGGTATCTCCTACCAATATATCTTCATTTCCTAATGGGGAAAAAAATCACTTGATCCTTGAAAGATATGATCGAATTGGTAATCCCATTACATGTTCTTCTCTGGGGACTAAGAATATTACTATTTTACAAGTCCAGTTTTACAAGGTTAAACTGTCCTTCCCAACCTGGTTCACACAGACCATTCCTGCTGTGCTGAGTTGTCATCTTTATACTTCTTCGAAACTCTCCAGATACCGAGTGGGTACAGATAAGTCTAAACACATGAAAGTAAACATAATGGCTGAGCTGGCAAAACAAAATACTTTATTTATAATGGGAAAAATGCATTCCTCATCTGGTGCCTTTTAGCTTCAATGACTTGTGATGGGGAAAAAACACACACCAAGAAACCTGAGCAAGATACTCAACTCCCATTCCTTCACTTCAGATACATTTTAAAAGCTTGTCTATAATTCATCAGGGAATTCTAAGGTACAATTGCCCCCGTAAAATCAATATGCACTCCCTCTGGGAATGTAAAAGTTACAGCATCCTTAATGAAAGAGGCCCAGTTTGCTTATGCCACAATGCAACCACATTGGGTATGACCTGATGCAAAGATTCTCAGTGCATGATCTTGGGAGAATCACTGTCCATTTGTTTATGAAACTGTCACTGAACGGTTGCTGGAATGTCTCCTTTTCCCTTGTAGTAGTAGTAGTAGTAGTAGTAGTAGTAGTAGTAGTGAAAATGAAAAAAATAATAATATAAAAAAAGAGTAGACATTTTCTTTGAGGCTGTATCATTGACAGTCAATTATCTTTTCAAGACCAGGAATTAAATTTCTAAAGATGAATGTGTCAACTTAAAAAGGAAGCACTTCAAAGGACAACAGAGGGAAGTGATAAGAGGGAAATTCACTTCATTAAAGGTGGCCAATGGTTTATTAAATCAGCTCCTGCAGTGTTTCCTTTGGAAATGTTGTTTAACGAAATACAGAGGAATGAAGGAAACAGGAGGCATCAGCACGTAAACAGAGAGAGCAATGAGAGCAATATGTTAATACCCAGCACATTTCAAGATACAAGACTTGTGTTGTAGGTTAACTAACTCAATTATCTGCATGCGGATGTTGTAACAATCTTGTATGTTTCCTCAAAAACTTGCAAGTTGTATGTAATGAATTAATGGGTTCATTTTTTCTAAATCTCCCTTGAGTTTAAGGTTGTTACTCCCATTCTTGAACTTTACCCCAGCCTAACTATATCAAGCTCAACTCTCCCACTTGAAATATTACTCCTCCTACAATCTTTTTGTATGGATAGGAGATGTTTCTGGAAAAGAGCGATAAGTCTTCTTCTCATGTAATGTGCCTGAGATCAGAGAAGCCTTGGATTGGGTCAGAAAACTGTTCAAGTTTCGATTTTGGGGAGAGGAACACAAATTCTTATTTCTGAGTGATGTAAGCCAGAGAGATGTCGCCAAATCGGTACACAAAATCATTTTGGAGAATGTTGGTTTAAACATCAGCTCACATTTGCCATTTGAATGAAAAGCGCCATCTGCCTGCGCCTCTTGATCTAATGGCTTTCCTGATCTCAAAGATGAAACTGACGTGAGTCAAGAGCCTGTGAGCACAGAAGGTCCCTTTTATTTCTTGTTTTCTGCTTGCTTTGCTGTCTGATTAACTCATTGCAAGGCTAAGGACATGAGACACAGAAGTGATTTAGAGGGTTATCTCGGGATAACCCACACAAGCTTGTGACTGTAGAGGAGGAAACCCAACGAGATAAAGCACTAACTCTCACTACTATTGAAGGATTTAAGGTGTGGTGACTGAATGCAAGGCATGTAGGACACTTCTTAAGGAGCTACAGAACAGGATTTCAAATAACAGCATGTGAATCCTGAGGGATCTTATGGAAGAGGATTGACCTCTAACTGAAGACCACAACACTGACTTGCTTAACAGCTTAAAGGATTATCTGTGAGTGAGAACGCCAGCAGCCTTGAGATTTTTAACGGCTTTGCGGAGAGGCTTATCTGGAAGGATCGATCAGATTAAACTGAGTATGTGGTGGAGGGCACTTTCAGGGGCTATGATGTTAACACTTTACCCTTTGCAAGGATACCTACAGGATAGCTATGAGCACCTGGATTGAAGCTGTGTTTTTGCATACAGCCTTGCTTTTTAAAAATAGGGGTTTTTTTAGACTTCAAAATGAATACTGAAAATATTAATAGTGGTGGGGGCAGGGAAGAGCAAATATAAAAAATAACAGCCTCCATTGCTTATGCACTTCCTCATTTTCCTTGGCGTCCCACTTTACTATGACTGCATCCAGGTGCTTTTTCTTTGAATAATGCCAAGGATGTGTTTTGACAAGCATAACCAATGGGGCCACGTCATGGTACCTTAAGAATGGCAATACAATTATTATGCCTTCTAGGCAACAGCCTACTTTATCAGGTGCACACAGGAGCTTGGGCGTGGCCCTAGGACACTAAAGGATGTTGTCTGTGTGACTGTAAATGCTTGAAGTCTGATAAATGTTGACTTGCTCATGTTCTGGAATTGTCAACATTCACATTTTGGGAATATCCAAAAACACAAAGACACAGCAGTGAGAAACAATCACCTCAAAAGGATTGAATGCAGTTTTCGCCTGTGCATATTTGAAAAGTAGGGAAACATTTTTTATTTAGGCACAAATAAATTATCAGCATTCATATGAGATTGTGTGCATTCACATGTAAATGTTGACATTTCACCATAACATGTACATTTAGCACATTTAGAACAACAGAAGACCACAAAAATTTTGGAACCTGTCAACACCAATAGATATTTGATGTCTACCAGCACTATAAGGTGCATGTTTGCTTGGAAGAAAGTCACATTAAGTTCAATGTCGCTTACTCTCAGATAAGAGTGCATAGGATTGCACCATTTTTACTTGGTGTGTGTGTGTGTGTGTGTGTGTGTGTGTGTGTGTTTTAACTGGTGGTGGTAATAAACCTGTTTGCACCCAAATCTGCATTTTGCTTCATTGAAAGACAGCAGATGTTGTGGCTTTGAGCTGTAAAAGAATATTTACTCAGTGGAAAAGAACAGTGTTATATGTTCGCCTATTTCTACTTTGGGGCTTAGATAATTTCTCCATTAACCTTGCACAAATTTTCAAGCCTGTTTGCTATCCTGGTTTTTCCTTCTAGTAAGTTTGAAGCCATTCTTTTGGGGTCATGTCTTCTTTCATATTCCTAGACTGATTCCTAGAATCAATTGAGGATACCATGGCAATTATGATGTCCTGATTCTACATATCCAGTTAGGTTTGGCTATATGACAACATCACTGAAGGCAGATAAAGCCAATAGGCAGCCTGACCCTGAACCCGGGCAGTGCTGCTTGCTAGTGCATTGCCCAGGCAATGACCATCCCAAAGGTGCTCTAAGGCACATTGTGTTAGCTGTCAGATGAGCTGCATGAGTGGGGAGGCTCAAGTCACTCAGTGCAGGGCTTCCCTGCTTGCAGCAGGAACAGTGAGAGTGGTGTACAGTAAGCTCTCCACTGAGCAGCAGGAAGGCATTTTATGGGTGGGGGAAAGGTGAACCAGAAGGTGGGGAGGGTGCAAAACTGGGCGGAATAAGGAAGAGCCGAAAGGTGGATCAGGCCCAGGAGAGCGGCAGGGACAGTGGCAGAAGCTGCCACTGGTTCTTTTCCCCCCTCCCAAGCCTCAGAACCAGGCATGTGTCTCCTTGTTTCTGCACCTGCTAAATAGCCGGCACAGCTCCAGTAGACCCATTGAGGCCACTGGAGCTCTACCCTGGTATGGGAACTGAAGTTCCCTTACCTTGAGGAGACCTGCAGCTGTAGCTCTGGCCCCGCAGGACCCCGAGGTCCCACTTTCTGGCATCAATCACGTGCCAATGCAAGCCAACTAAATCACCATTTGCATTTGGACTGTGGGACATCACTTTTGCCCTTTTTTAAATGCAATCCCTGAAAATAATTGAGTGCTTCTTGAGTCATCTGAAAATGCAAAAAGTCCCTCTTTCAGCTCAGTTCTTGGAGGAACTAGGGAATTATGAGAAAATACAGTGGTCACTGGAAAATGTTAGCTCTTAAATGTTTGTACTTAATCCAACTATGTTAATAATAATACAGTTTTTCGTATTTATTTACCAACTAAAAATGAATTGATAACTGTTGACATTCTATTTTTTTTAAGTGGAGCTTAGTCTTCTGTGACAAATTTTCTTCTTGAAAATGGCAATTAAAAATGATCTACAAGGCTATGCTAGCAGAAAAGGCCAGAGATCAATTAGGACACAGGCCCTATTCAGCATAGTTGCTACTGGACAGTCAGCTTGCAGGTCCAAGTAAATCATTATGCCCAATTAAACCATAAAATCTGACAGTAGGGTGGACTCTAATAAGTGGGCCTTCATTGTTGGGGCATAGACTATGTGCCCTTGGAAAGTGCTTTCCTCGGGCAGAGTGCTTTACTGGAAGAAGCTTGGGCTGAAAATGCTGAATCTTTGATCAGAGGGTCTGATTTTCATGCTGTTCCATATATGAATCTATTTTCTGAACCTTTAGCCAAGAAGAATAATTTTGTATTTCCAGTGCTATCTGTTGTTTTAATAGGTGGCTCCACCAAAATGTGACATATACACACTGGTTTTAAATCACAACTGCACTCACAGATAGCATAGACTACAGTACCCCCAATCCTGTACTTGTGCCGCTTTGTGATCACAGATTGGAAACCAAAATGCCTGATCAAGTTCAATATAGTTCCAAGAATTATCACAATGTGCAACTAAATCATGGGCCTCCCAACTCCAGCCATGGGCCGTATCCGCTGCCCCAGCGTAATGCTCCTAGGCATGACATGGCGGTCACAAAGCCTTACTGTTCCACTTGGGAGCCTCATATCTTTGCCCTTGATCTTAGCACAGTCGTGCCTCAGGCAGCCGCTTCTGCTGGAAAATTAGGGCACAGAGCCTTTCTAGGCTATGAGGGCGGAAGCGGATACCTGGCAGGAGGCTGTGTGAAGATTGAGGGGCAAAGAGAGGGAAGCTCCCCGGCAGAACCATAAGGCTTCACCACTGCCGCAAACAGTAGGCTTGAGGGGCACCTGCCCTAGGTGCTCCGCCAAGCAGGGGGCTCTGCAAAGCGGGGGCCACTTCTTTGAAGCCACTGCAAATAATACAATTATTTCTTGTGGGACATCTCACAGAATTAAATGGGGGACAACACCACAATGCTAAGATTTGCAGGAAATACTAGCTGGAATATTCAAGTGCTAATGGATGCTCATACATTATATTAGGCGTTACAACTACTTTCATAAAGTCCCTTTTGAATTGCTACCTGATTTTGTATAACTCGGCTGACTCTGTCTAAAACCTTTCAACACCAAAAGGGAAATATATATCTGAGAAGAATTCCAGAGCTAAAGCCCCTCTGGACTCGTGTGATAACCTCGGCCATATGATTCCTTTCAGCAGTTTTGATATCTTCTTAGAGCTGGCTTCCATTAGTCTAGACTGATGATGATAAAAAATGCAGAGGTACCTTGAGATTGAAAGGCCAGAAGTTCACTTTCCAACTAGGGTTTATTTTAAGCTGCATCGGAGCACATCTTGGCATGCCAAGTGCTGTCTCGGAGCACGAGGAACATGCCCCGATCGCTCTCATTTCTTTGTTCGCTTCTAACCAGAGCAATTGCTCAGCTTTCTGAGGACTCAGGTCATTGTCTGGCTTGATCAAACTGGAAATCTGAACATCTCTTGATCCCACAGTGCTACCTATGCGACAGAAATGAAATCTGTCCCTTCCAAACATTTCTTCTTCCTTTGTGTTTCTTGTTATAATGTACAGAGTTGGCCTGTACTGTCTTCTATTCCTTTTGGTCCTGTAACTGTGGTTTTAAATCCAATATGCCGTTAATGTGTATGCCCAATGGATGGCCCACTGTGCATTGATGTTGCTGCCTTTCACTGTCATTTAATGTGATTGTATGCAGAGCCATGATGAAATGCAGAGCCGAATGACAGTGATTGTATGCAGAGCTGTAACGGATGGTCCCAGCAACCAGGGCAGTGACATTGTGACATCACTTCCAGTTTTTCCCCAGAGGAGGAGGTGCTTCTTGCAACTGCTTCCTGAATCCCATTCCTTCTCTGTGGAGACTGGGAGTCTCCAGAGGAGAAGGAGCAAAGCACCTGAAGCCACTAGCAACATCTCTTCTGGGAAGAACCCAGAAGTGAGTGTCTTGCACCACTTACTGCGCAAGGCATATTGCACAAGGCGATCACTTCTGGGTTTTCCTCAGAGGAGGAGACATTGGCAGCTTCGTGCATCCCACTCTTTTCCTCTGGAGGCTCAGCCTGTACAGTAGGAATGGGATACACAAAGCCACTGGCTCCTCCTCTGTAACGAGGGCAGAACTTGGGGGCAGTCAAGCACTCCCACTTGACGGAGCACCGAGGGCAGATGCCCATCAGGATCTACCCTAGTTACAACTCTGATTGTATGCCAGAAAAGACAGCAAGCATGTACTGTGATTTCTGGTTACAGAAATTATGGCTAAAGGCATGGGGAAATCCCAGAATTATCCACTGTCCAAGAAGGCCAGGTATCATCCCTGAACAGAAAGTTGGGTATCAGTCCAATTGAAAAATTACAAGGGGGGGGTGCTTACTCATTATTCAGCTATTGATTGAGAGTGGAATCCTAACCAACGTTCCAGCATCAGAATAAGGGCAATGCAGCTTTGAGTTAAAGCAGTGGTATTTAAACCTTTTAGACTAGGACCCATGTTTTAGAAAGGCACTTGTATCAGGACCCACCTTAAGTGATATCATTAACCTGGAAGTGATGTTGTGGCAGGAAGTGACATCATCAAGCAGGAAGTGTTGTCATTGTAACATAATAAAATGACACTCCTGAAATGCAAATTGGCATTCTTGGACTGCAGCAATTGTACAACCATGAAACAGACCTGATAGAAAGCAAGATTAGGACAAAATATGATATAAAAGCACTGAACTAAAAACAAAATTTTAAAAAACCCTCACTTGAAAATTCAATGTTAACACTCACAAAAGGAATATAACAAGAGCCAGGTCTACAGTTTCCAAGATGGCTGCTCTCAGCTTTTCACGACCAACCGAACATCAGGACATGACCCACCAAGTGGGTCCTGACCCACAGTTTGAATAACACTAAGGTAAGGAAACAAACATTTCCTAACCTTGAGGAGGCCTCCGTGATTGCCCCCTCCACAGGATGAAGCACACGACTTGATGGCACATTTATGTCAATGCTGGAAAGCTGGTTAGGATTGCACCCTGTGTAAGACATGACTGAAATGCTTTTTTTGGTCTTAATTTAGAAAAAAACTTTATGCTTCAGCAGTAAATACTTGTGAATCACTGTTCTTGATGGATCACATCTTGAACAGTTGTGCCTTCAGAGTCCAATTATTATAAATGTTCCAATTATTTTTCTTGTGACCTTGTTCTTTGATATTTAATTTCTTTTACTGTGGTCGCAGCAGTAGTATGCTCAATATCCAACTAAGAGCGTAATCCTAACCTGGCGTTAGGCCAGCATAAACTAAGCCAGCAAGGTTTGGCCAGCACAAGGGCCACCATAAAGCATGTTTGGACCACTCTTTGAGTAAGGGAGGATGGCTCATGTCTGTGTGCTGGCATCTCTGACTCCAAGATTGGCCAAACATACTTTACAGTGGCCCTTATGCTGGCCAAACTTTGCTGGCTTAGTTTATGCTGGCCTAACTCATTTTAGGATTGCACCCTCAGTGATACATTTTGTAAAAAAGACAACCATAGTCCTTTTCCGGTTATAATGTGCACAAAATAATGACCTGCTCCTGGGAGTAAAGCAGACTCCATCTCCTGATCCAGCCACATTCATTAGAACGCTATTCTGGTATTCAAGGATCACACACCTCAGATCAAGGGGCTGAGGCTGCTACTGCAGTGCATACCCACATGGACACATGTTTTCATTATACATGCTTATAATCTCTGAAATGGGTTCATGGCTGCAATGCATGGAACTGCTCTTGGGGGGAATGTCTAATTAAAATGAATGGACTGATGTGTCCCCGTGCCATTTCTGTTCACTTTCATGGGGACAATCCTGGTCCAGATCACGACCCGAAACCTAAATCAAACTATTTAATAGTGTGTGTGTGTGTGTGTGTGTGTGTGTGTGTGTTTCTAAGAAAGGTCAACAATATGCATCCAGAGTGCATTTTTAAACAAAGATCTGGGTTTTTATTACAACCCATTTTTGATGGCTGTTGTTCTATGGAAGCAATTATCGGGCAAAATGTTTTGGTGATGGGGATATTTCATGTCTTGCATTCCATCTCTTTCTCCAATGAACCAGCACATAAGTATCAGGACCTGGGAGAACCCTCAAGTCACCTGCTCCTCAGATCAGAAGGTGATTGTGGCTTTGGTTTGATATTAAACAGCCACAGCACTGCCTGGTCAGAAAGAGCAAGTGTACTAGCCTTTTGCCACGTAAGACCTTGGTTCTCATGGAGCATAGCTTGCCACCTAATGGTTCTGCTGGTCACATCCCCTTATGGCAAGAAATCAAATAAACCTTTTTTCTCTTTTAAAGCATGAAATAGTTAATCACAGTGGTCAGAAGGATCAGATTGCTCAGATTGCTTGCAGGTAAGATTGACTGGCAGTTTTCAACCTGCTGATGAATGATGGAATATATCTTTGCGTTAATTGAAATAAATGAGGTTGCTTTTGTTTTGCAGTAGTCCATGCCCTTTTTTGCACCACTAAAGAAAACCAACTTGTCGTTACATATTTCCAGATCATTTTATCACCCAATATTTACTGAGAAAACATTGTGATACAGGAGCATTGGTCTCGTTGAACACAAAGAAGAGAATAAGAAGAGTGGCTATTTTCTTCTCTTTTCAGTAGTAGGACTAGGGACAAATTATAATACAGGGTCCGAGCAATGGGCAGTCCAATCTGAAAGGTGTGTTGCCTTGGTGCAGGCCCCCTGCACCAAGTCCTGAGTGTTGCAAATGTGCCATAAAGCATGTTTGTGCTGACTCGAGAGCTGGCAGAAGGACATGCGCCATACTGCTGGCTCCAGATCCCAATCCTGCGCCAGCTGGATCAGGTGTGTTAGCACCAGGCAGTGCAGGGCTTGGGAGAGAGTGGCATTCCAGGGGTGGGGGCATTTCTGGGCAGAGGAAGGATCAGGCCCAGAATGTAGGTGGGATTGATGGCAGCAGCACATGCTGTATCCTAACCCCCACTCCTGGGCCTCGGACCCCTACACGAGATGCTAGGATTTGCATCAGTTAAATCGCTGGCACAGAATTGAGTAGCCCCTTAGAGGCTGGAGTGTTAAGCAGGGTAAGGGGAAAACTATCCGAGCTGCATAAGATACAGTGCAGGCCATGTGGCCAGCTGTACCAGTGCAGGTTCTGATTGCAGTAGGGCAGGCCAATACTGACTTTTGTCACCTTCCCCAAGGAAAGCCACAAGCAATGGGACTCCTTTTGCCAGCGGAGACTCAAATAGTGGGAGTTGAGGATCTGGTGGTAGAAGCCACTGCCAGCACTAACCCCTGACTGGGCCTGCTTCTCCCACCCAGTTCCACCCCTCCCTGCCTCCCCCTGCCTTGATGGGCCTTACCTCCACCAGCACTGCTGGACACCGTCCAGCCATCTGTCCCACCCTTGCAGAGGCTTAGCCAACTGTGCATGGCACCTTCTGCTGGGGTGCCGTAAATGTGCTTGATGGCACATTTACAACACCCAGAGCCAATGGTACATACGTACTGCCAGCAATGAGACCCACAGGATTGGGGCCTAATTTTGTAATCCTATATAAATTTACCTAGGAGTAAGGTGCTTATATCTGATTAGAAATGCATAGAATTGAACTGTAAGACTTACCTGTCAATAAGTCCCTTAAATTGAATGGTTGTACTTCTGCATCGTCTTGCATACAATTGCACTGTAAGAATCTTCATCCTTATTTCCCCCATGTTCCCAGTTTATAAGTAGCATTGAATATAGTACCAAATGCATAGATTTCTCCAAAGTGGCTAACAAAACTGCATACAAACGTTAAGACATGCTAAATTTTTAAAACTATAAAAATTGTTAGCGGCCACATTAATAAGACATGAGCAGTAGAAATGAGAAAAAGAGGTAAACATGACTTCTAGAAGCTCTCGAAGAGCCTGATCCTAACCTGTGCTGGAATAGGCAGGCCAGCTGGCCTGTGCTGTATCCAGTGGAGGGTTGGAGATGGATGCAGCTCAACTCAGAGTAAAGGGAATTATTTCCCCTTACCCCATGTCAAGTGGCAACCACACTAATAGAACTACTTGGATTTCGTGTGTCCTTGTGCCAGCCTCTCCTATTCCAGAGTAGGTGCAAATGTGCTCTGGTCCAAACAGTTCTTGGGATTGTGCTCTAAAAGATATTGTCTTTGCCTGGTGTCTACAAGGCAATAAGAAAGAAATAAGGGAAACTTAGAAAGGAAAGAATGCAGCTTTGGGGGCTACCACAGGGAAGGCTCCCTTTGATGGTGGCGAAAAACAGGAACTCAGAGGAAGATTTCAACATGGGGGTAGGTTTATATGTATATGAATTTTCTTTCAAGCTGTTGATGTAACACTGAGAGCCTCCCTCAACCTGGAGCCAGCCTTAATTATATGATCATTATTTGATCTGCACATGCAAACCACTGTCGCAAAGCACTTCGGGTAGTTCTACAGGTTCAAGGAAACTTTGGATTTATTTTCCCAAACAACCCCATGCTGCTTAGTAAACACATTTTGAAATTGAGGGGTGTTTCTAAAGCAGTTTGTCATACGGTGTGTGACGTTGTAATTCAAGGGAAACAACAACAACATTGAAAACCTGTCATTGGCATGTCTTGGCAATTAGATTCCCAAATATAAGTGTGACAAAGATCTGTGGTTAAATACTCCAATAAAGTGTTCATCAGTTATACTGCTTGAACGAGTGCTGCGGTTTTACAATTACATAAAGGGAGTTTACTGCAGCCTGTCTGATAAGACATGTATTGATCTGAGGTTTTCTGTCTTGTAAATGCCAAGCTGAGTGTGGAAACCCAGATCTAACCATTTTTAATTCGTCAGTGTTTAGTGACTTTTAAAAATCGTGTGGTACGTGATGTTCCTGCAAATAGTTTCTTTCATCTCTGCTCGTGGTGGTTAGCCAAAATATAATGTCACACCTATACAAACTGAACTTCTGCAGTAATGTCAATAAAAATTCCAAGAAAGCAATTGTTTTCTCTCCGTCTTTCTCCTAAGGGTACAGTTTTACCTCCAGAGGGTTCTGGAAGGCCATGGTGCCATGGAGCACATGAAAAACAGCCTGTGTGGTTAATATACATTTATTGCTTGGGGTACAGAACAACAACAATAACAAAAAAGCAGAGGAGAATCCGATTCTCCTCTGCCAGGTTCAGTAGCATAGCTATAGTAGTGGGGGTGTAGCACGGTAAGTATTGCAGGTGCTGCAATGAGCTGCAAATGCAGCTCCTCCCACTCATTTTCGGAGTCATACTGGGCATACAATTATTTTGTATAATAGTGTACAAATTATACACAGTTGCCATTGCTGCCCATAATACCTCCAACAGGAAGTGGGAGGGGCTGTTTATACGGCACATTGTAGCACCTGCAAAACTTACTACATTGCCGCCCTGTAGCTATGCTACACTCTTGATGCCAATGGGCTGAGTTCCCTCAGGCAAGTAGAGGTTCTCAATAGGAAGAGTAGCCCTGGGAGGGACCTGTATGGATAGCAATGTTTTCCAGCTGTCTGCTGTTGGATGGTTTCCCCCAGGTGGAGGGTTGGGTGGGGCTGCAGACACCTTTGACCCCATCCCCTTACCCAGCACTGAGGCGCATGCGGTCCTGCTGTTCAGCCTCATGTGGTTTCCCCACTATCATTGGCCTCATTCCCTTCCTGGGTTCAGCTTTGACAGGAGATTTGTGGCATACCTGGTTACCATCCTGCTCGTGAGCTTTGGTCCTCCCGTTCCCCATCTCCAGCCTTCTGAAGGTCTCTGAATAGCCAGAAATATAGGTACACCAATGTCATGTGGCCCAAAGAAACATTCCCTAAATGGCAAGCTGACAGACATCAATTACAACTAGTTATTTATTACGTACACTGTCATTTCTCCAGTTTGCTAAATGCTCCTGCTTGGACATGCTCTTTCCAACCAAACTATTTCTAACAGGCCTATACCAAAACAATGCCAGGCTTTGTAGATTTCAGGGTGAATTGCATCATGCTATTCCCTGTAGAGTTCCCCACATGATGCCACATTATCCATGCTCATTTCAGTGCGGGTAAATTTCACCCTTAATGAACTTTTCTTCGTTTTCGATTGTTCGGCAACCAAACACAACATCTCACGCTGAGAAACAGCAAGGAAACATGTCCCTTTTAAATTAAAAATGGGGACGTGGAAGAAAGAACAGATTGGGGAAACATAGCAAGGAATAAGTGACAAGTACCAGAGCAGAACACACACCTCCTATTCTGGAAAAGAAATAGCAATATTTGTTTCATCCTTTTGAACACTCTCACGGCTGAGTCACAAAAGCATGTTCATGACTTGATGCCCCGTCAGTCGATGGCTGGCAACAGATTGTGTGTGAACTGCTTTCATTGGGAAGCAGTGTGTTTATGCCTGGTGATGACAACCTTCTGTCTGTTGCTTTGACTTCTGACTGCTAATTTACATATACAAGTCAGCAATTGATGAGTCCCAATCCTGCGCTTGTCTTCAGTATGTAGAGCAGGAGGAGTGCTGCGTGTATTTGTCAGAGAAATGAGGTGGCAAGAAGGGTGCTTAACCCTTTCCCCACTTGGTGTTTTTCCTCTGCACATCTAGAATGTTGGGGAATGGTGCTGAGCAAAACGTTTGTATATATCATAAAAGGAGAATGTCCGAGTTTGGTTATATTAATGGACACACAACCTACGTTTTTTTCCACAGAAGGTGTTTTGTCCGTAGCTCTTGCCTCTGCAACTTTGTAAAGTGTCATGTTCCTTTCCAATTTCAATAAGCCAGCCTGATAATTGCAGAAGTTCATATTTTGAATTGACTTCCAAGTACAACAATAAAAGAGACAACTAAGTTAGATCATTAAATCCTCTGTTAAGACAGGCTATAAATCTCAAGAGACATGTGAACATGCAAGAAATAGTTTATTGCTCTTCCTCTAGTCACTCATTATATTATGTGTATTCATTCCTCCAGCTGTTTCTTTCTATAAGGTCTTGCAGACATAGGCTATTTGACAAGGGATAGCCAGGGCAGCCTAGGATCTAGATTTGCCAAAGACCAATAGAGGGGGAGCAGCCACCTCCCTGCCATCTGCAAATTGTCCTTAGGTAGGGTTACCAGATACAAACTGGGACAGAGTGCCTATACTTTTAACTATTGTATAGCAGAGGGAATTTGGGCAGGTGCAGCTCAACAAGAAAGGATTTCAAAAGCTGTACCTGCCTAAACTCCCTCTTCTGTACAGTGGTGAAAGGTATAGGCACTCTGTCCCAGTTTATATCTGGTAACCTTACCTTAGGGACCTGTGCTTGAGGTTGACCCATGCTCTTTTACTAGATGAAGGCTGCAATCCAAACACACTTCCTGGGGAATAAATCCCACTGAACACAGTGGGACTTACTTCTGAATAGACATGCATAGACTTGTGCTGGGAGTGATCCCACTGCATATCTGCTTCCTATAGGAGAATGTGGGAAGAAAATGGATCAAGTTGGCTAGTGAATGAAGGGTCTTTAGCTGTCCTGAATGAAGATGTACTCCACCCCCTAAAATGACAAGCATTTCCCACTGTGTTTTGTTGGGCCATCTGGTCCAGCCCCCTGCACAGTGTAGACAACTGCTACAACAGCCCTGAGGGGAGCTACCTGGTTTCTGCTTGAAAACTGTCCACAAAAGGAGAGCCTACAAGGCAGATGGTTCCAGTGTTTCATGGGTGTTTCACTTTGCAACAGTCTAAGTGGTTAGACAAGGTCTAATGTGGGCAGCACATATGGAGCAGTACGGATACATATATAGGTTGAGGAAGACAGTGAGAGGGTCACAAGATAGATTTGTTTTCTGCAGTATTTCAGTATTTGTTTTCTGCATGTAGTATGAGGTTGTGAATTATCTCTCATTTCCATTAATTAGAGCTGCAATAATATACACCACTGGTGGCCAACTCTTCAACTTTGGTCAATTTCATGTCTATGTTGGGTTTCTTTTTTAAGTGGCTAATGTTTTTGAAGTGTGTTCTTCTGGTTCATTTTTAGGACTTCTATTGTATTTTTACTGTGCTTTGATGTCTGTTGTGAGCTGCCTGGAATATGTGGAGAAGGAAAAGGAAGGTATAAATCTTTTAAAACTGATAGAAATATTATATTTTTTGCATTTTTCTGGCAGCACACACATATATACATATGTAGATAGTTTATTTACGGTCATCCGACCAGCTATATACATGCGTATGTTGCATTTTCTACTAAATCTCCTTTTGCAGTTCAGATTTAGACTGAGGGCAAGCGTCCCCATGAGCAATATGCAGATTATACTGTCACAGTAACTTACTGCAAGAATACTTTGGAATCATGCTATGTAATCAAATGCAGAACAGAATCTCTTACAGCAAACCATTATGGTAGAAATGAGTCAACCTGAGGTCAATTCTTTTCCATCAGTAGTCTTGTCAGGATTGCTTCAGTTTCAGGATTGAAGAGCACGTGAATCCGTTTGGATCATTGAAGTTTTGTAATGATGCTTAGCACTGGGCTGTAAAGTCAGATAAAAATCTTTGCTCGTAGCTTGTATGGTGAGACACATACTATAGTTTCAATGAGGCACTCTCCAAGTGCAGTTGTAGGCATGTCTACTCAGAACTAAGCTGAAGTCATGGGACTTGCTCCCAGGTATCAGTGGCTGCAGTCCTATGCACACTTTCCTGGGAGCAATTGAAAATGATGTTGTTTTACTTAGAAAAGCCTACTGTTTTGCTAGGTTTAGGCTGTAATCCTGTCTTACTTTCCAGAAACAAATATCTCTACCCATTGAACTTGTTCTGTTGTGAAAAGCGGAAAAAACTACTTCCTGTTTGGGGCTGGAAAAGGTTTTTTAAAAACTTTTAATAACATTTCCAAGCATTGGGAAGGGCTGCAGAGAAGGTTATAGGCTCCCCAGGCCTGCTGGAGAGCCACAGACACCCCTGGGTAATTAAAAGGGGGGGGGAAACCCTTCCCTGCCCAGCAGCAGCAGGATTGTGTTGCTCCTGGTTTCTGGACCATTAAAGGGGATTTCTGGGCCTTAACGGGGAATCACCCTTTTCCAGTTCCTCTGGTGGGTCCCTTTCTTCCATGAAACTCTGCAGAATTAAATAGACAAATAGCCACATAATATTCAGATTTTTTTGATCATTTAAATAATGTTTTTTTAAATCTTTTTAAAGATATCACTGACAGTGTTCAAGTCATTGCTATGTCATTAAATTGATAGAGATACTCTTTGCTGTATTAGCATACAGAGGCGGATCTAAGAGGGGGCAAATCTGTAAGTTTTGCAAGAAGCCTTACCTTGCAGTGGAAAACCTCTCCTGCACTGTTTTAGCCAATCCTCACAGGGAAAAGCAACATCTTGGCGTTGCTTACTGGCTACAGCAGCAAGGGAGAGGAGGGATTTACCCCCCATCCCTGAAATAAACACGCAAGACAAGGCTCTGAATGCTAATGGACCACTTTTATTTATTTTTAACATAACATTTACAGCAGGGCAAACAAACAAGTGCGGGTCCTGGTTGGGGGAAACGGCCCTAGGCCGTCTGCCTCCCCCATTGGTCTGGATGACTGACGGGCGTACCACCTGGCTCTAGCCCAAAGCTGGTCATTGACCAGCCCGGGCTATCATAGCCACCCCGAAGGGCGAGGCAGCCTGACAGCGCCAGCTCACCCAGGCCTCGCCTTTAGGCAGCCTTTGCCCGTCCAAGCAGGGATTCCCGCCTAGCCACTCACCGAGCTGGTTCTGCAACGTATGAGCAGCCTAGCTGGATCCCCGCCTGTGCCGCCTCAAGTGGACAACAACAAGACCTTACCTACCCGACCCGCACTTATCACGCCACCCAAAGTGACCAACCTAGTTAAGCCCAGAAACACCCCAGCTCCAGTCTGGGGTAGGCGAAAAAACCAACCACCCCAGCCAATCAGGTGGTTGGTAAAAAATTCCTACCCGGTCCCTAGGCGACCAACGATGTCAGACTGGAACCATTGGGTGGGCGGGCGGGTATCGCCGGCAGGCACGCAACTGCCGGGCAGAGCCAAGCACCTGCGCAACGCAGCGCTGGCTCCCCCTCCTGCCGGCAGCCCAATCAGTGCGCCCTGTCTTCCCGCGCTCCAGGGAGGGTGGGGCAAACGCGGCGACGCGCTACTGAGCGCGTCACCGTCCTTACATGACAGGGTAAGGCTTCTTGCAAAACTTACAGATTCCCCCCCCCTTAGATCCGCCTCTGTTAGCATAATGTCAACACCCACCCACAGTTTTCCAGTCAAGATTGGCTACTGGTGACAGTGCATCAGTAACGCAAACAACTGGCTACTGAGTTTACCGAGTTTATATGTAAAGTACTTCTATAACTATATCTAATGTATTCAGTGTAAAAAACATAAATACCGTCATTTCTGGGTCACCAGCATATTAGTCTCCTAGCACGATAATATGCTTTCCTGATTTATTTATGCTTACAAGTCTCCCATGAGTTCTAAAAAGCATATTTATCTGCATTAAGGTAATGTGCAGGCTCTGTGATTTTTCTGGCATTTAGCTCCTAACAAGATTTCTTTAGACGTGTTCGTCAAAGCTTGGGAAGTTTGTGCTGTAAATGTTACTAAAGGGGAAGTTCCTGATTTAAAGAAATGTGCTTTCTTTAATATAAATGTGACCTACTCACAGCAGTAAATTTGAGCAGATGCAGTTACTGCAGTTTAACAAAACTTTAATGTCCTTTAACGCCGGTTCTCATTAAATCTCAATTCATATGAATCAGCATGGTTGTCTCCGAAAACCATTTTGGTAGAGATGGCAGACCTCTCAGTTTTTCATTTCATCCAGATTTTGCATGGTGCATCTTCTGCTAAAAATTCTTTGCTGCTCTTCCATCACTGAAAAAGCATGTTTAAAATGTGTAGTAAAAACATGTTATATGTGTATTTAAATAACATACAGGTGTGCCCTGGTATCCACACTTTTAATTATCCATGGATACCATTGATACTGGGACGCCTATTAAAAAAATAGGGGACTATTACATCTTTTTTTAACCTTGTTGCAGCAAAATCACTGATGTTCCTCTATCTTTAAACAGGCATCACCAGTTTCCACGGTTTCAGGTATCCACGGTAGGGTCCAGAACGGAACCCCAGCAGATACAGGGGTGTGCCATAAGAGTATTTTTATGTTCTCCTGCCTAAATAGATGGTGCAAAACAGTATTGCAAATGTGTTCTTAGGCAAAAGAATGGAATGCAGAGAATTCTTAGAAACCTCCGTATCCTATAAAACCTGATTGGCTGGGATGGGGATCTAGAACTATGGGATCTCATCAAGGGTTGGCAAGAGAAGAATTCAGCAACATCCCTACATTTCAGCATGCTAAATGTTGTTTGTGTCAGTGGAGGGCCTGCCAGTAGCCTGGGGGGGGAAATGCCCCCAGGCGGCAGGCCATGCAGCATCCCTGGGCCCTCTGGAAGCTAGCTGAATCCTCTGGAAGCTAGCTGAATCCATTTAACAGTATTTCTGGTTTAATTGGAAAACTGGAAGTATTGTTCAAAAGCTGCCCGGAAGCATTAGAACGCTTTTGGAAGGTGAAGGGATGTTGCGCTAGGTGCCAGAATGTGTGAGGTGAGTGGGGGTGCTGGTGTACCAGCATGAAAATGGGTGAGCTATACAGGGTTATGGTGACAAAGGTCATCTAGGTTGGGCACTGGTTCAGAATCCATGCCCCATGAAGTGCCCATGTCCTTGGGCCAACCTCTGAGTCCCTAGTACCAGTGGTAGCATCCAGTGTAATCAGGGAATGGGAGGGGAACCTCCTGGGGGAGGTCAGTCTTTGCCCAGCTCCTCCCAGCAGCTTGTTGTCAGCACTGGGCTTATAAATATCCTTCCCAAGTTAAAAATAAAAGCAAGCTCGCCTTCTTTCTTACCCTTTCCTACTCTGAGGCATTGGTGGAGGGTTGCCTCATTTTTGAGATAGTTATTGAGCATCGATATTACAATTGCTTGTTATGATTCACCTGCTGGATTATTTAGATCAGGAGACTCCAAACTCCAGCCTGTGGGCTGGATCCGGTGCCTCCCTTTTTCCTCCCATGGCATTAGCAGCTTATGTTCCGTCAGGGAAGGTGCGAAAGACCCCTACTACAACTCCCAGGGATCTGTGTGGCCAGTCGCTTCCAGGGCCTGCTGCCCCAGCAAGCCAAGCACCTGGCATTCTGCACGTGTGTGCAGAACACGTGTGTGCAGGACAGCGAAGACCCCTGGGAGCTGTAGAAGGGGTATTTCGTGCCTTCCCAGCAGAACACACAGCACCATTCATGCCAGCCAGTGTGCTATCTTTTATTGACTAGAAGTTGAATTTCATTATGATGGCTCACAGTAATAGATCCCTCTTTTCCTAGAGTAGAATTACGTATATGTGTGTATGTTCTTTTGCCATTCTCTCAAAATCACACTGAATTGGAAGCGGTGTTTTTCAGCATTCTAACAACATGGCTAAGACCAGCCTAGGATTATACATATGTGTTTGCAGCTCATGGTTTAGCTTTCAGTTGCCAATAGATGTATCTACAATGCAAATTGCAATCACTTCCTTGATAGACTCTTGAGAATTCCCAGCTGGCAATCCCAAGCAGACCTGAAAGAAACAGCAATTCCCAGGGATGAATGTGGAATGCCGCAGAAGCATACTATTGTAGGTGTGAGAATGAGCAAGTGAGTAGAAACAAAACTTGAACCTGTTCTAAAATTGGATGTTCTCCAGCTGTGATTTTTGGGTAGAAACTGGTAAGTCTGATGGCGTCAGGAAAAACAGAGGTTGTGTGAATGTACGCTTTTTAAGGAAACACCAGTTCAGTGAAAAGGAAGTGAGATATGAAGTACCTGATATTGGATCTCATCTCTGGTTTATCTAGGTCAGTGTTCTCTCTACCAAATGGCAGAGCTGTCTGCATCACAAGAACACAAGGGATTGAACTTGGGACCTTCTGCCAGTACCTACAAATCACGCACTTTTCCATTGAAATGGTCCCTCCCTTGTGGTAGTGGTGATGGTGGCAGATGACATCCTGTAGTGTTCACATGTGACTCTGGGCCACTAGTTTGCAAATCTATTAGTGAGACTTTCCTTATCCAGTATATAGTGGTTCCCAAACTTTTTACAGGCTCTAGGTGCTGCTGCCTGATTTATAAATGCCAAGGGGTGTGGCTATAATGGTGATTGGGCAACAATGCACCCCCCACTCAAAGCAGCAGCTTGTTTAACCTTTGATGCTGCCCTGTAACTTTTTCAAACCACCCAAAGTTGGTCATGATCAGAGGCATGTGGTGTGGGGGCAAAAGGTGAGGCAGACATGTCCCGCCAGGGTTCTTTGAAAAGATCTGCTGCCATCGCTGCTTGTGAGAGTGCAAACACTCATGACCCAGGCACACGTGAGTTGTGAGTGTTTGCACATGCGCTAGTTTGGTGGCGGCGGTAGCAATGGCGCTTTTTGAAGAACCCCAGTGGGGCGTCTCTGCCTCACTTTCTGCCCCCCACACCCCACGCTGCTGGGCATGACCCACTGGGGGGTCTCAGACCCACAGTTATCCACTGCCATATATGATGCAGGAAATACTATAGCAGACTCATAGGACTGATACACTCTGTATCAATGCAAAGGGGAAAACATACCGTACCTGTATGCAGTTGGCATTTGTATCTAGCTTACTCCAAGGACATAAATGGAAAGGAAGGTTCTATTGGGAAAAAACACAAAACAGCTACTATTAACAAATGCCAAGTTTGAAATTATGCTCCTGTTTTTATTTTTCAGGCATTCTCACATTAAATAAAATACAATTCTTCAAGACTGATGTCCTTTCTTAAGGAGGGGAAAAAGGAAAGGATAATTTCATGTAGCAATAAAAGGAATAAGTGCCCCATTTTCAAGAATGTGGATGCACATATTCTGCAGGCTTGGAATAGGAAATGTGCCAGCAGGCATTAGAATTCAGAGCCATTTATCAAGAGTCGAACACTAGTGATGCATTACACTCGGGAAAGCAAACTGTTCTGAGACCTTTTGCTTTGCAGATGTAATTTAGATAAATTAAGCAGAGTCAAAGTTCCTTTGTTCTGGTCTTTATAAAGAAACATTTGGACTGAAAGCAGGCATCGAGTAGGACCAGGCAGATCTCATACTTACGACTGGGCAAAACAAAATTAGAGCTTTAGAGCTTGACTGACCTGTGGCATGAAGAACTGAGGGGAAAATGTGCTTTAGCTCACCATTTTTATTGAAATAGCTTCTTTTTTAACTGGGCAAGAGGCACGTTATCAAGGGGCACTTTTTCTCCCTCACGTGAGACCTGCGAGCAGAAGCTCAACAGGCAGCTTCTGGATTTTCGGTATTCACTGTTTCAAGGTAGATTTGCAGCTACCCAGAAGTAAACCCAGCATTACAAGCAGCAATAAAAGAAAAGAGCAATTTGTTCACCAGCCCTTAATTTAGAATTTGTGTTTAGGCCCCAATCACATTAAACTGAAGTGGGTTTGTGGGTTTTTTTAAGCTGTTACTCTATCAGATGAGCTTCTGAACGCCAAATAGCAAGAAATTGGAGGGAAATTGCAGGCAGTGTCATTGAACGAGATTAGCCTGTTAATAGTCTGTAAATCTTGACAGTTTCAT
Source organism: Lerista edwardsae (assembly GCA_029204185.1). Lineage (NCBI taxonomy): Eukaryota > Metazoa > Chordata > Lepidosauria > Squamata > Scincidae > Lerista > Lerista edwardsae. The sequence goes on along the minus strand of JAJKFI010000003.1, from coordinate 11,005,126 downwards.
GAACCTGCCAACAATCAGGTGGGACCCACAGTTTTGGAAACACTGGTATTGTAGAGTTTTGCTTTATGTTAGTGGTCCGTTTTTTCCTCCTGTTTCTGGTATTGATGTACATGCTCAGGGAACTGTAAAGTTCTGGGTCCTGAAGGGGCTGGTTCCTTGAGGGGTGCTGGCTTTGTGGTCACCAGGCCTGTGGTGATGACTTCATCATCTCCAGCTCCAGAATTTCCTGGCAAATAGACTTGGATTTGGGCTCTAGCCTGGTGTTGAGGCCTGAGGCTGTGTCTGAGGTTGGCCCTTCTCCAACTGTTTGCCTCTTCCTCAGGGTTGAAGGGCTCACGACAACAGAGTCAGTTCTTGGCTTTTGGGCAGAGTGGGATAGGAGCTAGCCATGACCATTAATGCAATGGCTGAGGGCAAAGATGGCTATGGAGGGCAGCAGCTACAATATTGCCCCAATAAACCAGAGGTAGCCGGACTGCAGCAACTTCACCCTCCTCTCACTGAGGTCATTCCCCTCTGTGCTTGTGAGGCAGGTTAAGTGGAAGGGTCTTTGCCCCCCCCCCCCAAAAAAAATCTGCAGATGGTATCGCAGTGTTAAGTATTACAAATGGATGAAAATACACACAGATCTTGTTCTTATCTGCGGCAACACATTTGCCAACTATCATTCTAGGGCTTTTCATATGCGTCTGTTATACTCTGTTAACCTTTGATGAAAAGTGGTCAAAACAATAGGTGCTTTCCATTTCTGTTATGAGTGCAATATTATTCTTGGCGGTTATGCTTTCCAGATGTAACGCGGTTAACAAAAATGTGTTTTAGTAATATTGAACTTCCAGTTGCTCAGGAGACAATTGTCCCCTTCACCATGGGGATTTATCTATATTACTGATATAGCTGTGGTTGTAGGGTAAATATATTTTACCATATGGAAGATTTACATATATGGGAACTATATGTCCATGGTAAAGATGATATTTAAAAGGCCATAGTCCAAGTGAAAGGATGAAGGTTTACCGACTGTTGTTGGGTATGAATAAATGGGGTTACCTGTACCCTGCATGCTGTGGGATGGTGTTTCCTGCTGCGTGTGGCATCGAGGTTGTTGGCAGACCGTCTAGCTACACCAATCATCAAATGTTGCCAAAAGTGAAATTTTGAGGCAAAATTTGGGGGTTCCTTCCTAGGCATAATGTTTGAGGAATCTTGAGAATAGCAAAAGTGTTAGAAGACCATTAGGGAAATGTGACAGTGGAGTGTTTCCATACATCCCTAATTAATTAAAACTGTCAGCTGGTGTGCATAAGGAATGCACACCTTTGCTGCTTCGGCAGGGCTATTGCTAAGTGGAGAGGCAGCTGCTTTGCATGTTGATGAAGGTCCAAGCTTCAATCCCTGGTATCTCCTAATAGAGATAGGAAAAGGCCCTGCCTGACATCCTGGAGACCTGCTGCTAGTCAGTATAGAAAATATTGGACAAAATATTGGTTGGACTACTGGCCTGACTGTATAGGCTACTTTAGCGGTTTCCTATGTGATGCATAGTGGAAAAATAAGTAGAATTGAAAAGCTTGGTCTTGGGGCAGGTTAGACCATGCTGCCCCAAGACCATGCTGTTCCAATGCAATGTGGTCACTCTTAGGATATCTCCCATTCTAGAGGAATTCAGCATGACTAAGAAGCATGACTAAACACAAGTGGGAAACCCACCCTGCCCATTGAACTGTTCATCTCACTGAACCTGATACGTAGTAGGTGTGGCTATCAGGTGAACTTGCAAGCTGCAACTGACCTTTCTGTTAGATAAAATGGTTCAGTTTGGGCTGTAGGGGCAGAAGACTAATTGGAGGCCTTTTATCACATCACTTTTTTGTAATAGTTTTTAGAGGTGAGGTTTTCGGTGATAATGAAATAAAAACACATCATTTTTTGCACTTCTCATTTTTGCACCCAATTGGCAAACAATACCAAACCAAAATCAAATTGGCAAAAAATGAAACCACCCTCGGAGACATGTTCTAACATACAGAGACATAGGGCGCAATCCTAACCAACTTTCCAACACTGATGCCAATGGGCCAACACTGATGGGCCATGTGCTTCTTCCTACATTGGAACAGTAGTCACAAGGTCAGGGAATATTTGTTCCCTGACCCCGGAGCTGCATTATTTTTACCCCTGTGCTGGAAAATTGGTTAGGATTGTGCCCTTTGACCCGAACATTTCTACATGTATGTGGCTGCAACTGCTGACACTACACCATCTACTTAGTTCACTTTTAATGGACTTATAAATTATAACTATAATTTATAAAATGTACCCTTGGAATAGGGGACGTGGTGGCACAGCGGGTTAAACCGCTGCTGCTGGGCTTTCCTACTAGAAGGTTGGGAGTTCAAGACTGCGCGACGGAGTGAGCTCCCGTTGCTTGTCCCAGCTCCTGCCAACCTAGCAGTTCGAAAGCACCTAAATGCAAGCAGATAAATAGGGACCACTTCGGTGGGAAGGTAACGGTGTTCCGTGCGCTATGGCATAGAGTCATGCCGGCCACATGACCACGGAAGCTTGTCCTCGGACAAAACGCTGGCTCTACAGGCTTTGAAACGGAGATAAGCACCGCCCCCTACAGTCGGTCACGACTAGACCATTCAATCGTGGGGAAGCGTTTACCTTTACCCTTGGAATAAAAATGCATGACACAGCTTTCTGCACTTTTTCCTTGGTGTGGTGGTGGAACAAAATATGTGAAACAAAAAAAATTAAGAACACCTCTAGTAATAGCTTTTGAAGAGGTCTGTCCCCACAGACGATGGCAGAAGTTTGTCACTGGTCTTCCAGGGCAAATGGGAACTTGCTGAAGGAAGGGAACAAGACAAATTCCATAGGTGTTCCAGGAAGCATTTCCAAGCGCACGGGAGGAAGGTTGGGGTCATTGAGGGACCACCCGGCCTTCAAAAGGTTGAAGTTGCTGAAACTAGAGGAGAAATGGTCACAGGCAGGAGAGTAGTGGGGATGTGAGTGTTGAAGCAAGGAGGAGCAAGTCTCTTGAAGTCTTTGGAGGTAGAGAGTAGGAGTTTGCCTGGATCTGGGGAAGTAAGTGAATCCAGGGACCCACAGAGCAGTGGTGTAGCTAAGGCATCTGGGGTCACAAATTTTTTTTAACACCCCATACTACAAAATCAAATGTAATACCACCCTGGTTTCATCTGGGGCATGTCTGTGGTATGGAGAGGCCATATGTGGCCTCCCTGAGCCTCGGATGCCCATTTTTTAACCTCTGATCTGCTGTCAAGTATTTGGATTGGCACCTTCTCAAGATCTGTTATCCAGGCAATGAATTCCCCCCCTGCCCCCTTAGCTATGCCACTGCCACACAGAATGTGTTAAGGTGGCTTCCTGCCCCAGTGACCTCAACCACCAGGAATCACACCTGTTTTTATTTGTATGAGGAGTGTGATGGATTGTTTGGAGCCATAGTTACATATGCCGAATAACAAACCTAACAAGGATGCTTCTTTTTAGGAGTGCCTTAATCACCTGTATTGTTGACACATTTCTTGATTGGAGAGGCACTCCCCCCCCTCATTATTAACTACATGCTGTTTAAATACTAATTTAAACTGCATATATCTCATAATAATTATAGTGTAGTACCTTACACTCCAACTTAGTTTGAAGTTCCACTTTAAGATGAAAATCTCAAAAGGTCAACAAAATCTTAGTTTCCTAAGAACATTTCTGAATAAAAAGTTCTGTATATCTTCCAGTTCTTTAAAGCATGTACTAATGACACATACATCATTAGCTAGAAAGTTTTTGGAAAGAATATACTTTCTGCTCCCTGAAGTAAATCAATCCCACAGATCAAGAGGATTTCTTAAAAGAATATACATTAGGGGTTTCTTTTACATCCTGATCCAAAAACATATTTGGTTACATACATAATCTTCGATTTCCATTCTGTTGGCTAAACTACTGCAGTACATATGGAGTCTTCTGTAATAGTTGTTTGCTTCTCTGTTTAGTTGTTTCTTTTCAAAAGTATATGGCTGTTATAATATCAGGCAATGCAAATAATCATAGCAGCAGTGTTGGAATAATGGCCAGATTGATTGAAACAATAAGGGAAGCGCAAGAGAGAGCATCTTTCTTCAAGCATTAGTTAGATGACCGCATTAAAACCGTTACCTTAAAAGCGACACATAATTAGAGAATAAGATTAAAGAATGATATATATTGTGAGCTTTCCAGGGACAGGGAACCTTTTACTATGTAAACCACTTCGTGAATTGTTGTTGTTGTTCAGTCGCTAAGTCGTGTCCGACTCTTCGCGACCCCATGGACCACAGCACGCCAGGCCTCCCTGTCCTCCACTAGCTTCCTGAGTTTGCCCAATTTCATATTCATTGCTTCGGTGACACTATCTAACCATCTCATCCTCTGTCGCCCCCTTCTCCTTTTGCCTTCAATCTTTCCCAGCATGAGGGTCTTTTCTAAAGAGTCCTCTCTTCTCATCAGGTGGCCAAAGTATTGGAGCTTCAGCTTCAGCATTTGTCCTTCCAGGGAGCAATCAGGCTTGACCTCCTGGAGAATTGACCGATTGGATCTCTTTGCAGTCCAGGGGACTCTCAAGAGTCTTCTCCAACACCATAATTCAAAAGCATCGATTCTTCGACGCTCTGCCTTCCTTATGGTCCAGCTCTCACAGCCATACATGGCTACTGGGAAAACCATCGCTTTGACTATGCGAACCTTTGTTGGCAGGGTGATGTCTCGGCTTTTGATTAAGCTATCTAGGTTCACCATAGCTTTCTTCCCAAGAAGTAAACGTCTTTTAATTTCATGGCTGCAGTCACCATCTGCGGTGATCTTGGAGCCCAGGAAAATAAAGTCTGTCACTGCTTCCATTTCTTCCCCTCCTATTTGCCAGGAAGTGATGGGAGTGGTTGCCATGATCTTAGTCTTTTTAATGTTGAGCTTCAAACCAATTTTGGCACTTTCCTCTTTCACCCTCATCAAAAGGTTCTTTAGGTTTCCTCACTTTCTGCCAGTAGAGTGGTATCGTCTGCATATCTGAGGTTGTTGATGTTTCTCCCAGCAATCTTGATTCCAGCTTGTGAGTCATCCAGCCCTGCCTTCCTCATGATGTACTCTGCATATAAGTTAAATAAGCAGGGTGACAATATACAGCCTTGTCGTACTCCTTTCCCAATTTTAAACCAGTCGGTTGTTCCATGTCCAGTTCTAACTGTTGCTTCCTGACCCGCATAAAGGTTTCTCAGAAGGCAGATCAGGTGGTCTGGAACTCCCATCTCTTCAAGAACTTGCCACAGTTTGTTGTGATCCACACAATCAAAGGCTTTAGCATAATCAATGAAGCAGAGGTAGATGTTTTTCTGGAACTCTCTTGCTTTCTCCATGATCCAGCGAAGGTTGGCAATTTGATCTCTAGTTCCTCTGCCTCTTCGGAAACCAGCTTGTACATCTGGTAGTTCTCGATTCGCATACTGCTGAAGCCGAGCTTGTAGGATTTTGAGCATGACCTTGCTAGCATGTGAAATGAGTGCAATGGTGCGGTAATTCGAGCAATCTTTGGCATTGCCCTTCTTTGGGATTGGAATGTAAACTGATCTTTTCCAGTCTTGTGGCCACTGTTGGGTTTTCCAAATTTGCTGGCATATGGAGAGCAGCACTTGGACAGCATCATCTTTTAAGATTTTGAGTAATTCCGCTGGAATGCTGTCACCTCCACTAGCTTTGTTGTTAGTGAGGCTTTCTAAAGCCCACTTGACTTCACTCTCCAGGATGTCAGGTTCGAGCTCAGTGACTGTACCACTGTGGTTATCAGGAACATTGAGATCGGCCTTATAGAGTTCCTCTGTGTATTCTTGCCACCTCTTCTGAATCTCATCTGCTTCTGTTAGGTCCTTGCCATTTTTGTCCTTTATTGTGCCTACCTTAGCATGAAATTGTCCTTTGACATCTCCAATTTTCTTGAAAAGATCTCTAGTCCTCCCCATTCTGTTGTTTTCCTCTATTTCTTTGCATTGCTCATTTAGAAAGGCCTTCCTATCTCTCCTTGCTGTTCTCTGGAAATCTGCATTCAGTTGGGTATATCTTTCCCTTTCTCCCTTGCTTTTGGCTTCTCTCCTTTCCTCAGCTATTTGTAAAGCCTCGTCAGACAGCCACTTTGCCTTCTTGCATTTCTTCCTCTTTGGGATGGTTTTAGTTGCTGCCTCCTGTACAATGTTACAGACCTCCGTCCAAAGTTCTTCAGGCACTCTGTCTACCAAATCTAAGCCACTAAATCTATTTGTCACCTCCACTGTATATTCGTAGGGGATCTGATTTAGGTCATACGTGGAGGGCCTAGCGGTTTTCCCTACTTTTTTCAGTTTAAGCCTGAATTTGGCAAGGAGAAGCTGATGATCTGAGCCACAGTCAGCTCCAGGTCTTGTTTTGACTGCCTGTATGGAACTTTTCCATCTTTGGCTGCAAAGAATGTAATCAATCTGATTTCGATGTAGACCATCTGGTGAAGTCCATGCGTACAGTCGCCGTTTGTGTTGCTGGAAAAGGGTGTTTGCTATGACTAATGTGTTCTCCTGACAGAACTCTATCAGTCTTTGCCCTGCTTCATTTTGTACTCCAAGACCAAACTTGCCTGTTATTCCTCTTACCTCTTGACTGCCTACTTTAGCATTCCAATCCCCTATGATGAGAAGGACATCTTTTTTGGGTGTTAATTCTAGAAGCTGTTCTAGGTCTTCATAGAAGCGGTCAACTTCTTCCTCATCAGCACCAGTGGTTGGGGCGTAGACTTGGATTACTGTGATGTTGAAAGGTTTGCCTTGGATCCGAATGGAAATCATTCTATCATTTTTGAAGTTATACCCCAGTACTGCTGTTCTCACTCTCTTGTTCACGATGAAGGCTACTCCATTTCTTCTAAGGGATTCCTGCCCACAGTAGCAAATATAATGGTCATCTGAATTAAATTCTCCCATTCCTGTCCACTTTAGTTCACTAACTCCCAGGATGTCGATGTTCAGCCTTGACATCTCACGTTTGACCACATCTAGCTTGCCTTGATTCATAGATCTGACGTTCCAGGTTCCTATGTAGTATTGTTCTTTGCAGCATCACACTTTCCTTTCACTTCCAGACACATCCACAGCTGAGCTTCCTTTCAGTTTTGGCCCAGCTACTTCACTCTTTCTGGAGCTACTAGTACTCGTGTTCTGCTCTTCCCCAGTAGCATAATGGACACCTTCCGACCTGAGGGTCTCATCTTCCAGTGTCATATCGTTTAGCCTTTTTGTTCTGTAATCCATGGGGTTTTCTTGGCAAGAGTACTGGAGTGGGTTGCCACTTCCTTCTCCAGCAGACCATGTTTAGTCAGAACTCTCTGCTGTGACCTGTCCATCTTGGGTAGCCCTACATGGCATAGCTCACAGCTTCATTGAGCTACTCAAGCCCCTTCGCCACGACAAGGCAGTGATCCATGAAAGGATCACTTCATGAATTACTCTTGTTGAAAAGTGGTATATACGTATTTTTAATAAATAATGGTGGGAATGATCACTGTAATACCATATCAGAGTTTCTGATTCTAGCAGCAGTGTGAGTTTGATCACTGCTGTGGTTGTCTTCAGTTTGTGAGTCTGAAGGCAGGGCCCCACAATTTTCAGTTAATCTTGTCAGAATCCAAGTGCTTACCATTGGTAACAGACACTTGACTTGTTTGTATAACCGAAATTTTTAAAAAGTAGAATCTGGAGTGAATTTCAGGGATCCTTCCGAGGAGCAATAGCTGATCATTTTCAAGGGAAGCCAACCAGGTTTCTGTTACGCAAGTGAGATTTACTCAGGAGGTTTTTGCAAGTCCAAGATATACCACACTAATGATTCTGTGCTGCATGTGTTGTGAGATTTGCTTTTTCATAGTGAAGGGAACAATTCAGGGGATTTTCTATGAGAATGAGAATCTTCCATTGTGACTTCATGATCTTGTCTTCTCTCAGAGAACAAGAGGAAGAGAAGGACTCCTGCACACAGAGCTGTGGAATGCCTTGCTTAAAGTGGCAGTTACCACTTTTAAGTTTTTTCTCCCTGTTTGCTCAACTCCCTTGTTGCCAAAATACCTCATTTTCCAAATGTGCACAGTCTGTCTTATCTCCATCAGGGTTCCTTGACTGACATTCCTGAAAGCCAGCCAGGACTTTACTGTGGAAGGTTGAAGCATGGCTCCCGCTAACCAGAATCATGCTAAACAAGGGCTACTGTTCTACAGGCCACCTTTGTCCATGGCTGTTAGGTAGGGTTTCCCAAACACTTTTGAGCATGCCCCTAAGTTCTTGGTCCCATGAAATGGATCCATGTTAATAATAATAGGGAATATTGTGTTCCTGGTATCCTTGGGAACATCCACCATGACCCTCATTTGGGCTGTGACCCTTGGTATGGAAACCACGACTCTTAAGACATTGCCAATTCAGGCTCCCTTGGCATAATCTAGGATACTTTTATTCACTCAGGAAGGTCTTGGCAGTTTTGCAAATTCAGGCTCCAAATTCATATCACTACCCCTGTGCTGGGAGCAGAATTTTGGCATTTCCCTCCTCACTGAAGGCCTCCACACTGTCCCTTTGGGTAATTTCTCCCTCCCTTGTAGACTTCCTTGCTGTCCATTTTTCTGAGATGTGTCCCCCTTGGAGGGCCTCTTGCATCAGTAGCCACTTGCATCTCTGGAGGAAGTACTTTCCTTGTCCACCAAGGGGCACATTTTGACAGCGTTTTCTTCTCTCCCCACCTCCAGTATCTGAAGCTGTGCATCCCTGCCTTGCTTAACAAAAGGACACACCCCATCACATCCCAGTCTACTGAGCTGACGGGGATGGGTAGTTTCTCTCTTTGTTTCCCTTCAACCCTAATAACAGTTCCCCATCCCTTCTGAAATTTGCATTTCCCAGTGAATATTTTAAACCTCCTATCATCTTAGGCAGGTAAAATTCAGCCCAGCTTGCAGCCCAACTTTCTCTCCCGCCATTTCACTTTAACCTTTGCATTTCCAAACAGAGTAAATTAAAAGTAGCTTTTTGACTACATCACCCAAATCTGCTGGTATATGTTACGCCTAAGAGGCATTTTGAGGTTGTTCACTCCTCTGTTGGGTCAATGGCCCCCAAATACAGCATTTGGGAGTTCCTCAACTGAGTTTAATTTTGGGCTGGGCATTATGCATACTTACACATGTATTGGTTGGCATATGTGCACATATAGGAGAGCGGCATTGGCATATGGGCATCTTTTTCACAGGACATAAACTGTTCCACAAAAGGGAGCACCACATTATTCCTCCATGTTGTTGTTGTTCAGTCGCTAAGTCGTGTCCGACTCTTCGTAACCCCATGGACCACAGCACACCAGGCCTCCCTGTCCTCCACTAGTTTCCGGAGTTCGCCCAATTTCATGTTCATCGCTTCGGTGACACTATCCAACCATCTCATCCTCTGCCACCCCCTTCTCCTTTTGCCTTCAATCTTTCCCAGCATGAGGGTCTTTTCTAAAGAGTCCTCTCTTCTCAT
>JAJKFI010000003.1:10946880-10995529 GCA_029204185.1 Lerista edwardsae | reverse complement strand
ATCCATTAAATTTATTTATTTTACTATATAACAGTACAGGTCAGTTGTGGTCCTGGCCCATGCACCAGCCTGGGCTAAGACTGCAGACTGCCATGCCCACTACCCCCCACCGCCCTCCAACTCACCTGGAGCCTTGCGCAACATCCATGCACACCACAGACCCACCTAAGGCTTACTGCAGCCGAAAACCAGAAGTAACGCTTAAAGGTCTTCCAAAGGCTGTAATAAGCCTTTGGAGGGCCTGCAGTCGGATGCCATACATGGCCTGCCTAGCCCTCAGGAAGGTCCTGGAGAGTGGTTTCTGTGAACCCCTGAACCCCCACCCCCCAATTAGGTCCCCCTGGTACAGGTCACCCAACAAATCAGTAACCAACAAAAAAAGTGGCCAACTTGACAATACCCACGTAACTAAATAAGAATTCTAGTATTAGTTCTGATACATGAAAATGACAACTGACTCATACTAACTGACTTCTCTGCTGTATCATAACACCTCATTGGCTTTCAGAACAATCAGTATTGAGTTAAGGAAATCCACTTTTTGTTACATGAGGAAGTTGTATTTTCCCTTTCTGGTTATTTGGCTATAACCTTTGAGTACAGACGTTTCAACATTGTTTGTGTCATTGCATTCTGTATTAAATTCTGCATCAAATGATATATAACATGATAGTAGTATTCATGCAGTTAGATTTTCAAAAAGGTTTCCAAAATTTTGGCCACTGTTGGTGTCACACACTCACACCCTGAGGGTGTCACCCAGTGTGGTCCGCACCCGCTATACGCACTAGTGCCACCACTGTTATCTCAGACAAAATATACTCTTTGGCTTGTGGGATGAATTAGGCAGTCGCGGATCTATGGGGGGGGCATGGGGGGCACGAGCCCTGGGTGCCATCTTGGGTGAGGGCGCCATAACCATGGCGCGCCCTGCCCCCAAAATGGCGCCCGCGGCCCACCCAGGCCCTGCGCTGCGTTCTCCTCGCTCCAGCTGGCCTTAAAGAGCCAGCCGGAGCGAGGAGAATGCGTTGCCGCCCGGCGCCCCCTCCCGCTTCTCAAGGCGGGGGGCAGGGCGCTGGGCGGCACCATGATCTGTTCGTTCCCGCTGGCCCTTTAAGGCCAGCAGGAGCGAACAGAACGCGGCGCCCCAGCTGCGTTCTTTCTGTTCGTTCCCGCCGGCTTTAAAGGGCCGGCGGGAGCGAACAGAACGCGGCGCTGCCCGGCGCCCCCTCCCACCTCTCAAGGCGGGGGGCAGGGCGCTGGGCAGAGCCGTGTTCTGTTCACTCCGCCGGCCCTTTAAGGCCGGCAGGAGCGAACAGAACGCACTTCTTAGAGGGGGCGCAACGTCATGACATTGTGACGTCATGATGTCGCGCCCCTGGGGCGCATTTTCATTGGGCGCCATGGGCGCCATTTCTAGGAGATCCACCCCTGGGTGAACTGCAGGTTGTTGTTCATTTCTTGAAAATAATAATTAACAGACCAGCTCAGCCTTCAATGCACCCATCCGGAGCAACCTTCCTTGACAGGGATGAGAATTGTGGTGCAGAACGATATGCAGCAGCTCCAGAGAAGATGCAGCGTTCCTCTCTTCCCAAGATAGATGAGTCTGCTAAGCACTTGATACACCAGTGTGACTTCCAAGATTGCACCTCTATCTTTCAGGTATAATGAGACAAGCAGCCCGCATCCATTCTTTGCATTTTTCTCCTTTAAGGAGGCAACCTTCCACTTGGTTTACCTTTGTCACTGGCTCAGTCTGCCATGGATTGACCTCGGTGTAATTCATCACAGTAAAGAATACGAAAGAATAATCTTCCCTTTGTGAGGTTCATACCCTGGTACAGAAAGCTACCCAAATTGTCCTTTCCAGAGAGGGGGGGGGAAGTGGTGCTTTTCTTTCTGCCCTTTGCAGCCTTGTTCCCCCTGGAATCCACAGCAATTCAACAGATGGGGATTCTCTCTAAAGATGCTTCTGTTGTATTACTGGGTTGAATCTGCAAGAACTGACAGTGATTACACAGTCTAATGTAACAAATGAGAGCAGGTGCAGTTGTAAATAGTCCCTGATTAACAATTTCATTTAAATGTTATAACAGATTTCTGTAGGGCAAATTACTCCCACTGGTAAGGAGGGCGTAGCTGCTTTTTTATAATATAATTTAGTAAACCTAGCATTTAATTATGCCAGCAATAACAAAGATCCTTTCCGTGCCAAAAAATGTCAAAATGTATCAGCCCCCACCATTGAAGTGACAACAATAACACACACATTGTTGTTTGAAATGTTCCTAAAGGACTTCAAAAGGGAATTGTATCTTTTGAGGCTGCATTCTGTATATACTTAGCTGTGTCAGAGAAGAGAGACTGCAAATTGAGGACTACATTAAAACACTGTTAAAGCATTCCTTGGTTGGAGAAAAGTCAGTTTGGAGCTGGCAGGATCTGCATGTATTTGGGGATTGGACTCCGACATGAATCACCCCACTTTTGGGGCCACTCCAAAATGAAGAGTTCTCCCTCTGAAGTCCTCTGAACCAAAGCAAAGCCGTCCATCGTGGCTCCAGGCCGGTAATTATAGTTTAGAGAGCAAACAGAGAAACCAAATCCCAGAAAAGTTGTTAAGAGTGCAATACCAGGATTTATATCAAAAGCTGGTATGCAAAGGCAAGGAACAACAATCGAAGCCGAAAGAGAGTCAGATTTTTGGTTTATAGCAGAGGAGGAATGTATTGATAGCTTCAGAGGGGGCAAGGAGGAGAGGCGATTTGTGAATGCATCAAAGCAAAGCACTGGGCCTGCAGTGAGCCCTGCCTTTCATCTTTAGAAGACAAAAGCAGCCATTTCAGATGCCTGAATAAAGAGGCTTTTCTAGGTCTTATAAATTTGAAGTTAACAGTCCTCTACTGTGGCAACATAAATACTGTATATGGAAGAAGGAACTACGGTTTCAACGTATGGGTTTATGCACACTTTCCTTGGGCTGATCCTGCCACAACAGGCACAAGACAATGCCACTTCACGTGGGGTTGTGAGAAGGTTGTGTGATGTAATTTTGTGTTTTGTGGATGTGTTGTGTGGGTACTTGTGGATTAGGCTGCTGGGAGGTAACTTGCAGGGTCTATAATATTGCAGGATGTTAGAATGATGTGAAGATCGGAAAAGGTGGAAGTAACAGTTGTCCGAACAGAGGAGCTTGGCATGCTATCGAATGCAAGAAGTGATGGGAAATGCAAGTGGTTCTTTCCTTTGTACTGTTTTACTATTCAGTTTATTATCTGCTACTCAAGCAAGATGGCTGCATCGTCATCTTGAACTGTCATTGGGCATTCTCGCCCCCCTCTACTTCCCTCGGATCAACTCTGAAATTATTCAGTTTACCTCTCCATCATCAAATCAGAAAAGAACTTGGATAATTTTCTGAGCCAATCCAATTGACAACTGTGTCGCTTCCCTGCCAGCCTTGCCATTACTGAAGCACCTTGCCACCAGTCCCCACGAATACCCTTCCACACTTAGTCCAGAAGTGGTGAGAGCAGCAAGAGTTGTGTAGAGGGAGTGGAGATCATGCCAGAAGGTGCAGTCTTCAAGCCTCCCCAACCTTTCTCTCCTCCATCACAGTAGTGGAAAGCATGAAGGGGAAAAAAGGCAGGGGAGCACAAAACCAGAAAGTGAAGCATTGGGGAAAGCTCTCCTCCATAGAGGACCTTAGAAAGCTTTCTCTTTCTTTGACATGGTGTTCTGCAAGCCCCAGGGCTCTTCCCCTCAAAGCTTGAGCTCCAAATCCATTAAGTTCTCAAACTGTGGATCTGGGGCTTACCAGTAGGTCATGACCCAAGATTTTAGGCTATGTATATCAAGAGGCTACTTGTGGGAGGAGCACTGATTACCCAATCACTATCCTGGCATTTATAAATGAGGCTGCAGCCCCTAAAAGGTTTGGGAACCACAGCATTGACTCTATTCCACTGGTCTTGGACATTACAGGATTTGACTGGATATTATAAAGAGGCACAGAAGATGGGAAGCACACAAACCATTCAGTAATGCTCAGAGGAACCCTTAAGTTCCAATGGGTTCAAGCAATAGCAAGGGATACCTGGACATCAGCAGTCATCTAATGGCCTTTCTCTGAATGACAGGAGCAATATGTATGGGCTTCAACCTTTAAATATGCTGGTTGACAGTGGTGCCGAATTTGAATTGGATAGCTAGGACCAACACAGATAAGAGGCAGTAGCAGCAGAACAATGAAGTAACCTGGCAGGTATGCTGTGGTTTTTTTCCCATTACCTCATTGGTAGTCCAAAGTACAGCTGAACAACGAGATACCCTGGCATTGAGATGTGCTCTCTGAATTGCATGAAATTAGGAATTTGGAAGACATTTAGGTGGCATAATTCATAGCGTCATCCCTTAAAAGCTTGCTTTAATTGGAAGCATGCTTGTTTCAGTGATACATCTAGAATCATTTTGCCTCTGTTTAGTTACCTCAATAAAAAGAGAAACTGTGCAAATTTAGTCATGATGCTTGATTACCAGTATCAGAATACCAAGTTGAATCAATCAATCGTATTTATATACCGCTTGTCAACATAAAGTTCACAAAGCGGTTTACAGGCAAATAGTAATAATAAATGAATCATAGAGATAGAATCATAGAGTTGGAAGGGACCTACAAGGTCATCTAGTCCAACCTCCTGCCTGTAGCAGGAAATCCTCCTAGAGCATCTCCATCAGGTGCCTGTCAAGCTCTCTAGTGAGGGAGAATCCACCACCTCCCTTGGCAGACTATTCCACTGTCAAACTGCCCTTATCAAGAAATTCTTCCTGATGTCCAGCCAGAATCTCCTTTCTTTCAGTTTGTACCCATTGGACCTAGTTCTTCTGTCAAAGGCAAATGAGAACAGATTTGTCCCTTCTTCCTTGTGACAGCCCTTCAGATATTTGAAGAGTGCTATCATATCCCCTCTCAGTCTTCTCTTCTCCAAGCTAAACATACCAAGTTCCCTCAACCTTTCCTCATAGGACTTGTTTTCCAACCCCCTGATCATCTTTGTTGCTCTTCTCTGAACCTGCTCCAATTTGGCTGCATCTTTCTTGAACTGAGGTGCTCAGAATTGAACACCGTACTCCAGGTGAGGTAGCACCAATGCAGAGTATAGCGGAACCACAACTTCTTGTGATTTGGACGCTATGGTTCTATTAATGCAGGCTAAAATTGCATTAGCCTTCTAATGTAATTAGATACATCATGTACACCTCTTTGAGTGGCTTAGAAAAAGGGCAATCAACAAATGCAATACAGTACATAAAAGGGACATTTTAAACAAAGCGTCAGACAACCAATACACTTTCAAAAATAGTGATAGTGAAAGTGATTCTACCTTTTGTTAAGAATACTACTGCCATGGAATGATATTGTCTTCACCAGTGGCAGGCCTGCCATTGGCTGAGGGGGGGAATGCCCCCAGGTGCTGACTCCGCTGAGCCCTTTAAGGGCGGAGCCCCCAGTGCTCTGCATTGAGAAGAACTGAAAGCATTTATTAAAAGCTGTCCAACGGCGTTGGAACGCTTTTGGACAGCAGTGAAATGTTGTGTGAGGGTTCAGCCAGGGCTCAGGCTGGGGTGTGGCTGCCCTTGTGTGTATGGCAGTCTATGGACCTGGTCCCTGGATGAATAAGGAGCCAGGAATGTGACTGATCTTCACAACAGCATGGAGAGGTAGGCTAGACTGGGAAACAGCATTTGCCCAAGATCACCCAGCAAGCTTTTGGATATTTGAAACTGACTTTGGCTTTCTCCAGCCTAAAACATCTGTAACCACTATACTAGAACTATTAGGTTCACACCTTGTTGTAGTTATGTAATCAGGTCATGTTATGAAGAAAACCAGAGAAGAGATTAAGAATATATTGTATTTTTATGATTAAGAATATTTATGCACTGCTTCCTGCCCCCTCAAATGTTTACATAGCAAAAGGGTAAGAAAATGCTCTCCATCCCAAAGGGACTCCCAATCAAAAAAAAAAAATGGAAAAAAAGAAGGTAGATACAGCGGTCCTCTTTATCTGCAGGTTCAGAACCTGCAGATTTGAGCCAATGCAGGTTCCTAACCCATGTTTGGAGGGGCCCACATAGGACCTCCAGACCTAATTGGAAGGCCCTTCAGATCACATCTGGAGGACCTCTGTGTGCTTCATTATGGATCTCGGTATCCTTGGGTTTGGTATCCACGGGATGTGTGTGTCCAGGAATAGATATCCCATGAATACCAAAGTCCAACCTGTAGTAGCAAACAGACATGAGAACAATTGCCATGCTAGTGTGATGGGACCGATTTCTTATCCCTTGCTAAATGTTAGAGAATTGCCGCTGTAAAAATTGCACAGTGCATGTCACAGGGAGGTAGTGAAACTACCTACTATGTGATAGAATGAGCAAAGGAAATCAGTTGCCTCTAGAAAAGCAAACCACCCCCACTATGTATGCTCAGTCCCCTCATTGGACTGTGCTGCTGGAACTCGCATTCTAGCACTGCAACCTGACTTATAGCATTGCAAAATGCAACAGTCTCTAATGTGCTACGAGGTCACTGCTAGAAACAGTGAGTGCTGCAGGCCATGCAGCAGTGGCCTTCCTGGATCCCTGGTGCCTGTTTGTCAGTAGTGTGGTGTCCGGAGATCACCTGTTGGGGTCGCCGCCCCGGTTGGATGATGGCCTGTTGGCCCTGCCGATGGAGTTTCAGGTGGTCTTCCCGGCTTAAAGTATGCCTCAGGAAGTCTGTGTCAGAGTCGGGGGCTGGGGGTTGCGCCACCCTGGCCCAGCTTCCCGACAAGGCTCCAGGTCAGTGGGCGTCCAAGCGCTCTTGCTAGCCAGCTACCTAGCTCCCCCTCTCATCATCAGCATGCCAGTTTATGAAGAGGAGATTATCTGCCGCTTCCTGTCTCTGCTCCCTTGCTCCACCCCCGCTGAGGGTTGGTCCCGTCCCTGGGGGTGAGTGGCAGGGCCCAGAGCCAACCTGCTGCTGCAGAGGCCAGCCCCATCCTCCCCCTTCATGGCCCCTGATTGAGGCCGCTCCCTTGCCCCTGGTCAGTGGTGTGTTCCTCTCTCCCAGCGCCCGACCCTCCTGGGGCTGTCTGGTGGGCCCAGGCTGGGGTTTGAAGATCCTGCCCTGTCTTGGGCGGCCCGCCGGGGTGATTGCCGAGGCACAGTAGGCACGATCGCTCCAGCAGTGGCCTGGCTACCTTGTTGGAAGGGGCGCCCAGGTACCCACCAGGCTGCCGAACATTTAACTTCTCTGGCATCAGCCTGGCCGCCTTACCGGGGGCCATTTCTCCCGGCAGCACCCTGGTCGCCTCATCTTGTGCGCCGCCTGGGGCCTTTGGCAGGGCATGTGCACTGCTCGTGTCATCTGGCGTGACAGCTGGCGGGTTGACCGAGCCTGCCAGCGAGGCCTTGGCCTATCGGCCCACATTGGGAGCAGCGTGGGCTTTGCCGTGTTGTGGCTGCCCTGCCGTCGCTCCCCCTGGGATAGGATCGAGCGGTCGGGCGGCCCCTGGTCTGGCCTTGATGTGGGCAGGATCGGCACGGTAAGGAGAGGGTCCGCCCGGACTCCCGACATGTGGATGGGCCATAAATAAGGAGGAACAGGGCATTTGGGGAAGAAATTGGGGTGTGAGTTGGAGGAAGGAGACTCCAGCAGCAGTGGGAATGCCATATCTTCTCCTCTCTTTTAAAAAACCTCCCCACCCCTTTTCTCCCTTTGGATATACACCACCAAAATGGCAGACCCAGAGGCAGCCTGAGCATAGGATTGGGCTTTGAAACCGTGAACGTTTCTAAATCAAAGTGGCTAAATCTAAAATTTAATCTATTGGAACAGTGTGATATGTCATCAGTACTTTGTTCAGTTATGCAAAACATTTAAAGTGTTGTTTTACCATGTAAACCATATCTGCTTTTAGATGGCTGCTGCTTTTAGATTGTGCAGTTGTTGTTTTCCGATATTTTTACTTTTTAATTGTTTCTGATTTTTTTCACAAAGGAAGGTGGCATAAAAATCATTTAAATGAATAAATATTTGCTATACAAATCTGCTTCTCCCAGCGAAAAGACAGAACAGGATTTTAGCTTCTGTATCAGAGGAGAGGACTGTGGATTCAGCTTCCCTCTGTTAGTAATATTTGCCTTGGAGTCTGCTGAAATAGTCGATGGATTCACATTTCAGTTTGCTATTGGCTCGAATGCAAATGTACCTCCTCCCTTTGTACTAATGCCTACTAAAGAAGCTTGCTGAAGGCCCATTCTTTCACCATTTCACTCACTAACTGAAAATTGTGGGCATAGGGGATTGTGGGGCTCATGCGTTCAAAAGCATCATTTTGGCCATCATTTATTATGATGTACTTTACCTATTATGTATACCTTGCCTGCTGCTATACTGGTGGTCCAATCCTATTCAGGCACTGCACCAATGGCACACAGATGCCAGTGCGATATCTGTCATCCTAAACCTTTCTTGGCAATGCTATGCCAGTGGCATACTGATGCTGGAGCAACAAGGGCCAAATGCCAAGCTTGTTCTGGCAAACAGGTCCTGGCACAACTATTTTCAGTAATTCACACACAGCATCTATGGAAACACTAACACAGCCTGTTATCCATGGAGTGGGCTCTTGAGGCAGCATGTTATCACCATGTGTCTTCCTTTTACTAAACGCTAAAACAGGAATGCAAAATGTAGGCAGGCAACGTGTGCATTAGGGGGACACTATCAGAACATTAATAGGAAGCAGGACAATTCCTGCTTCTTGTTAACCTCTCTCCCTCTAGCGTGCAGGCTGCCTGCCTGCCTTTCACATTCCTGTTTTAGTATTCAGTAAAAGGAAGACCTTGACTTGCCTGGTGCCAGGGAAACAGAGATATACCAGGGTTTTGTGGTGCCCTGGAGCAGGACAGGAGTGATGTCACATGACATAATGATGTCAGGTAATGTCACTTCAAGGAAGCAGAGCGCTTGGGCTCTCCTACAGAGCATATCTCAGCTCCCACAGAGACACCCATTGCCTTTGGTGTCTCTGTGGGAGCCATGGGAAAAATATTGTACTTCTCTGTTGAGGATCCTCTTTTATCTGCAATTTTCATACCTGTGATGGGGTGCAACCCCCATTGATACGGCCTGCATGTTTTGCTCACAACCATTTAAATAAATGTGTAGCTGACTTTATAAATAAACATCACCTTAATAAATTCTGTATTGCTTTGGAAAACTCTTCCTTGTGGTTGCTGGTAGTTTAATTAGAGGCACTTTGAAGTTGTCACTCTACTATCCAGTCCAACAATTTTCTTTTTTTTTTTTCAAAATGATTTTATTTTCTACTATACAGTAATGGGAAAAGGAAAATATTAATACGAAAGGGGAGGGGATAGTAACACAGGTATACACATAAGGTCATGGAGAGATTACATGCATATATTGAAATCTACTTTACCTACAATACATTTCTTCAACAATTATTAATAATATAATACTGTTAAGCCTCATATATTGTTAAACAAATGTATCCATCAAAATTAATTTATTAATCTATATTAGTAGTCTTAATAATCCATTGTCTGTCAGTGTAATTCAATCTTTAAGATTATTTGGAGCCAAAAAGTTTCAGCAAAAAAATATTATTATTGACGTCAATTCTTATCTTACGCTATTCCTGATTCTCATTGGCCCCCTTTTTTTTTCTCCCTTGTTTTGACTAAATGTTATCATAGTACATTCTTTCTCACTGAGCAGGCAAAGCATAGCAAATATTACCACTAGAGAAAAGAAAAAAAACAAGACAAGAAGGAAAGGATTGCATTTGCTATTATAATAAGTGATATAAAATGCAGCAGAGGAGAAAACTACTATCTATCTTTTACTTTCAAACCTAATACATACTATTAGTGTAACACCCCTGTTCTAAACTTCAACATTCCAAAGAAAAAAAGAGGAAAAAAAAGATAGGTAAAAATGCAGAATCTTCTCCTTGGGTTATCAATCACTAGTCAATCACTAGTATCAATCACTTGGTTATAATATCTTATCATTTAAGTTGAAGGGTAGTCTTTAAATATCGCTTTGTTATAAATCTTAACTTTATATCTAGAATAAAGACACCCCTCCCTTCATTAAATCGATCCAAATATCACATTTATATAATCTTAAATTCATACATTCCATCAGCCTATGCCTTATAAGTATGTCTGGGCATTCAAATTAGTCCAAGGTCGTGGGGGGTCCTAACATATCGCTTAGTTATAAATCTTAACTTTATCTGTAATTAGAACATCCCCCCTCACAAATAATCTAAATAGCCCCTTTAAACATTCTTCGATTCAAACATTCAAACTACATAATTAATCTTGTCCCAGTTGAAGCTCTAACATTCTCTTTCCATAGGGTGCACACATTTCTAACCAAGCATTAAACTAACTTTAAAACTCAAAACTGAAAAGAATTAAAACTTTATGCTAAAAAAAAAGATTAATCTATTTGATATTTCATCTCTTCCACCAACTGATCCTCATTTTAAACATCTGATCTTACTTTCTTATAGTGTCTTAAGTATCCAATAATTCTAATTTCTTACTATTAATTCTGTTACCCCTATTCTAGAAACCGTCCATTATATTTTATCAGTATATGTTTTACCCCTATAATTCAGATTCCTCACCTTCACATTAAACATTTTTCTTAAAAATCCACATACATTTCAGTAATTTAAAATAGTCCAATTTAAAGTTTTCAGTTTTCTTTTCCTTCTGGTCTTCTAATTCTTTCATCATAAATCTTAAGTTCATTGTTATTTTCTCACAGCCATAATCTTCCCTCTCAAAGTTCAATACAATTTTTTTGGCAGTGAAGTCCGATACTGTATTCTTCAAGCTGCATTCCACAGACTCCACTTTAAGGGGGGGGGGTAAAAATAAAATAAAATAGTTTCCTCTTCTTTTTTTCATCACAAATAGTTACTGGTTAGTCCAAAGAGATTGTAAATTATAAATCCAAATAAATTTCAGTGATATAAAATCGTCCAATTTAAACCTTTTAAGTTTTCCTTCTGATCTTCTAATTGTTTCATCATAATCTTAAGTTCATTGTGAAGAGGGAGTTATCTTCTTAAAAAATTCTCATAGCCATAAACTTCCATCTGAAAATTCAATACAAATACTTTGGCAATGAGTTCCAATGCTTTGTTCTTCAAGCTGCATTCCACAGACTCCATTTTAAAGGGGGTAAAAAAAATATAACATACTTTCCTTTTCTTTTTTTAAATCACAAATAGATGAAAGTCGGTTGGTTTTGTATTAATTTGAATTTATCTTGTCAAATACTTTTGCACTTTCTTTTTGCACTCCAGCTGGGGTCTTTGATGTTTTTCAGGCTTTTTCCTCCTTCACCCCTCTGAGATTCTGGCGGCCATCTCTCTCGCCAGAAGCAATTAAAACGACTCCAATCTCTCAGTCTATTATTTATTTGTCCAAATTATCATCCATTCTCCTCCTCCTCCTGCTCTCTGCTTTCTCTGCGCCAAGATTTGCAACAGAGGCTTGATTACAAATCCAGATGGAAACATTCTCGACGCCGTCCGTGATCTTTTCTAACGAGGCAAACAACATTAGCCTGCAGTCCACGTTAATGGTGCAGGATCTTCTCACCCTTATGCTCCAGGCTCCCAGCGTTCCTCCTGAGATTGCCATTCCCAGGATTTAGCTGGAAAATGCCTATGCCCTGGGTTTCCTTTCCTGAAAACCACAGGCTGAATGCCCCATCGGGCTTCAGATAAAAGGCAAGAGTATGGTCCCTTCTTCCCCAGTGGAAGAAGCATGACCGTCCATGTTGGCAAGCCCCGCCTCTCTCCCAGTCCAACAATTTTCAACCACTGTACCACAGCAAAGTGTTGGGCCACAGGTGGTCTGCAGGTGTCACAGGAGTTTGGGGGAGGGTCATATATGAGTCGGATCATGGGGGATGTGAGCTTCTGGCCAGCAGTGTGCTGTGCCTTGACAAATTTAGCGCCTTTTCAATGTGCCATTAGCTGAAAAAGGTTGAAAATCATTGATCCAGTCAATGGTTCCAAACTGCCACACACTGCATTTTGATCTCTTGTGTTATAAATTCTGCATGAGTTTAATTCTGGGCTAGGCCTGAGATTATTTGTGTGTACACTTGTACTGTGTGTATATGCGAGCAGTTTTGGCAACCGTAATCCATACTATTGGAGACTGAGCAGAGAAGTCTAAGAATTTAAGAAGGCAGATGTCTAAATTGGGAGCACTGCTGGTTTACAGCTCATGCAGAAGATTTGGAGTGGCATGTTTTCTTAGCCTAATTAATTTGCTCTATGCTGCCTGTGTGAGTCATTGACCTACTGTGGTCAGAGTTCAGGGAGAGGTAACTCCCCACTTCCCAAATCCTATTATTCCCAGACTTTGAATATAGTTAGAAAAGATTGCAAGAGCGCAATCTCTGTTGTCTCACGGAATGTAATAATTCTTTGATTTTGAAGGCAGCGGGACAAACCCAGCAGTAATTATTTAAGGCAACAGAGCCTTTAAATCAAAGGCAGTAAGTCTCAGATATTTGTGTAGGTTGTTATAATCCGGGTTGTAATAGGTTTATGTAGCTTTCCAAGTGAAAATGCATGTCTTCTGCTGGTGCACTCTTTGTGTCGAAGGTTGTAATATCTTTACATAAATCATAGCAACCGCAGTTTTTAATCTTGAAAAATCCTTTTGAGACTAACTATCATGAAGCTTCTGGAAGAGATTGCTTCTAGTGCCCGACAATGACTGTTCTGCAGCTGCTGACCACAGCACACAGCACAGGGTGGCTTAATATAATGGCTGTTGGATAAATTGCTCACCTTTGTTACATGACAGCAATCTGTGACATAGTAAAGGCTGTGTGGCACATTTCTGCACATCTTTCTTGCAAATTAAAAACACAGTGTCTCCTTTTGATGTGAATGAAGTTTGTGTCGGGGCTTGAGCCAAAGATCTCACCTTCTGTCACTGTGACAGAAATGGTAAAGCCATCTTTTCAGCTTTAACAAAAAATGAAAGGAGCCATTTTTGTGCCCTTGTGTTCATCAACATAATTGTCCCTTCTTATCGTCATGCTCATTAGTACTGATTAGACAACTTCTAAAGCGGTTCTCCTATAAATCACAGCAGCCTTGATCTCTGCAGCAAAAATAAAATTAGCAGTAGGTGAAAGTCACATTTTTAAAAAATTCCAGACTAGTTGAAAATGATAATTAGATCTTATTCACTTCAGTGGTTTCCCCCCCACCTCTTGAGTGTATGTTTGTATGGAGAGACAGACTATATAATATTAGAAAAATTGTGCTGCATGAGTAGAACTGTATATTCACATAAGGCAGGTGGCCCAATCCTACCTTAATTCCCTTGCTACCATGTAGCAGGGCTAGCACAACTTTCACTGTATCCCATGGGGGAATTTTCAGCCAGGAGGTTTCCTCAAGGTAAGGGGACATCTGTCTGTGCAACACGTCTACTCAGACCTATTCCAGCTAGATCATTGGTGCATGTCCAAGTGGATACATGTCAGCAGATCAGGTCTGGGAAGGCGGTTGGATATGGTGTATGCTGATCCTGCCACTCCCACCCCTTCCTGGGCCTGCGCCAGGCTCCCAGGCTGATGCAGAAGCACAATAAAATTGTGCCATAAATCACATTACTTTTTTTTTTTTTGAATTAAAGAAAAGATTGATCTGGTTCTGTAATCTATCTTCGTCACTTTAATTGTTGAAAAAAGAGACAACATGAGACTCCTTTGAACAAATGTAAATCTTAATTAATTTCACATGTCAGTGTACCAATTACATTTTGGGTGTGCAATTAAATGACTAATTGTGTTTACTATGCCAGCACATATTAAACAGAGATCTCTGGATCCAGCCATGTGTTCGCATTTCCCTTTGTTTATGCAGGTAGTTTCTCCCACTCACACACAGGTTCAGTAATGAGTTTGGTTGTATATATTGTAGGCCTTTAAAAAATCAACATCTGAAAAGGTGATTGATAGCTCATGCTGTACTTTAACATTAAATGCTGACTTGTATGCCATACACACAACAAAAAATGTGTCAGATTTCAATACTGAAAAGGAATATTTTAGTCATGAGAGATTATCTGCAGAAGTGCAATCTCTTTCCCCAAAGCAAACATTCCATGTTTCTCAATGCAACACCTTCATCTCATCCTCTAAGTCTGATGAGGATTCCTAGGCAAGATAACAGCTTATTTCTGCTCTAAGATAATGCATACATCCTTTCCTTTAGCACAGAGATGTGAAACCTAAGACCTGTGGGCTGGGTATGGCCCGCAGAAGGTCTTCCTGATGTATTTACAGAGACCTGCACAACCAGGTTTGGGAGGCCTCCAATGCTGTTCTGAGGTTTCAAGAGACTTCAGAACCCAAGATCTTGTTTGGTTTTTTAATGCATAGAAAGTTGACTTTCAAAGAATAAGAACAAATATGGCCAAACCATCATTTAAGAGTCCAGACTGAGAAGCTAAATTTACAAAACTCAAAGGACCATCTTCAGATGCATGCAATAGTATGATATGTATAACAGAGAGTGCATTTCCAATAGATTTTCCTAGCCATAGTGGAAACTGTTGCATCATGTATCAGAGTAGCATTTGCCTTCTTTGAGGTATCATCAAGTGGCTGACTTGCAGCTACTTTGATCAAGATTTGCATATTTGTCATTTGCAGCTAATGAGTTCCTAAGTGAGAACAAAATGCTTATTTCAGGTAATTTCCTACTTAATGACAGCACCTTTTTTGCTTAATGATTTCACTTCCAACCCTC
This sequence comes from Lerista edwardsae, assembly GCA_029204185.1. NCBI lineage: Eukaryota > Metazoa > Chordata > Lepidosauria > Squamata > Scincidae > Lerista > Lerista edwardsae. The sequence goes on along the minus strand of JAJKFI010000003.1, from coordinate 10,980,644 downwards.
AGCAGGTGCCATGAATGCTACTCAACCCCTCTATACGGAGTGAGGTTGGCACCCCTATTTGAGCACATCATGGAAGATTCCGTAGCTTGTTACCACAAATAAGGATTGGGTTGGTAGAGAAAAGGATGTCCTGTGATGTCTCTGAAGTAGTGAATTGACATTGACAGTGCATTTGGTGGACTGGGTTTGTAACGGGAGAAATAGAGTACAATTGCCTAATTGCCCAATAAGGAATGGAACCTCAGAAACTCTGAAAACTAATGCTGTACTGAATTTTCATGAGACTTGATTTTTATTCCAAAGTAGCCATTTTGTGAGGTTCAAAAATGTTGAAACCATTGACTTTCACCTTTGGGCTCATTTTTTCACTTTATTCATAGCCATTGTTTCCCCACATTGCTTTGGGTCTCACTTTTTATTATTTGAAGGCTATCTTTATGATGTGATCTCAGGCAATTATGGATTGTGGGATGGTGCTCCTATGCCTTTAAAGGTAAAGGTAAAGGTTTCCCCACGACCGAATGGTCTAGTCGTGACCGACTGTAGGGGGCGGTGCTCATCTCTGTTTCAAAGCCTGTAGAGCCAGTGTTTTGTCCGAGGACAAGCTTCCGTGGTCATGTGGCCGGCATGACTCTGCGCCGTAGCACACGGAACACTGTTCCCTTCCCCCCGAAATGATGCCTATTTATCTCCTTGCATTTAGGTGCTTTCAAACTGCTAAGTTGGCAGGAGCTGGGACAAGCAACGGGAGCTCCCTCCGTCATGCAGTCTCAAACTCCCAACCTTGCGGTCGAAAGCCCAGCAACAGCGGATTAACTTGCTGCACCACCACGTCCCTTTACTATGCTGCAAACAAAGTGAAATTCAGATAATGCAGCTTCTTCTATTTTAGAAAAAAAACCCCAAAATTCATAGTCTGCACGCCTCAAGTCTCCCCTTTTTTCAGCAGCCGTGGCATATGGTGGCTGGGGGTCCCCCCGTCCCCTGGCACCAGGTGGCAGGTGGCTGTTTAAGAGGCTACCCCAAGACGTTTAAACTTCTTTTTTCAAGAACCCTTATTTTTCCATTATTTATTGGTTTGATTATATATGAAGTTACAAAGTTATATTTAAATATTCAAATATAAATATACAAGCTTACAGAATGAAAGGGCTTCTTCTCTGGCCATTATTATCGCTCATTTCATGTCATGACTATTACTGAAAATAAGTGTGTCACCAGTGGGTGCCAAAAATGTATGGGTCCTGGGTGCCAAATGACCTTGACACACCACTGGTCAGCTGTGTCTGGTAATTTGTTCATGATCTTATAATTTTATCACAGCAAAACAGCTTCATTTGTCTGCCCCACCCAAGTAGTCATCCCAAATGCAGACCTGCCAGGAGAAATGACTAGTAACAAATTAATCCTGAAGTTTTTGCTTTCGTATCGAAAATCCCCGAACGAGAGAAAAACAGTTTTTCTGCCTTAATTAGGTCAGCTACAATAGAGGGGGAAAATCTCTCCTATGTAAATAACATGATTGATGCTATGCAAATAATTGTTTTCTGTGATAAGTGGTGCTCTAAGGTAACCAAACTGACATAAACTGATCACCCAGTGGTTTCTAGCGTTAACAGAAATGAAACTAGTAATTCATGAGGATATTACTTTTTATTAGACTGTGACTCAGATCAGCTTTTTAGGGCTTCTTGCAGCGATGTACAGAATTCCTCTCACTCTTGCAAGGCAGCATAAGATGGAAGAAAGATGGGGGGAATGAGAGAGTATTATAAAAAAAAAAACTATGTCCTTTGTAGATTTCAAAGCAAGGGGAACTGCTTGGAACTGAAATAAAGAAATAAAAAATCTTGATCTGTTCAAAACACAAAACAGATTTCCTAGGATTATATAGCATAAAGTAAGATCAGCCAGCCTTTTTAAAATCTCATTCACGATTGCAACCCAGAAGTGGGTCACGATCGTTTTTGAAAAACACATGGGGAGCCCTGCAGAGGGGTCTGCAAGGCTCCCCACTCCTCCTGGATGCTGGGGCAGGCAGTGGTAAGTTCCTCCAGCCCCATTATGTAGCCAGAAGTAACGTGATTGCAGTGATCACTTTAGTGCCATTCCCCACCCCTGCAAGTACTTACAGTGGTTTCTGAACTCCCAGAGTGTTTGACAAGTGCTGCATTAATCCAATTCATAATGATGTTCCTAGTGGCAATGACTTATATGGCATGCTAGTGCTTTCCCTGTCCATCCTGCTCCTTTCCTCTAGTAGCTTATGCCAGCTACTTTGTAGGTGTGGGGCTGAGGAGGTCCAAAGGTTGCCTACTCAGTAGGAAAAAATATTCTATGTACCTCTGGTTGGCCTTTTAGTCACCCCACCACTACTGCATGCATTATCTTGGTGGGGGATATGATTGGGCTGTAGATCTGTGAACACGCAGGAGTCTGTCTGGGCACAGGTGGAGCAGAGCAGTGAAATAGAGTCCCTATAGGCATGAGAAGGTGGTTCTGATCTCAGCTGCTGCAGAACTTGATTTCTGGGAACTTAATTTCTCATGATACCAGGAATCCCTCCCATACTTGACCCGTAAAAGCTCAAACTTGCAGCAGATTTTGGCCTGCCCAAAATGGTCTGGAACAGTGGTTCTCAAACCTTTTAGCACTGACACCCACTTTTTAGAATGACAATTCTAAAAAGAAAAACGCCAGAGCCTGCTGCTTTCCTGAGAATGCAACGATAATTTGGGTGATTTCTCTGCTATTTTCCAGTAGCAAAGTGAATCAGAAAGAAAGAAAAAAGCCTATTTACAATGCTGACACAAGCAAAACAACCAAACAGCTCTACCCCTTTCCATCACCCCATCTTTCCATATTTTCAATATGGCTGCTTTAGATGCTTCGTGGCCCACCTGAAATTGGTTTGCAACCCACTGGTGGGTCCTGGATTTGGAGAACCTTAATGGCTTGGATCCTTTATAATTCAGAGCACAATCCTACCTTGCGCTGGAACAGGCAGGCTGGTGGGCCTGCACTGTATCCTGTGTAAGGCAGGTGCAGGCTGGAGCCTCCTCCACACAAGGGCATGCTCATGTCCTTGCACGCGAGGAGGCACCAGCCTCCCCTATGGTCTCTTTGAATCTGTGCCTGCTAAACAGCAGGCGCAGATCCAAGGAGATTGTGTGGCCAGGGAACGGGCCTAGGATTCGACCACCTCCTGGGCCATCTTCTCCCACTTCTGTCTTGCCCTAGCCCCCCTATCCCACTCCATTGTGCCCTCCCCAACAAACTACCTTTGTTAGTGGGCACTCTTGCTGTCACGTACGGGAGCGTTCCTACCTCTGTGCTGGAAACGTGTCTTTAAAACGTTCCCTGCCACCAGCCAATGAGGTGTTAGTATGACACAACAAGGAACCAGTAAAGTGTTAGTGTGAGTCAGCTCTCAGTTTCACGTATCAGAGCTAATACTAGAATTCCTGTTCAGTTGTGTGTCATCAAGTTGGCCACTGATTTTTTTGTTGGTTACTGATTTGTTGGGTGACTTGCACTGTTAAGTTAATAGGTTACTATCCCTATTTACTTAATAAAGTTAATAGGGATTACACCAACCCTAGTGGTGCCACTGCATTTAGGTTGTGCATATATCGTAATGTATTCTGGATGGTGTGGTATGGAACAGGTCCATCATGAGGGTGATGCAGTGAACTCCTGCAGTGGATGACGCAAACCCTAGTGAAGCCTCTGAGCATTGCATTTCCATGGGATCTGATGCATCCCTGAAGACTGGCATATTAGGGGAAAACATGTCATTCTTCCTTTGCTCAGTTTAACAGCATTCTCCCATGAGACCTAACAGTTGGTGCAAAGGAGTATAATTTCTTTTCAAAAAATATATACAGTGGGGTTGACAGAGTGAATTTCACAGAGCTGGGCTTTTTCCAATTCCTGGGCTTGTCATGCCATTTACTCTCAGAAGGGTAGCATATGTCCTTCTCTAACAATGATTCCTCTAAAGTTAACAAGTACCTGCACGGAAGCTGTGAGGAATGGAAACCGTCTTCCTACAACAAGGTCCTGATTTATTTTACATTTGCAAAATGGACCAAAGCCAATCATGCCATCTGTTGCCAAAGGAGAAAAGTTATTGCTGTTGCCATGCAGGCTGGCTCTTGAAAGCTAGTTGAGCTTGGGAGGATTTGGATACCTGGCCTGGCTGTTCATTCCAGCACCGAGTGTGGAGATGGCATTGACTGCCCTTTCTAGCTTGCACAAGACTTTTGTTATCCCTCCGCAACAGCTTCAGTAAATAGTGATACAGGCACTCGGCAATTGGCACACTGAAAGATTTTCTCATTAAAGCAGCACTGGGCAGAATACCAAGTGCATTGTTTTTGTGAGTGCTGGATACATTCAGTGACAGGGAATACAATTCTTGTTCTAGCAAGTGCTCTTTGAAAAATTCCTGCAGGTTGCCTTGGCAGGTTGGCTTGTTAAAAGGGAGGTATCCCTTACCTGGGAACATTTTGATGTGTCCCATTTGTTTTTGTTTTTTTGTGGTGAAAAGATCACTCTACTTGATTTAGTACAGAGGACAGGTGAATCTGTCTCTACTTTGTTAACTTTGAAAGGCTTTTGTCACATTTGGCAGGCATTTTTCTTCAGCATCTGTTGATTTGCAGAAGGAAACATTAAGAGATCAAGGCTGCAATCCCAAATGCACTTACTTGGCTTGACCAGATTTATTAGGAACCAGAGGCTTGGAAGACATCTGCTGTGGAATGGATCACACATATTTTACTTATATGTGAGATGCTGACATGGGGGTTTGCCTACCCTGTAGATAGACAGATGCTGGGCACTCCTGTAGAGCTTCATTCCAAGCCTGCCCGTGTTGCCAGATCCATGAGAAAGGGGGGGGGAGGAATAATGAAATAACACTGTAGCTACAGCTGTACTCTGGAATAGCAGTAATAGTTCAATTGAATAACACAATAGAAAATACTTGAGGAATTTTTGAGGTTGATTCCCAATCCCATGTCCTTTTATTGATCTGTAAGTGCAGCAATGAGTGGAGAAAGCATCAGAATTGAAGTTTTGTGTTAAAAATAAAGTTTGTAGGATCCAGGAGCACAGGGCAAACTTTAAGCCATTTGGCCCTATTGCTCCCAATTGGCCCTGTGCCTAAGCACACACACACACACACACACACACACACACACACACACACACACACCTGCCATGGCAATCTTGTCAAATATGCACAATAACATATTGGGGCTGTCAGTCACATTTGGAGGCCATCTTGGTGCACAACCCACAGTTTTCACTATCCACACGATTCTGCATCCATGGGATGTGCAGGTGTCCAGGAAGAGATCCCCAGCGGATACCTTATCTTAGTATGCATTCTGCTTTCCAGGGGAAAAAAAAAAGCTGATTATGGATAATTAAGAAGAAACAGGAAAGCACCGTAATGGATGTTGAAGCACTTCTATAGGTGCAAAAGAGCCATTTTCAAAGTTAATCAGCATATGCTGAAAATGGTTTATGAGGCTATCCTGTGCCATTTTTATGCACTGTAATTGTCTTGTCACTCTCTCTCTCTCTCTCTCTTGTCAATGGATTGCCCGAAGTACTGTGGGACTTGATTCAGTACATGGAACTATGAATGCACATCAGAGCGTCAGGAGCTGTAGTTAAAATAACTTGTTTTGCTTTTTCATACAGCAAAGCATCTCAGTGAGACAAACAGTTATCCTGAGAGCTGCTTCTTATATGATCATTTGTACTTAGGAACAGCTCCATAAAAAACTATGTGGCACATGTGTTCAATAGAGCACTTACATGTTTCAAGGTATGTATTATTATTTAATCATCCATCTTAGTAAAGAAGACATTGTTAATATAAAGTTGGAGGCAAACAGACCCCAAATGACTCATAGGGTGGTGGTTGTTTTTAATCAGAAAGTATTTGACAAAGGCTCCAACTGAATGTTACATATATTGAAACAGATCTGAGCCGCCCACCCCCCACCCTCTGCCTTGTTACACCCTGCCTTGTTACACTCCGTCTCTACTCTTTCCCTGCCCCTCCACTGCGCAGCAGCAGAACCACCTGCTCCGTCAGGTGTTGCTCTGGCCACTGGCACATATAAGAAGGATCAGACCTTTCTGCCAGCACACACAGCTTTTGCACTGTTGCAAACCACTTTATGGCTCTTTTGCAACAGTGCAAAGGCCTGATGCACGAGTGGAGCACAAACTCCACTTGCATGCCTCTCCAGTAGGATTGGGACCATAGGATCAAAGTGTTGAAGACATCTAGTCCAACCCCCTCTTAGAAGCAAGAAGGACTGTCTCTCACTCAGGGCGCAATCCTATACTGTGCAGGAATGGCGAGGCCGGCCAACCAACTCCATATCCTAGCGCAGTATAGGTGAGACTGGAGCCTCTCCACAGCAAGGGAGCATGCACACTCTTACCGTAGGGGAGGCTCCAGCCTCCCTTATGTGCTCCTCGGATCTGCGCCCACTAAAAAGCGGGCACAGATCCAAGGAGACTGCGCAGCCCGAATTGGGGCCTCGCGGACGGGTTTAGGATGTGGCCATATAGCCACCTTCCAAGCCCACCCATGTTCCGCCCCCTCCCTCCCTCCAATCCCCATGCTGCCTTGGCACGTTACCTCCCTCACGTCAACCGGCTTTGGTTGGCGTGAGAGAGGCTCAGTGCGGGCGCAGCAGGGCCAGTGCTGCCTGCAGCGCCAGTCCTGTGGCTTGAGTGCTGACCCGGGGGTCCAGATCGGCGCCCCTGTGTCAGCACTAAGCATGCAGCATCGGCGCAACCCTGTCGCGCTGATGCTGTGTGCTCTATAGGATTGCGCTGTAAAGCAAGAGCAGGAGGGATATTATTTGGAGCAATTTACCCTTCCCTCTGAGCTATCCCCATCTGTCCTGCAAGTGAATGCCTTTGAGGCAAGGCTAAGCAAGGAAAATCTAGTCACTGTTGCAGAACCCTGGAGATCTCCATGCCGTCCAAAGCCGTGTGCCAGATACTATTTTGGTTTGCCCATTTTTGATATTAATTTCTTTCCAATGTTAAGTAACATGAATGGAGTGGAGCGGTTACAGAAGTCTTTACAGGTTGCCAGATTCTTGAGTCATATGGTTTATTGTGATTGTTGGATGGACCGGCACAGGATACAACCCCTAGTAACCAGATCCCACTTCTAAGCTTACTTGACAATAGTCAGGGAAGGAATGAGATCTTACATGTCCCTGGATCCAAACTAGCCGTCCGAAACTCAGTTTTCCTGCTTTGACAGTGGAGAGTTTTTAAAGGGACATCCTCTGGCCTGACGTCTCATGCTCCAACTTCTCTCCATTATACTCCCCCTGGCCTATTGCCAATACTGGGAAGCAGGCTCGTGGGGAGGGGCACAAGGTTTTTGGCACTGATAAAACCAGCTCTGATTCTAACTGAGGATATGCTGGAGTCTAAAGCAGCATAGTGTGCCTATGCCGTATGTCTTCTTGTTCCTTAGGGCCCCCTAGCTTTTAGAAGCAGGTTTTCATGGGGTGCGGTGGTATGGAGAGGGAAGGGTGAATCTCTCAATATTGGATCTCTCTTGTGCGAGTGGGAGGCAGTGTTTGCATGGGATCCACCCTAATATGAACACTTTAAATAACTGAAAAACACCACCTTAAAGAAGGAAACCCAACTCACTTTCTCTCACTGTGTGACGTCCAAAGCCGTGTGCCAGATACTATTTTGGTTTGCCCATTTTTAATATTAATTTCTTTCCAATGTTAAGTAACATGAATGTAGTGGAGCGGTTACAGAAGTCTTTACAGGTTGCCAGATTCTTGAGTCATATGGTTTATTGTGATTGTTGGATGGACCGGCACAGGATACAACCCCTAGTAACCAGATCCCACTTCTAAGCCATCAAATCCTACAACTGGGATACAGTAGTGTATTCTGGGACAGTGTCATCCTGGGTGTTGATGACATCGTGATGTCACATGACACACTTCTGATGTCACTTCCGAGTTCGTAAAGGCAGCTTTATGAGATGCCTGCTGCCTCCTATTCTTTCCACCAAGCCACAGCATACCTCCCAGTACAGCACTGCATTCAGAGGTTTGCTACGGCTTGTCAGAAGACGAGTGTCTGCCACGAAGCGCATACTTTTGAAGATCAGTGTCATGATGGGTGGGAGGAACGGAATTGGGTTACAGCATCTTCAATATGATTTCCCCCAAAATAAAGTGAATTAATAATGGGCTGTTAAAAGATGCAAGAGCTACTGCTAAGAAAAAAAAAATTGGGACAAAGGTGGCATGACTGCAGGAACAGTTAATTTGGTAATCTATTTCCATTGTGAGTTAGCTGCTCACAATTAAATTTGCCTTTGCTCTCTAGCAGAAATGAAAACCAATACAAAAAAATGCTGCTTGGAGAATGCTTTCGGAACAGCAGGAGGCTGAAAGTATTGTAGTGCATTTGCGATCTTTTTACGATGTTTGACTTATTCAGGCTGTAATTCTAAGCGCACTTAAAATGGAATGAGATTCCATCAAATTCAGTGACCATTATCTCTAAGGAAATATGTTCAGAATTGGAGAGGCAGGTTCAGTCTGGAGGATCCCCAGAAATAGGAGCTAAAAAGTTGTTTTTCCAAAACATTGATTCCATTTGAATATATATGTTCATCCATCTATACTCAATGCAAATAGAATTGTGAATTCTAAGAATCACCATGACAAGATAAATGTTTAAACTTTGGACAAGTATATGCCTATTGTCAATGCATCCCCCAATAAACACACTGGACAAGCTGCTTGGAATATAAATGGACCATTTTATGGACAACCAATCAAACTTGAGCAACCTTGCCGCACAGATGAAGATATATACATCATAGATGTTAACATGGAAAAAGGGGTGGGGGAAAGCTTAGTAGTTTGGAAGGGAGAACAATCTTAAATTTGGGTATTCAAAATAGAAATACTGTAGTCATTAATTTCATCACAATGCTTGTACATTTTCCGGGGAAAAAAGGTCCAGTTCTTTGTAGTAATGCCACATCTGTGGAATTCCCTTCTAGGGAAACTAAAAACTGCCCTCTCCCTTATGGCTTTTCAGCAAGTGTCCAAAATGTTTCCTTTTTATCTTGCATTGAGTGATGTATTGTCATGTCTCCTAATTGCCCCCAATTTGGTTGTACTAACCTTATTATATTTTTATTTAGCCCCACACTCCCAATAAAGACAGCAGACCGTTGTTGGAGTATAAAGGGCCACTTTATTGGATAACAAACATAGACTGGCAACAAGGACTGCCCAACACTAACATGGGAGGCAAGGGGGCGAAAGGAGGGGGTGAATGTGATCCCCCCTCTTTCGCCCCTTTAGGTGCGGAGTGCTATCTGGGGGTGATGACCCTACCGGCCATCCTCTCCCTGTAACCTCATTGGGCAAACCAAACAACTCCGGTCAGTCCCAGCTCTTAAGCTGGCTGACCGTCCTAGTTGCCCCTTCAGGGACCAAGGCAGCTGGCACCTCCGTGCCAGTCAGTGTGCTTCTCCCGGCCTCTCCAAGAGCCGAGCGGGCATCACTGGAGCCGCCGAGATCCCCCCATGACCTTGCTGCCCTGGCATGGACACCGTGAGCTGCCTGGTGTTGCTTGCCCTTACCCCGCACCTTTCATGCCAGTGGCCAAGGCTATCACTAAGTCCCAACCACCTGCTAACCGGCCCTGTACCAGTCTGGGGATGGCGAAAAAACTGCTCCTCCACAGCCAATCAGGGGAACAGCAAAAAATTCCTACCCGGCCCTCGAAGAGCGACCAGCTAATCTCAGACTAGTAACTGGGCGGGCAGGCGGGTTTTGCCGTCCGGGAACGCTCTGGCAAGACAGCGTAAGAGACGCTCGTGCTGCTCACTTGCCCCGGTGGCCCCTTCCAGCCAATGGCTGCTTGCCACGGCCCGCTGGTCCCCTGGGAGGCGGGGCCAAGGGGGCCGTTAGTGTGCAAAGGCGCCAACGGCCATTCTTGCTGTTGTATATTGTGTTGCATATTGTGTAATCTGAAATTGTAAGCCTTCTTGAGCATGTGCTCTGGCATAGGAAAGGCGGGGTAAAAATAGTTGCAAATAAAATAAACAAATAAATAATGCTTTGAAAGGTCAAAGAAAAGAAAGTTAAATGATTTCTGCACCTATTTTCAGGTCTTTACATCTCTGGTACACATTAAGCAACACTCAATCCCTCACTCAAGGAGGAAAAAAAAAACACATTCTAAATTGTAGGAACAAAATAAGTAGATCTATCCAGAAATGTACTACCAGGTTACTACAAGATTATATAATATTCTGGAAAGGGTGAACTTTTTTCTTTCTTTTAAGAAGATCCCCTATTTAAATTCCAAATTTCTTTCTGCTTGTAGAGATGGTCTTTTCATTGATGAAAAGCTTAAGAAATTGCATACTGTCAGAAGGATTTAAAAGATGCTCTTGAAATACTAATGCAATGAGGAGATGGCAGGCAATGCTAACTAGTGAAGGAAAAAACAGGATGTAAAATGCTCGTTTTATTGTTTACTATGGAGAACAAAGCAAAAGGAGCAGAAAGGAAAGAGAGAAAAAAGAGAACTAAGTGCATGTCTACATTGAAGCCAGAATATTCAGACTGTAATTGAAAAAGAGTAATTGCAAATAAACAAGGTATTTCAGGCAATTTTTCAATAAAAAGGTTGTTGGCTGCTGCAAAACAAGCTTCATCACCGGAACCCTCCAACCAAATTTTCAACCAAATTGCTCTGAACAATCCTGGGAAATTTTCCAAAAATTGTGACTGTGATATTCTTTTGACTCTTGTCATCTGGCTTGCATTGCAACACATAATTTTGTTGTGTCTGAAGGTATTTGGAAGGAAGCCTCGGAAATTGCTAACTTATGGTATCAGTCCATTATTCGATGGTGGTTTGGCATTACGTGACCCAGCCTTGAGCTCACTATGTCCCTTGTGCTCAAAATCATTCACTTACTACTTACAAGGAAGGATAACAGTGTTCTGGGCTTTTTAATTTAGAAAAAAAAAGTTGATAAAAGGAAACATAACAGAGGGCCCAGTTCGAATCATTCAGTGACCCAGCAGAATATGCATTCCACAGATGTGCACCGTCACAAAAGCACTGTAAAGTGCTTTGCGACAGCAAAGAGAGCTGATTGGAAGGCCAAAGCTTTCCCACCTGTGCCTGTGGAGCAAAGAACACCCACCAGACCAGGAAAATCAAGCACAAGGATGGGTGAGGATGGGATTTTAGAGGGAGGATATGCAGCAGGGGTGAGCAGATCAGGCTCAGAAGGAGGGTGGCACCAGTGGCACCAGTGTACACTATATCCTAATCACTTACCTGGCTTGATTTGCCTGCACAGACAAACTCAGACTTGTGCCAGTGCTCAGGTCCGAGTAGGGATGTAGCTATTCAGGCTAACCCAGAGGCAAGGGGACACATTGCTCCAGCAGCTGACATTCCCCCATGGGTTTCAGCCTCACCCATGCTGGCACCGCTGTATCACGATGCAGTAGGACCAGCTATTACAAGATGAGATGATAACCACTAGGTTAAATGACTTTAAAAGAACATTAGATAAATTCATGATGCTGGTCTATCAATGGCTAGTTCTCATGGTGGTTGTATGCTGCCTCCAGGTTCCATAGGCAGTATGCTTCTGAAGATCAATTGCAAGAGAGCAACAGCAGGAACTTGTGTTTGTGGTCTTCCCCAGCACACCTGGTTGAAAGTAAGGAACTAAACTGGAACATATGAGAAGAGGAGGAGGAAAAGGAGGAAGCATGATCCTGAGGCTCATTCATGTAATGTAAAACTATGCTTTGGGGATATATGTGAGCCAACCTTAGATCTATTTCAGTTTGGTGTATGTACTAATTTGGGAGGGCTTCTGAAGGTGCAGTGATCAATTACAACTTTAGGTAGTGAGTAATTAGTGTCATTAATTTATATGCTCCAAATTTTCATTTTAATTATGTACACCAAGAAAAGTGGATAATGCAAGCAGGTAAAGGAAATGAACAGTGAATGAAGACTTACCAGCTTTTAATTATGCAAATAAGGACCACTGTGGATAAATTATTGAGGAAACAGTGTGCTTAGAATTGAAAATCTAATTCCATCATTTGTGTCTTTCTTTCATACATGGATGAAAATGATTTTTTTTCCTCTTCATGTCCATATCTTTGCTACCTGATTGGATTCCAATAAGGATTTCTGACAGTTCTGGCATCCTCTCTGCTCATGGGTGTCAGCTTGGGACTTCAGCTCACCAGCACTCTAGTAATGACCTTGGAACTCAGCTTATTCTGTGATCCCCCTCCCCTCTTGTTCCCCAGTATCTGGCTTCAAACAGCATAAGCTTCAACTATTCTAGCTAGGCACTGGGCAACCCCGATCCTAGGCTCCTTTCACAATTGTGCCAACTAGTCAATTGCTGTGCCCACTTGGCAGCAACTAAGCACCACCTGAATAACATTACACAAATGATCACATACAGCAATTTGTATCAACAACCTGTAGGATAGAATTCTTAAACACTAACCATACTCTGTAGGTACTACAAGGAGACTGAGGGTGCGATCCTAACTCAACTTTCCAGCACCAGGTAAGGGCAATGCAGCTCTGAGGTAAGGCTGCAAACATTGAGACCTTGAGAAGGACTTCATGACTGCTCCCCTCCAACTGCAGGATGCAGCCCTTGCCCCATTGGCACATCTGTATCAGTGCTAGGAAGTTGGCTAGGATTGCACCCTGAATGAAATGAGGTTGGAGATGGCTTACTGTATGCCATAAACATGCTGTGGAAACTTGCCTGTGAAAGGGACTAAGCTGCTTGACCCCTGCTGAACTTCCATCCTTATTAGTCTGTTCCAAAACCCATATAAATCTAGGGAGTATAATGCCCTAAAACACATAAAAAATAAAATTCAAGTTTGTTATTTTCCTATTCTAGTATTATTAGACATTGAACACAATTGTGGTTTGAGCAAGGACGATAGCAAGCAGCTTTTCTACTGAAGTTTAAAATGAGATAGTAAAATGCTAGGACTTTTGTCTATTTTTGATATGTTATCGGACATTATTGTAAGCCAAGCAATATTTCCACCCACACACATGAACTCTCACTGCATGCAATCATATTACTTTTCCTACAACTGCACACATGTCTTTCTGGATTGCTGAGAATCCCTGATTGGTTACTGTTCCATCTGAAAAAAATTAAAAATAGTAATAGTTTTAATAAATGACCACTTTGTACATCATTTCCAGCTAGGCTTTGGGAGGGGAGGGTGGAGATATGAAACAGTTAGCCTAAGGAATTAATGTGTGTGTGTGTGTGTGTGTGTGTGTGTGTGTGAGAGAGAGAGAGAGAGAGAGAGAGAGAGAGAGAGAGAGAGATTTCATATTTACTAGTTTTACTGGATCCTGGGAAAATCACATGAGTTGTGTATAAGGTGTGCAAGTAAAATTCCCTAGGCAATTAAATACTCATGTGTCAAATAAAAGATCAATGATACCACCATGATTTGGATGTGACAAGATTTGTTCATATAATAAACAAATCTTAAATATTACATAAAACAGGTCTACATATTAGTAAAGCATGCAGTCCATAAATTTTATGATTATACCAATTGCAATAAGGGGACATACCAAAAATTAGAAGAAAAATGGCAGCAGAGCTACTGGGGTTAGGCACGGTAAGTATTGCAGGCACCATAATGCACTGTGTAACTGGTCCTTCCTACGCACTGTCAGAGCCTTTCCTGATAGTAAGTAGGAGAGGACAGTTACACGGCATGTTGTGGCATCTGCAGTAACACACCTCCCCCTGTAGCTATGCTACAGAAGGAAAATAAAATTAAAGGAGAGGGTGCCTTTTCTGGTTTTCCATCCATATTTGGATGTTTAAGATAAAGCTTTAAAACATGAGGTTAGCTGGGATACAGGGGGTTATATCCTAGGCTAGGGAGTGCACACAGAAGTACATGCTTTTTCTGCATGCTGTGGCTGTTCCACTTGCCATTGTGCATTGTGTTTGTTGTGTGATGTGTTACATAATGCTGTGCAAGGAGAATACTGAATCAGTCTTCCATTTGGGTTTTTGAAGTACAAGATGTGCCTTGACTCCCATGCATGCAAACCCCTAGATCAGTGGTTCTCACACATTTTAGACTGGGACCCATATTTCAGAATGGCACTCATGTTGGGACCGACCGGAAGTGGTGTCATAGCCGGAAGTGACATCATCAAGCAGGAAGTGCTGTCAGTGTGACCTAATCAAATTACACTCCTAGCATGCAAATTGGCATTCTTGGACTGCAGCAGTTGCACAAGCATGAAACATCTCTGATAGAAAGCAAGATTAGGATGAAGTATTATGTAAAAGCACTGAACAAAAAACGAAGTTAAAAAAAGAACTCACTTGAAAATTCAAACACAACAGGAATATAACAAGAGGAATGTGTGCAGTTTGCAAAATAGCTGCTCCCAGTTGACACTGAGTGGGTCCCAACCCACAGTTTGAATAACACTGCCGTAGATGTCTTTTTGGAAGGATAATTTAGGACACAACCCAGTGAACCTTTCATAAATAGAAACTGTCATTAGAATGCTGCAACAGGCCCAAGGTGTTGCTCCAACATTACCTTACAGCACAGTCCTACACATGTTTACTCTGAAGACTCCCATTGCGTTCAGTGAGGCTTACTCTCTGGTACATGGGTATAGGATTGAGTTTTGGACTGCAATCCTCTCCACAATTTCCTGGCGGTAAGCCCCACTGAGCACAGACTTACTTCTAAGTAAACATGCCTAGGACTGTGCCGCTTGTTACAACTTCTCTGTGGTTGTTTGCAATGTTACTTTATTTAACGTATTTATATACAGCTCTTCCACAAAGATGAAGTGTACAGCATATGTGCAGTGGTGAGATCTCCATGTGAGAGGGGCTTGGGAGGCATTTACCCAGAGCAACACACTGGAACAATTTGGCAGAGCTTATTACAAAACTTTGGAACCCGTTGGCATTTATTTCCCTGTGCCATTATAACAGCAGTAGGCTGATTCTGGAATCGGCGAGAAACGGGACGGCTCTTTAATTTGTTGTCCATTCAGATGTATTTTTAAGCTGCCTTTTGTTTTGCATTGTCTGGCTCTCTTAGAAACCTACTAGGTTTCTAAGAGACGCAAAGCTCTATATGAAAGAAACGGCATGAAGTAACAGCATGCCTACCGCTGTGATGGCATCCTGGTTGGCTTGCGACTGTCACTTGCTTATTTCCCAGGCTGGTGATCAAGAAAGGACACTCTGCTGCTCTCTCTCTCGGGGCCCAACCTCAGCGCTGTGAGCCAAAGACAAAAATAAACTCTTCAGTATTCATATGTGCTGTCTTGATAAATCTTTGCTACTTTAGAATAATGTTTACATCTGTTCCAATGTCCTTTCTTTCCCCATCTGCTCTTTGTGTATAATTTATCTTTATAGAGCATTCCCCCTTTAATAGTTACACTCTTCCAGCATGCTGTATTTACTCCTACATTTAACTACATTTACTGCCCCTTCTGTTGATATTTCCTGCATTTTTTTTTTGGTTTTTCCCTTCAACTATCAGAGTTGTCACAGATTTATTTTTGCAGCAAAATTTCTCCAGTTACAATTCTCGAGGCAAATGTATTCTGCCACAAGACTTTCCCACTTCTGCCAAATAAAGGCCAAACTAGATACGTGAGGCAACTGTGTGTATATTAAACAAGTGTGTTCTTTGTTCACACATAGACTAGCCCCTGAAATACTACTTCATTTTTTTAAGGAACTTGCAGATTGCAGAGCAAAACCTGCTTCTCTTTCCAGCCTTTTCTGATGCTGAAAGTGAGCTGAGAAGGAATAGTTGTGGAGGGGCGTAGCTAATGACAGTGTAGCCCAGTGCAGGTGACATCACAAAAGGAAGTGATATCACAGTTGTATTTTCGTTTACTCTGGAAGTTTGGCCATAACTTTTGATAAAGATATTATACTCCGGTCTATGTAATTGCATTCTGCATTGAATTACCTTTCCAATATAACATGATGGTATTATTCACACATACCAATGTTTTCACAATTTTGGCCATTAATGTCAAGCTCTGCTTGTTGTCGTTTCCCCCCGCCCCAAGCTTGTTGCCCAGTACAATTTTACCCTCCCCTGCACTTCTTTAGCTACGCCCCTGAGGTTGTGTTGTGGAAAGGAATTGTAATGGAAATAAGCTTTTCAATTTTTTTGAGAGTGGCACTTTCCCAAGTACAAGTGTTTGTGGGCATGACTGCCTCTAGGCCAGTGATTTTTCAACGAGTGTGCCACAAAAGGTCCACAGGTGTGCCACGGGAGTTTGGAGCGCAGTGGTTAAAAATAGCTGAAAAAGCTGGCCCGGGTTCTTTGCCTCTGTTTTTAGGGCAACTCTCTGTAGTAATGAATTGTCTGTGCCTTTCCCTCCTCCAGCAGAACTGCAGCATACTCATTTTCAGTGTGGCTACATTGGTGTGTGTGTGGGGGGGGGGAGGAGGATAGATTGGGCCATTAGCGTCTCCACAGCTGCATGTGAAGTGCCTGATTCCTTTGCACCAATTTTTCAGGGTATGCCAGATAGTTTGTGAGGGGAGAATCTTTCACAGCATTGGGCATTTCGACAGGCAGTCAGCAGAAATTTGAGTACTGTTGATGGATATATAGATATAGATTTTAAAAAAAATCTGGAAGTGTATATATATATATATCTTGGAAAAACTACCAAAGTTCATCAAGAGCCATTTCTAATTAACTCCCCCTTCCCTTTAAGTGGCTCTGCTGCATGGTAGCGTAGGCAGAGGTGGGCATTGCAGAAAGTATATATGCACAAATTCATCAGCGGCAAGTGCCTGTGCAAATGGCTCTGTTGGTGAGTGGGAGGGGCAGCTTACACAGTGCATCACACTGCCTGCTGCATTTACACCCCTCCCCCCACAATTACACTGCAACAGCAGCAGAAGCAGAGTCTTGTTGACAGCACCTTTCCTACCAGGTACAAGCTTCCTCCTCCAAGAACAGACAACAAATGTAATTCTCGGTGATGGTGGCTGCTTTTTTCTTACCTATGGTTAACAAGCTTAACTATTATAAGAAGCAGATGCTACAGCCATTAGAAGCTCCCATTAAGCTCTCTCTATCAGCTGGTGCATAAAACACATGCATTCCAGCTCACCTGATGCCTTTGGAGGAAGTGAGGTATTCCTTTCACAGGCCGGGTTGATTAGCATGCCTGGAAGGGCATAATGCCTGTTCAGTATTTCATTCATTTCTTGACATGTCAAACTACATAAATTGTGGCTTTGTTTTCCCTTTTGCCTACAAGGTCTCGAAGCCGTCCCTGAATTATTTATGCTGGCAGCCCGTGGATGCAGTCTGGTGGCAGCAGCCATGTTCGTATTCATCTGTGGGCAGGCGGGAGTGTGGTAATTGGAAGGAGATGTTTTCTATGGCTGTGAGTTACATAGCCATGGAAAAACACGTGCGCCTCAGTGTACGGGATGTTGTTAAAACCAGCGTGTGCGTTCTCCAGCGTTGATACTAGTTGGGTTTCTCATGGGGCAGAATACAAATTTTGCAAACCCCGTCCTGGTTTTTGGCAGACTTGCGGATGGTTTGTGGGTTTTGTTTTGGGTTTTGTGTGTGTTTTTTTTTTTTTAAGGAACTGAAAATGTAAGAGAATGATGTTTGCAAATAAGATTGCTGGAACTGGTTCTGTGCTGTTACAGGGAGTTTTATTAGCAGCTGCCTGCTTATTCTTGGAAAGGCTATAGAAAATGGTTATTACTCACAGAGTTATTTTAGGAGATTAGCTGGCACAGTGCAGTTGCTTTTGATGCCATGGTCTGCTTTTTTGGCGATCTAAAGACTGTGAAAGGAATGGGGATATGTCAAAGAATGGCAAATTAACTTACTGAGTAGCATCTGACAAATTGGGTTGTGGTCCATGAAAGCTGATGCTACACTAGCGTTTTTTAATTTTTCAGGGACCACAGGAATCTTTTGCTACATGATTGGAATTGACCATTGAGACTTGTATATTAATGATAAAAAGGAGACAGAGATATTTTGCATCTAAAATACATTATAGTTAATTCAAGATTTAGAAGTCTAGCACCTTCTGTTGATTATAGGGATGGCCTTTATTCATTGCACAATTTTTGCCCTGCTTTGCTCATAGAGACTCACAAGAATAATGCAGCATCATGTGTTAGCAATCACAGGTGCCAGACAGCAAAGATTCATGGGGAATAGTTGTAGAGGACCACAGATTATTGTTCCCAGTGAGATTACGAACAGGGTTACAAACAGCATCTGATCCTGCTGGGTAAACCAAGTGAAAATCCAACCAGCAGATTGCAGCAGGTCTTGTAGGTCTTGCCTGTCGCATGCTGATTGGACAAAGTGATTCGGTTGGGAGAACACAGACAAGACTGTTATCTTCTTCGCAGCCAGCCAGCAGCACTGAAAAAGTAGTCCTGCTTGTGTGCTGTGGCTAGGAGAGGGCTGGCCCAGGGCTTACTGATTTAGTTGTTTTTTTTTGTTTTTTGTTTTTTGAGAGAGAGAGAGAGAGAGAGAGAAATGTGGGAGTGGGAGTGAGAGTGACAGGCAGGAGATGGCAAGGGAGAGATGGCGGGATTGACAGAGGGCGAGCGAGAGATGGCGGGAGCGGCAGACGGAGAGCGAGAGATGGCAGGAGTGATGGCAAGCAAGAGATGGTGGGAGTGACAGGGTGAGCGAGAGATGGCGGGAGCGAAAAAAAGGCGAGCAAGAGATTTGAAGGTGCCATTTTACTGCTGTGTGGGCATGGCTGAATCAGGGGGCATGGCTATGGGCACCCCCAATGTTGAACTCAAGTCGGCTCTCCTGATGAGTTGCAAATGTAGCATATGTGGGAATGAGGGGAAGCCTCTATCTAACAGAACCAGTATTTTCTCATACAGAAACCTTTATGTGGTAGAACTGATCTACTCCAAGATACTTCTTTGTAGAGAAGAAGGCACCAACACTGAGCTTTCCATGAACATCCTGTAGTTCTGTTGTACATCACATCATTCGTATATGGTAGCTATAAAGAGATTGAGGTATGTGAAGTGTCTATTCTGATGAAAACGTAAGTGCCTCTGTAAAGGAGTTCTGTCCCGGTTCCCAAGCCTTGGGAGTCATCTACATGAGCAGCGCATAAAATCATAAAGTTGGAAGTGACCTATGAGGTCATCTAGTTCAACCCCCACCCTTGCCTATAGCAGGAAATCTTCCGAGAGCATCTCCCGCAGTAGCCTGTGGAGCCTCTGCTTGAAACTCTCCAGTGAGAGAGAATCCACTATCTCCCTTGGCAATCTGTTCCACTGCCAAATTTCTTCCTGATGTCCTGCAGTCTATTAGCCATTGGATCGAGTTCTATTTTCTGAGGCAGTCCTTTCTTTTTTATGATAGTCCTTCAGGTATTTGAAGAGTTCTACCCTCTCATATCCCCTCTCATCCTTCTCTTCTCTGGGCTAAATATACCAAGCTTCTTTCCTCACAGGGCTTGTCCTCCAGGCCTCATCCTTGTCACTGTTCTCTGAACCCGCTCCAGTTTGGCTGCATCTTTCATAAAGTAAGGTACGCAGAATTGGACACACTATTCCAGGGGAGATACTCGCACAGGGCCTCCTCTAGAAGCGGAGGGACGACGACGGGCAATGCAGGGCATTCGCATGTGGCCTTCAGCCACCCCCATTCACTATGAAAAGCACTTGTGGTAACACACGCAGCATGTGGAAATAGTTGGTGGTGACACAATGACATCACCACCAACTGCTTCCAGGAGGCCCATTTGGGGCCATTTGGCAGCAGGGGAAGGTAGGAGGGCCCAAAGAAAAGTTGCTCTGACATTCAGCCCATAGAGATCCCAGCTATAGCAGCAGACAATAGGCTCACTGCACTGGTGTGAGGCCCTCCAATGTGCAGGGCCCAATGTGATGACATTGGTCACATTGACAAGGCCAGCTCTGGTATCACTAATGCTGAGTTCTTGGATATGACCTAAGAAACTGTGTTTGAAGAAGCGTCATTTGTTAGGCAAGCTTCTGTTGTGTTTGGGCTCAAAGTTAAGAAACCCTGTTCAAGATTTCATGAAGGTGAAGATCCCAGCAGCTCTCCTCTGTGCTGTGCAGGAAATTCAGAATTTGGCCACAATGGGCCAAATGTAACTTCGGAGATAAAGACTCACGGAAAAAAAGACACCACATGAATAATTATTGCCCAGCCAATGAACAATATTACTGTAATGATATGCAGCACACAGGCAATGAAGGCTGTGAATGCTTGTAAGTAGCGGAAACCATTTCCAGGGCTGGCCTTGGTTCATTTTGCATTCATGAATTCCTGATCTATTTACAGCTAAGCTGAACGGTAACCCTTTTATGAAAAAAAAAAAAGTGCAGCAAAGCTTGATTTTTGAAAGCTCGTTAGGCAGCTCCAGGATTCAAAACAACAGCAAGGCCATTAGAGGAGGATATAAAACCACTTTTACCCAGAAAACTATTTAAAGATGTACACTGCACAGGCATTTGTTTTCATACTGCTGTCCAAGAAAATAAAAATAAAAATCATGCCTTTTGCTCCTCCTGATTTTGAAATTATCTATCTCAGGGGGGAAAGTGACCTTACTGTTTCATCTATTTCAAGCCCGTGTCTTCTTGAAAAAGAGAGGCAGTTTGAGAAGTTGTAGTGATTGGTGCGTTGGAATGAAGTTCCAATACAGCATTTTGATTGTTTGAAGTCTGATGTTCAAGCGTGAAATCCTGTGCTCTAAAATCCTGTGCTCTGAAATATCAGAGGGTAAGTGGCACTGGATTGGCCAACTGTTTATTTTTCACTCTGCAACAAGGATGGCTGACCACAAGCTAGCAGCGTTACTATACGGGAAAAAAAGTCTCATGTCTCAAATTTTAACTCGACGTTTTGGTCTGACTCTCGTCTGAATCGAGTCGCGCGTGTCATTCACTCTGACTTGCTATTTTGGCCGCTGACTCACATTGAGCCGGCAATTCCGGCAACTTGAATCAGTGCGTGCACTTCATTACTTTGTTGTGGCTTCTGCGTCAGAAAGAACTCTTCCGGAGATGTGGAAGGCACCACAGAGTTGCCATAAGCAACGGTCATTTTGTTTCTTCGCTCGTTCTTTCCAGCCAGAATGGTGTGGGGGGGGGGCAGGGATGGTGAGAGTTAGACTTTAGCCCTCCCTTCACTTTAACACACATCTAAAGTATACAGTATTGGCCCATCCCTAGTGATCAGGTTCCATAAGTCACCTTACAACGACGCAGGCTTTGCACTGCTGTTGCATCCTACAGAGCTGCTGACACAAATGGCCAGAGGCTCCATTTGTGCACTAGAACTGGCTGTGTGTGTATTAGAATGGCTGTGTGTGTACTAGAACTGCCTGGATGCTTCACTGGCAAAGGAAGCTGTTTGGGGCAGTTCAAGGGAGGAGCAGAGAGGGAAGTGGGCAAACCAGGTGGCAGTTAAGTGGCAGGAAGGGGTGGATGCAGGCTCCTATCCTTTCTCAGCCATGACTCACCCCCTTCCTCTAACGTATACTAGCAAAATAGCTGGCTTATGTCCAAGGAGACCCATTGATGAGAGGCAGAAAGTAAAAAAAGAAAATACTTACCTCTCGGTGGCCTTGCTCCCCCAGTGTAGCATTCAGTAGCATTCTGTGCACACTCATCACTACAGCACTGCATGCGGTGGGCTAGCAGGAAATAGGATTGGGCTGCCCAGTCCAAGCTATATAATATGTTAATATGAAGGGGGGGGAAACAGCACCTGTATTCGGAAACACTTGCATCATGCAGGGACACTGATCTGGAAACCAGGATTAACTGCTGCTCCTTGTCTAGCCTACATTCAATGGCAAATCTGGATTTGCTATTATGCAATGTAAAGCTTGATCCCAACTTCCACTTTTAAAAAGTACTGTATCAGATTTTTGAGTAAGGCAAGTTCAGTCTCCTAAAGCAGTGGTGCCCACACTGTAAACTGTTGCTCCCTGGGAGCTGTGGAAACCAGTCAGGGGAGCAGCATAATCCTTGTGAAAATTCCACCATGCTATGCAGTGTATAGGATCATAGCCCTAATGGGGAGCTGTTGCCAATGGTCTGATAAGTCAAGCGAGCCGCCAATCAAAAAAGTTTGGGAACCACTGTCCTAAAATTTGCTTCAAGAAAAAAACAAAAACAATGCTGGATTGGGTTTTATAAGGCTCTGGTGTGATACGTTTGAAATCAGGCAGCCCCTTCTCATGATAACAGAGTAGGTATCAGAATCATGATTCCAGAAAGCATTTTAGAGTCGCAGGTGGAATGTTGACTACTGAACCGGGTTTCAGCTGCCTGTGCTGCCCAGAAAAACTGTGAAATAATTCAACAC
Source organism: Lerista edwardsae (assembly GCA_029204185.1). Taxonomy (NCBI): domain Eukaryota; kingdom Metazoa; phylum Chordata; class Lepidosauria; order Squamata; family Scincidae; genus Lerista; species Lerista edwardsae. The sequence continues at coordinate 10,958,121 of JAJKFI010000003.1, read as the reverse complement.
CGCAGTGTGAGCAAGTAGAGACACCTTTTCTTTCAGGTTATGGGCTGGCAACTCATCAACACCTTTCGTCAGGACTGCCAAAGTGAGATTGACTCATTTTTCCTGCATGCAGATATAAGCCCAAATGTACTCTGAATGTTAAAAAATAGAGGAAGATGCCTCCTGTCCTTGATTAAATTCAAGATGGTCCTTTGCAGTGCCTCACCATCTCCTTGTGAAACCTTTCCTCTCTCCCGTTCTGTAGCAATTTCTGCATCTAGCTTTTCCCTGCATACTCACAAAGGTTTGAAGCAAAGGATGTATCTTGAGCATAATCCTTCCAACTGAGGTTGATGGTGGAGGAAGTTGGTGTAACGTTCTCTCCCTGGCCCCTTTCCATCACTAGATGAGGTGCAAAGTTCTGCATTCTTGAAGCTTCCTGAATCATAGTTTTTATCTAGTAATGTGTCTATTAAGTGGTTCTAGTTTATGATAGGAATCTATTAAAGAACGTTTTGGGGGAAACAGGGAAAGGTGTTGGGAAGTGCATGAACTTCTTTCAGTCTTTGGGACTGGGATGTCAACTGTTAATGGTATTTTTTGCTATTATTTTTATTTTTATTTTTATTTTATTTTTTTGCCTCTGGGCAAGAGGCACTTTTTCAAGTGGTGTTCTCTTATATTTAGCAGGGGGAGAGCAATTGTCCCTCTTCACCCCAGCACAGTGTCTTTCTCGTGGCTGTTGCTGGTGGTGTTCTCCATTCTTTTAGATTGTGAGCCCTTTTAGGACAGGGAGCCATTTAACTTTAATGTTATTATTTGCCTGTAAACCGCTTTGTGAACTTGTGTTGAAAAGCGGTATATAAATACTAGTGATTGATTGATTGATTGATTGATTGATTGATTGATTGATTGATTGATTTCTGTGAAAGTGTCCCATATAAGGGAGACTCTGTTTCCCACAATGAAGGTGGGAAGAGGTTGGGATCTCCTTTTGACAACAGATTTAACAGGATGTATTGCATAACAGCTGGAAGGTTTGAAAAGGCCTTAAGCTGGGGTCCATCTCAATAAGTATATTTGCTTACCAAGTTGCATTTTTTTTCAGTGTGCCACCTAAAAATAATACATGCTCCCTAAAGCAGTAGGAAGTTAAATGGGAAGTCTTACTTGTGAGGAGCGAGAGTACTGGTGCCTTTTGGTCAGGACAGGGAAAAAGCAAGCCTCCAAACAAGGCACGACAAACAGAGGCAGATCTAAGGGAGGGCAAAGCTCTAAGTTTTGCAAGAAGCCTTACCTTGCACTGGAAATCACTCCTCTCCTGCACCGTTTTAGCCAATCCTCACACCAAAAAAAAAAAAGCAACATTTTGGCGTTGCTTACTGGCTACAGCAGCAAGGGAGAGGAGGGATTTACATGGCAGGGTAAGGCTTCCTGCAACATTTAGAGCTTTGCCCTCCCTGTAGATCCGTCTCTGACGACAAATACTATTATGAAAATAATTGGTCCCATAAAAGCAGCTTGCAGAAGCTGCTTCTTGCAAGCCAGTTGCAAAACTGCACAAGCTGCAATCCTGACTTGCTCAGGAGCAGTTAGGCCTGCAGGACTGCACAGCATCCTAACACAAGTTAGGAACTAGTTGCCGCTCACTGTGGAGTAAGCCCCAGCTGGGCTGATGGGGCTCCTCAGATCTGTGCCTGCTGTTTAGTGGGCACAAATCTGAGCACTCTGCCGCAGCCCGGATCAGGCTACATGGCCCAGGGACAGGGGTTTGGATCCGGCCTAACTGCTGGATCCTGGTTGATCCCCCTTCCCTTGCCACCCTGCCCACAGGAACGCTCTCCCTCCTGTCTCTCCCCCCCATCCAGGAATGGCTCCACGCTGGCCGAACTCAGCCAGCGCATGACTGACATACCTATCAGTGGTGCTGTGCCAATGCTGCTTCCTGTGTCGACCCAGTGAGCAGCACTATTGCTAATGTGTTTTACAGCACGTTCGCAACAGAGCTGGGCCAACACAAGTGGCCTACATTGGCCGAAGAAAGGATTGGATGGCACTGTCAGGCTTCTTTCTCTCTCTGATCAGACTGAAATGGCAAAATGCTATCCTTGATTCACTTATGCAGAGAGAAGGAGTAGGACACCAGCAAGGGTGACATACTCTGATGCTGGTCAGATCAGGCCCTGGTCAAAGGCCCACTTCCATTAGTGAGCACATCTGGCCAGAGGCAGATTAAGGGAGGGCAAAGCTCTAAGTTTTGCAAGAAGCCTTACCTTGCAGTGGAAATCACTCCTCTCCTGCACCGTTTTAGCCAATCCTCACAGGGAAAAGCAACATCTTGGCGTTGCTTACTGGCTATAGCAGCAAGGGAGAGGAGGGGTTTACATGACAGGGTAAGGCTTCTTGCAACACTTAGAGCTTTGCCCTCCATGTAGAGCCGCCTCTGCATCTGGCCGTACTCCTGAACTCCTACTCCTGATGGCAGTGGAAGCATCGTGTGCACCACCAGGAGGCAAGTAGGAAGTTCCATCGTCGTCCCCCCACCACAACCACCACTGGACACAATCCCTGTGGCTTGAAGTTGCCACCAGCCATCAGGAGACTTTAAGTTTACTTTCAGGCTATTAGAAAAATACAGCCCTTGCAAGAAAATGATCTTTCTCCAATTCATACAATATGCAGGGTGCACGCAAATGTGCTGATTTCCTTTCAATAAAATAAAACAATCAAATTGACTGCTGTTCTGAGCATGGTCACATTTGTACTTTTGTTGTTGAAACAATAGCCACTTTAATGGGGCAGGGGCAAGATAATCAATAGTTTCTTTACTTTTTCTTGCTTCTTTGCAGGACATGCAAGATTTTCTTTTTCTTTTTAATACTGTTATAAGTAGCCATTTCCAATTAAGACCAAATCAATAGCTGATGACTAGTTTTTGAGTTACTCTTCCTTACCTTTTGATATTCCTTTAGGTAACAGACAAAAGTTAAAGCTGACATTTAACTGACAGCTTCTATGAAGCACAGAAGCTCTTCTATGGACCAATTTCCTCCTAAATCGCTGCCTTCCTAAATTGATATTCTCTGTTCCTTTCCCCCTTATACGTACTATAAGTACAGTGATGGTTTTATAATGAAGGGTTCTGTCAGGTTTTCAATTTATTTTACATTTAGCTTCTGAAATTATTAAACCTTCGGTAATCATTCACATAGGGATATATCTTGGCCCAGGCTATTCTGTTCTACTACTATTTTGCAAAAATATGATTTAAATCAAATTGATCCCTTGCATTAAAAAAAAACCCCACTCCATTCCACAGATATGCTGTACAAGTTGAAGCTACTATAGTTAATAAGATGGAAAATGGAAATTCGTTGTTCCCCTAGCTCTGTTAGGAGCAACATCAAGGTATGGTTAATATTCAGAACTAGGGGTGGAACTAAATGTTACAAGGAACATGTGTCTACTGCTAAGCATGGAAATCCTCAAAAGAGGAATCCCTTCCCTCTTCTTTTGTAGCATCTGGCACAGCTTACATTATGGCTTGGCCAGGGATGTAATCAAAGGGGACCGGAGGAGGGCACGGCTTTGGGAATTCTCCTACAGGAGTGGTGATGTCAGTGGCATCATTAGCAGCAGGTGCTGCCTTTGAAACTACTTTCTAAAATACCTTACCCAAGAAGAAACATCAAGAAGAAACATCTGGCTCAGTAAGAGGCAACTGAGCAATTTGCTTAGGGGCACAAATGATGTCTAAGCCATCATCTGAAGGGCTGGCAGAGACATAGTAGAGTGGACCCTCCTTATCCCCGGGCTTAGCATCTGAGAAGGCCACCAGGACATGATTGGATGCCACTTCCAGTTCTTGCCTGAAGCTTCTAGTGGTATCTGGAAATGGTTCTGAGCAGAGGCATAATTCCTAAAGTGCAGCAGATAGCAGATGTGTGGCACCAGGCTATGCTCTCTGGGGGAGAGGGAAGCAGTCTGGGCCATTGTTGCCATGGCCCTCATGCATTTTGTACTTGGTTGCGCATCCAGTAAGTCTTGTGTGGGCCTCAGCAACTAACATCCAGCTTCTGTAGTTGAATGTATGTCTCATGCGGACCTTGGCAATGGTGGCAGCCCAGGTAGTTGCTCTGGGCGGCAGCGCGCCCCACCTCCCAGCAGCCAGGAGAAGTGTCATCACTGTTGCTGCTGTTGCTACAGCCTGTACATGACTTACTTTGGGCTTCAGCAGCTGAACGTAAGTCTCATGGGGGCCTTGGCAATGGTGGCAACCCAAATGGTTCCCATTTGATTTTTGGGTGTGTGTGTGCAAAATATTATTTGCACTGGATAACAGTGGCTTAGCTACACCAGTGGCTCTGAAGTCCAGGGAGACCCACAGCCCATTCTGTTAGCCTTCTTTAGCATCAGAACACCACTTGGATGCAACTAGAACACACGGATGCAAACTGCTAATGACTACCAGTGGTTCAGTAAGTGCTTGTGGTCCCAGGGTGCTGCTTCCTTCTGGGGCTTGAGCATCCATAGATTTTTGTATCCATGGGGTGGGGGCACTGTAATGAATCCCCTGCAGGTACCAAGGGCTCACAGTATGTAGTTCGTGTTGCTTTAATGCTACTGTCCTTTGCAAATTTATCTGAGTGTAAGTCTTTTGAACACAGTGGGATTTACTCCCAAGCAAACAAAAGCTAGCAAACTTGTAGCACAATCCTAAGGAACTGAAAGGAAGCATGTATCAGCTTATGCAGATTTTGTTTTTTTTGTTTTGTTTACAAAAATGAAATGTGCAGGAAGCAGTGTTAAATGTTTTCATATAGTGAAAATATGTGCATAGTGTTATATGAAAACACATATACGGTATTTCATTATCACCATTACCCACCTCTACTAACAGAGATTATAATACTAATAATACGAATCCTTTTTAATTTATTTATGGGATTTTTAATTCCAATTTTTCAATGTTTATGGTTTGTTTTAAAACCATATTGCAACCTACTCCGAGATTAAGTGCACCACTTATCTAAATGAAGTATGAGTTTGAAAGTGAAATAAGTGGCAGGAGAAGAAAACTCTCCCATGAAACAAAGTAAAGTCGATTTTTGAGGAGGGGGTTGTAGTCTTTTTGGGTGTAACTACAACGGGTGTGTGTGTAACTACAGACAGTGTTGTGACAAGATATTGCACTTTCAACTTTACCACTACACAACACAGTCAGGGAAAGCATAACGGTGAAATGCGTATAAATGATGGTGCATATTGATTGTACATGGGGTGTAAGAACATAGGCTGGGCCCTGCTAGTTCTGGCCTCGGTCCTCCATCCTGTTTGCCGCAGTGGCATTCCAGTTGATTCTGCACAGTCCATAAGACAAAAAGCACACCCCTCCCTTGAACTTGATAAGCAGCAACAGATTATCTCTGAATATGCTGGCAGCCTGTAGCCAGCATGACTAGTAGTCAGTGATAGACTTGCCCTCCATAAAGGTGCATAAGCTGGAAAACATGATAAAAGGGACTGACACTGGAGGTGCAGTAGTCCTCTCTTGCTTGTAAGGTTGAGTTTGTCCCACCGTTTCTCTGTATGGAAGTAAACTTATCCAACTGGCTCAATTAGAGTAAATGGAATTTATTTGGCAACTTGTGGGTTTGCGATTTTGTTTTGGACTACAGTCGTAACCATTTAATTATCAATCGCATTGGGCTCTGGAGAATGAGCATGCGTGCAGCCAGAGGTTTCTTTTGAAGTTACATGGATTGATTCTTGTTGTCTTCAGGGGGGCACAAGGAGCTAGTAGGCTTGGCTCTACTAGGGCCAGATCAAGTAGGGACAGATCAAGGCGGGGGAGACACCAACTTACACCCCTGATCACTGGAAACATCCCCATCCTAAAATACAATTTGAAACATTGTGCAGGTGAGATTGGGAGGATCTTGGATTAGGAGTTGCAGTTGAATTCTGTGAAGCATGGGGTTCCCCTGACAATGTGAACAAGCACTTCATTGATAGCTTTTTCCATTGCCGTGCTCAAAAACGGTAGTGTCCCTCACTGCTGCCTCTGCCTCATTGCAGCACTTCTTTCTTCCTGTAGCTCTAGACTCCAATTTTACATTCTTTGAAGCTTTTATTACTCCAGATAAAAGACAAAACTCTTAGCCCTTTGGAGAACTGACTGCTAAGCGAGTGCCATCTGGGAGTGGTGCTGACTTGCCTGTAGAGTACTGCTATTCAAGCAAACTCAGGACATGCCCAATTTAGCAGACGAGTGCTGTCTGGTGTATTTTAACCTGTCCTTTTGAGGAAAAAAATATATATTAACATGCTGCTTGAAAGGTTCCTCTTTGCCATCAGTGACTGTTCCTGGATTTTCACTAATGGCAACTCAGTGAGTGGTATTGTCAGCAGCTGTGACAGCCACAAAAACCGTATATTCCTTTAATTATCCCCATGTTTGTTGTTGTTCCATTGGTAATTCTGGCTACTCTACTGTCATATAGCATAACAGACGGAGCACAGAGCAGGTGTTTGAGAACTATGAGCCAGCGCCACTGCTGTGTTATTTAGAGGCTCTGGAGGAACAGTCCTGACTGCATCCTCCAAACTTACCAGTTGGTGGCGCCAGTTGGTGACTCTTCCAAGCAACTCCAACAGTGAATGTGGAGGAGAGGATCTGCAACAGCTGACTTGTGCTAGAGAATCCAGGAAGTTAACCTGACTAGATGGACCCCCTGATGGGCACAGGCTGTCAGCCATTGCCCAATCTGGTTAAGAACATAAGAAGGCTTATTCTCATTTTGGCAAGCTGTGCGTCCTTAGAGGTGGGCAATGCATGCTAGCCGTGCCGAACTCTTTGCCTTTGCTGTGTCGTAACACAGTCTGTCACTATACACAATTTTGTGAACCAGTTAAGTGGTCCTCAGCGTATTGGAAGAAGAAATGAGAGATTTGATTTCATCAGGTCTCTGTAATGAAAATTGAAGGAACTGATACTCTGCTAATATAGTCTTTACACCTACTTTCCTACCAAGTTATCTAAAAACAGAAAGAAGATGCAATTACAAGGAAAAGAGAGAAAGGTAAACCAGAATTATTCACATGCTAATGTAAATTTGTACATATGGTAAATGCTAAACACCTGTTCATATCTATATCCATTGCTATCTATCTATCTTTGTAAAATTATTATTAGCCATCTTTTACCCAGATAAATAAACAGATTTTGGCCAAACCTAGATATGATGTCATGCCATTTGGCGCTGTGGTTTGTATGATTAAATAACAGCTGGGGGGAGGGCTGATCTGAATCTCCCCTCTTGCTGAATTTCCCTCTTGCTGACTCTCCTGAGTCTCCCCTCTTGCTGAATTTCCAATCCAGATCAACGTCACAAGTTAATGTACCATCTAGTTTGACCTTAACAAGCTAATGATTGCCTGTAGGCCCTCTTTATCAGCAAGTTCAGTATCCACGGCTTTGAAAATCCACGGATTCCAAGCCTGTGGTTGGAGGGCCTCTTACAGGACATGCTGGATGCAACTGGAAGGGCCTTCCACCTGGAGGGCTTCTGAGGCATGGGGAGCAGTGGTGGTATTCAAATAAATTAACAACCGGTTCTATGACGTCATAGCCGGAGCAAAAAAAACACCAAAGCCAGCTGAGGTAAGCAAGTGGGCAGGGCCCGGCCGTTTAACAACCGGTTCTATAGAACCTGGGAGAACCCCCTGAATAACACCACTGATGGGGAGGTCCCATGTGACTAAACCATGTGACCAGATTTGTCTATGGAAGGTGCATAGAGCTTCTGGCTATTTGTGACATGCTCAGCAGCATACAATTACACTGCTGCAGAAGCATTTACAATGGTGAAACATTAGCTCTTAGACTAGCTACTAGACCAGTGATGGCGAACCTATGACAGGCGTGTCAAAGGTGACACGCCACAACATTTGGGATGACACACTAGCATTCACCAACACCTGACAAAAACTGGGTTTGTGTTACTCATTTTTTTTCATTTTTGCAATTATTTGATGTTTCTGTCTATAATATACAGCCTCACACTTGGTTGGACTGTATTTTTGGTTTGCATAAATGAATATAAAGAATCGTTTCTCTTTTGTTTGGGAGCGGGGTTGACACCCCAGCAGAGTCAAGCTAAGCATTTTCTGAAGTCTTGACACGCTGAGCCCAAAAGGTTCGCCATCACTGTACTAGACTAATAGCCTAATCCTGTACTGTGTTGGAACAGATGGTCGGCAGGCCTGCATTGTATCCAGTGCAGTATAGGAGGCAGCTGGAGGCCGCCTCAGGGTAAGAGGATATTTTCCCCTTACCCCAGGGTAAGCCCCAGCAGTCCCAATAGGGCTTATTGGATCTGCACCAGCGAAATCGCTGGCACAAATCCAAGAGGCTCATGTAAGGCCAACCAGAGCCGGGGTAAGGATCCAGCATAAGGACCAGATCCTGTCTCCAACCCCTCCTCATGCCTTCACCAATCCCACACATTGGCCAAACTCAGCTTGCTCTTCCCCACTTAACAAAGGCAGCATGGAGGCAGGATCTGGCCTGTGTGGGACGGTGAGACTGCTGACACGGGCCCATCTCCCTCTCAGGAATTTCCTAAACTCAATGAAAAGAGCTGAATGTCAGCAGACAACAGAGTTCATTATTCCCCCTCTTCACCAAATAGCTTCTTTAAGTTTGGTCGTTTTGACTCCTTTCCATGTTTTGAAGCATCCATTCCTTCAGGGTCATAACTGGAGAATTCCATCTTTGAGCTAAAAGCTTTTTCAGCCTGTACTGTTGGAAGGAGGAAGGAGCAATTCTGCTGGTGGATCCTTTGGCTACAGTTGCCTTATTGCATTACTCAGTGAAATGTTTCTTGACAGTACCGCTTAATAAATGACTAATGGATATTGGCGGTTGGTTTGTGTAGCATTTGAGTGTGGCGGACTGCTGATGGCCTCAGCTGAAGTTGCAGGCAGACGTGGGATGGAATGGGTTGGTTGATAATGGAAAGGACGGGTATTGGAGAAGGCACTCTTTGAAAATGGATTCTGTAGTGCTTTTTGCAGCTTTGCTTAATGAAGATAAGGAGGTTAGTTGAAAATGAAATTTGTGTCCATTGTGTATTCCAAGGCCAGACCAAAGTGCTCACAAGCCAGCAAGGAGCCTTGGCAATTCTTAATTGCTAGCTGGAAGGTTCCATTGGCAGCAGGAAGAAAACACATTTATTTCTGCTTTTGCCTGTGGCCTGTTTTGTTCATGTAAATGAACAAACCTGAAAGGTCCAATGCAAGCCAAGAGCCAAAGCCTGCACCTGTGTACCAACATGCTGGCCTGCTTACCTCATGATGCACCAGCTGATGCCTCTTGGCATTCCAACTCCTCACCCCACCCCGGACCCTGAATCCTAAAAAGGTGAGGGGATGGAGCAAAAGAGGAAGTGTGGAGGAGAAGAGAGTGGTGGGCTACAGCATCTCTACTTCCTCTTTAGTCGGTTCCCCTTCTCCTTTTTATAATCCAGGACAGGAAGGAGAGTGCCAGAGACAGGCAGCTGGACTGAGGCAGGTACCCCCGACCAGTCTGTTGCCCAAGGCGACCACCCAAGGCGACCACCTTATAAATGGACTAGCCCTGCCATGAGATTCTGAGTAGGACTTCCCTGATATGAATTCTACAGGTGCTAAAACCCTCCTGTCCACACCAAAGCTTATTCCAGGGGCTATCATGGTGGACTTTGGGGGGAGACTATTTTGGTTGTTTTCAGTAAGGCCACTAGTCTGATTTTAATTGTTAGGTTCCATGTTGGGGTGCTGATTATCATTTTGTTGTGTTTGCCTTTTGTCTTACTTTGAAGGGAGTTTGTAACAAATATTTTGTAGAAATAGACACAACTGGAAAGTGGGCAGCACTTTTTGCTCCAAGCCCCTATGAATTGTGGGGGATTGCTGTGTGTTGAATGAACATTCTGCATGCTTCCAAAGAGCCATGCTGCTGATGTGCCACTGAGTTGTCTCAAGTGACCTGTGACTAGAGTTGCCACCAGATTTGACCTTCAGCAAAATTGAAGTGGTGGCTGCTCATTAACAGAACCCTTCTGAGGAACTCTGAGAGTAGTGAAAAGTGCTTCAGTAAAACTAGCAACATTACTTGAGTAGGGTGCATGTGATTATTGGGCTGAGGCACCTTATGAAGAAAGACTGCAACGTCTGGGACTCTTCAGTCTAGGAAAAAGGTGCTTAAGGGGGGGGGACATGATTAAGACATACAACATTATGCATGGATGGATAGAGTGGATAGACGGATGTACTTTTCTGTCTCTCACAACACCAGAATGGGGAGACATCTACTAAAATTGAATGTTGGGAAAGTTAGAACAGATAAAAGGGAATACTTTTTTACCCAGTGGGTAATTAATCTGTGGAACTCCTTGCCACAGGAGGTGGTGATGGCATTAGGCCTAGGTGCCTTTAAAAAGGAATTGGACAGATTTCTGGAGGAAAAATCCATTGTGGGCTATAGGCCATGATGGGTTGTGCAACCTCCTTATGTTAGTTGTAGGCTGTTTCAGAATGCCAGGTGTAAGGGAGTGGCAACAGGATGCAAGCATCTTGTTGTCTCGTGCTCCCTGAGGCACCTGGTGGGCCACTGTGAGATAGGAAGCTGGACTAGATGGGCCTTTGATTAGTTGTAGCAGGGCTCTTCTTATATGTGCCTACTCATACATGCTGTGCACTCCAGTTACTGGATTTCATCAAAGGCAGAACTTGAAGTGAGCAAGCAAAATCACTAAGGAATTTCTGAGAGGAACGAAGTTTTATAGGAGCAGGAAAACAGATGCATTGCATTATAAATCACTCGACAGTGATGCATTTGTCATATGTGTGGTGGACAAGCACTGGAATCCTCTTGTAACCTCCTTTAGGCAAAGCCTGCCTTTTAAATTTCACCGACAATAACTGGAACACATTGAAGCTGGTTATGTAAATAACCTGACTTCTCAAGCCTACTAGTGCTAATAACAGTCTGCTTAGAAAAGCACAAAGGTTAAATTCACAGTGATCTTTCACAATTTTGCATAAGTGTGGTGTGCCTTCAGTAATTCATGCTACTCATGCTCTCCAATAAACAAAAGTTATTAATTCTCTCTCTCTCTCTCTCTCTCTCTCTCACACACACACACACACACACACACACAGAGAGAGAGAGAGAGAGAGAGAGAGAGAGAGAGAGAGAGAGAGAGAGAGAGAGAGAGA
>JAJKFI010000003.1:10900896-10944298 GCA_029204185.1 Lerista edwardsae | reverse complement strand
ACACACACACACACACACACACACACACACACACACACACACACACACAGAGTGAACAATCCAATAATGCACTGTCTATATGCTCAAAGGAAGTCTAATTTTTCTCAACCTATTGCGCCAGAAGGGATTTGTGTACCCAACACCCTAGTCCGTCTGCAAACCCTGTGAAAATATGGGAATTGTTCATTATAGGATTATTCATTCCTGAGTGCATGCCGTGAATGTGATTGTATGACACACATTATAATTAAATATGTTAAATACAGAGCACCAGTAAATGTTCTCACTAAGTGGTACTGCTAATAGCAGCATCTCACTTGCAATCGTTTCCCCCCATTCAACCCCCTTTTCCTTTCAGTGTAATAATGATATTGGAAAACAATATTTAAGATGGAGGCATTTATTGTCCTTTCATAGACAATTGTTCCAATAACTGTTTAGCAGATCCGGCATCATAGGGCGAAAATTGTATACCTCAGCGGCTGTCCTGCCTGTGGCTGTAATGAAGTCTCGGTAGTAATCTAATTGCATTGACTTAGCAGGAAAGTGGCATTCTCATTGACAACGGAAAGCCAACAGATTGCAGCACTGGAAGACACATGCTGATATCAGCCCTGTTGACAAATGTAAAAAAAAATAAAGTATTCCAGGTTGTTCTTTTATGTTGAAGGAAAACAAAAACGGAGTCCTTTAAATTTAGTAACTTAAAAAAAGGCATTATTCATGGAACTTTTCCCAGACAGAAAGATTAGGTCCAAATTCTAGAGAATTTCCAGGTTATGTAGGATTTCCAAACTTTTTCTCTTGCAGAGCCTATTTCCCTGGTCATGGTATTGGCCTTGGCACCCCTTGCAAAGCCAGGGATTTAGGGGTCTATCCTTGGTGTAATAAAAGGAGCACTGACTGAGGGTGCAATTCTAACCTGGAGTTAGGCCGCCACAGTTAGGCCAACAAAGTTTGGCCGGCACAAGGAACCCTAAAGTGCATTTGGACCACTCTTAGAGTCAGGGAGGATGGTGCACGTCTGTGTGCTGGCTTCTCTGACTCCAAGAGTGATCCAAACATATTTTACGGTGGCCCTTGTGCCAGTGAAACTTTGCTGGCCTAACTGTGCCGGCCTAACTCCAGGTTAGGATGGCGCTCTGAGTCCTTAGGGCAGGGATGTCAAACCCATTTAATACAGTGGGCTGAATAGTATTCATGATGTCTACTGAGGGCTGGAAGTGATATCATAAAGCAAGAAGTGATGTTATTAAGCAGGTCATGACTAGAAATAATGAAGTAATGCATTATATGTGTAGGAAGATGAGGAAACCTAGAATTTCTAAGCTGAGTGGAACAGCCTTATAAATTTGTATATTTTATCTGGAATAAACTGGGAGTTGGCAGGAACATCTCTATGTTGTCTCATAACAGCAACCTACTAATTATTTAGCATTTATGGTAAACAAACATATTTTAGGTGAGCAAATTGTATAGTGCAGTGTTTTTCAGAATGTGTGTTGAGACAAACTAGGTAGGTTGTGAGCCAGTTTTGGGTGGGTCACTTAGTCCCTAGCACAGCCGTCATTGAAAATATGGGAAGATGGGACATTGGAAAGATGGGCTGGGTAGTTGTTTTGCTTGGGTCAGGGTTGTAAACGGGCTTTTTTTTTTTTCCTTTCTCATTCACTTTGCTGAGAAATAGCTGAGAAATGGCTGAGAAATAGCCCAACTGATCGCTGCATTCTCAGGAAAGCAGCAGGCTCTGGTGTCACAATGATGGCACCTCCTGATATCACTTGCAGTTGGTCCTGGACAGATTGTCATTCTAAAAAGTGGGTCTTGGTGCTCACAGTTTGAGAACTGGTGCAATGGAGCATTTGGGTTCCAGTAACTTTCATGGGAGAGTCAGTACAATTGGATTTTATTTCTTCAAAGATCAATGTGAACCTGGTTTTAGAGAATTAACTTTTATCATGTGTTGTGGATGAAGCAAGAAACTGTGTTCTATATATAGCAAGTGTTTTTTGTGAATGGGAAATCATGGGTAGGAAAGAGGCAAGGGGTGGGGGTTGGAAGCTCATAAGTTGAATGGGATTTAGGGCCCAGTTGTACTTCCAATGATAGAATTAGAGACATGGGGTTCAATTGGTTCAGAATAAAACAAAGTATTTCCTCATAACCCAATTATGAATGAAATTATTCTCATAACCCAATTATGAATGAAACCCACCTAGAGAAGGAGGTTTGCCCCCCCTCTATTGATAAGTTCAACTACTTTGCTAATATTAACTGTTCGCTGCCCTCTTGATCCAGTAGTTCCTGGGTACCCTGGTTATCAAAACAGAACTATATTTACAGATAAAAGGTCTTAGAGCTCAGCTACAAGAAACAAAACCCTGGCTGAGAAAGTGAGCATAAATCAGTTCGAGCTCATTATATGTGTCTGAAATATGACAAGACTAGATATATTTAAGGTGTTTGTCTTTGGCGGCACTTCCGTAGTAAATCTATTTATTGGGTTCACAGAGCCTTTGACAAATCAATCCAGAGCGAGAAGAACCACCAGCTATTATACTCTGTTAGATTTTCAAAGGGCCATTTTTGCTCCTCTTGCCCAAAATGTGCCATTTTTAACCCAGAAATATATGTATTTATGAGTTTGCAGCTTGAAATACGGTGCTGTTCTGCACCATCAACTACACAATGTGATGTGCATTAGCCTGTGCATGGCAGGCTGCTAGCCGGCCAAAGAGTTCAAGGAAAATGTGAAGTAATTCTTCATCTGTAAGTTTAATTAATGCCCCCATGCTGCACAAAGCAGAAGAAGGGTGAGCGACTCGCTGGCATGTCAAAGAGAGAGGCCCACCACACGGACGTCATAGCTGGAGGGCATGTTGCTGTCAGGGGGAGGAAAGGAAGCCAGCTGGTTCTGGTAAATTACCTGTCTAACGTTTTGAAAGAGCTCTCCCGGGCTGCAGTGGCTGGTTAGCAGCGGCCTGTTTTTGCTGTTTCTGACTCGCTCTGAATATTAATGTAGGCTCTGTTTTCCTTAGTGAGTGTATTTTATAGGTCTGTCCCCCCCCCCAATTTATTGTGATGGGTTTCAGCTTGCATTGCAGCATGTTTCTGGCTTGCACAAATAGTGGTTTGATCTAAGTGCCGATGGATATAGGGTTACATCTCTACTGTAAATGATTGTATCTTCACTGAGAAATTATTTGCGAAGGCGAGGCACAAGGGAGAATTATGCTGGCTGAAGCTAATGACCCTTTCCCAAAGTACATAAGAACATAAGATGAGCCCCACTGGATCAGGCCAAATACCCAATCTAGTCCAGTATCTCATAGTGGCCCACCAGATGCCTCAGGGAGCACACAAAGCAACTAGATACCTGCATCTTATTGCCCCTCCTCTGCATCTGGTACACACAGGGCCAGGAACTGCAGGGTCCAATGCAAAACATTTTTTGGGGGAGGTACATAACAACCGGTTCTATGACATCATAGCCGGAGCAAAAAAAAACCCGAAGCCAGCTGAGGTAAGCGAGTGGGTGGGGCCCAGCCATTTAACAACCGGTTCTATAGAACCTGGGTGAACCCCCTGAATCCCACCACTGGGTACACCCCACCGTGCCCTCTAGTCACCAGCAGCAAGGCACCTGGCAGCAGCATCACCACCAACTGCTGCCAGAGAGAGATTTCAAGCCAATCAGGACCCAGGAGCAGGCAGGAATAAGAGCCATCTGCAACAATGCTTTGCTCACCAAACACTCCTTGTGTCACCTCCACATGGAAGAATCCATTTTGGAGTGTTGGCTACCGAGCAAGGTGCCTGCTGCAACTGTGGGCACTCCGCTTGCCAGCTTGCCTTGCCAGCCCTTCAGGTGCAGGACCCAATTTTGTCAAATGGGACATATTGCTGTAAGGCCGTCCCTGTGTACACGTAAACCTGTCCTCTGTGTTTCCTGCCTTGGGGTGAGGAGAGGTTTAGCACGCATCGGGTGCCTACAGTACCTGGTCTAGATAGGCTACTATAAATTGCATCTATTATTTTAAAACCTTACTCTGGGACTTTTGGTTCATGTTGGCATCCAGTATCCATTGAGGATACATTCGTTGAAAGATGGCGATTGCTACAGGAATGAGAAGTTCCACGGCTGAGACATGCGGGATTCCTCAGTTTGGGGCCGCTTGAGTGGGGTTATGCAATTTTCTGCATTCCCTGTTGGGATGATCGTTTCAAACCAAGAGTGTGAGATACTCCTATTCGGTGGAGCCTCAGGATGCAAAGTGTCTCAGTGCAGAACCTCCTGATTTTCTACACATTTAGGTCTCTGTAGAAACAACTGAAGATTATTTGCAGTTCAGAACTGTTTGATAGGCATTCTGCGTACGTAATTGAAGCTGACCTAATTAGGAAGTGCCAAAAAGTGTGCTGATGCACACTTGCTGATGCAAGTTGATGAGTAAACGAGGATATAATGCTTTTAGAATTAATAGAATCTCTGAATACACATGAACGGAATGCATTAGTTACTACAGATGAAAATGATACTCCTAAAAAGCATCAAAGGAAGTATTATAGGGGCAATAACCCCTGCTAACTGGGCAAGAGGCACTTTTTCAAGTGGTGTCCTCTTATATTTAGCAGGGGGAGAGCAATTGTCCCTCTTCACCCCAGCGCAGTGTCTTTCTCGTGGCTGTTGCTGGTGGTGTTCTCTACTCTTTTAGATTGTGAGCCCTTTTGGGACAGGGAGCCATTTAACTTTAATGTTATTATTTGCCTGTAAACCGCTTTGTGAACTTTGTGTTGAAAAGCAGTATATAAATACTAGAGATTGATTGATTGATTGATTGATTGATTGATTGATTGATTGATTGATTGATTGATTATAAACCAGGCCAAAAACAAAAACATTATCATTATGCAGGGTATGTTTGCCTTTTGTCTAAAATTCAGATGCCTAGATGTTCATGTATGCGTTTTCTGTGTTGCTTTATTCAAAGCAATTGTCAAAATGCATTTGCCACAATCCAAACATTCAAAGGCATTCATGAAATTTTGATAAAACCCCTCCCCTCCCCCTACACACACAATTCTGCCAACTTGGCCTGGATTTGAAATGTTGATTTGTGTATGAAAACAAAACCATCTTCCAGCACCATGGGGTGGTTCTTGCGGTCCCAGAAGGGAACTAGCAAGACTTAATGCTGCAGAGAATGACAGCAGAGATGACTGGGCTGCAGCTGACAGTAGCATTTGTCACATCCCTGCTACAGTCAGCTCGAGGCTTTTGGCCATTGAAGGCTCTTTTCCTTGTTTCCATTCTCTGCTGAATGGAAGTATAGTAGGTGGACTGCAAGGATGGTAAGAGCCAGGCCCAGCCCCAGCCCAAACAAGATCTGGGCACACAGCACGATATCTATCATACAGCACCCCTTATTGTGCATTGTGCATTGTTCTGGATATACAGTACATTAGTTAGAAGAAAAAGAAACTTTCAGGAGGAGATTCCTCTCCTCCTGCCAGACCAAGGTGCCTTCCTGGGCTGCAAGTGGTAGACGTTTATGGCTAAGCCGTAGGTGGTTCCTTATTTGGAAGAAGATAGATTTCTCTACCCAAATTTGGGAGTTAAATCTATAATATCCTCCTTTGTATAATCTACTTTTGCAGAGAAGGACTTTGTATATTGGTCCCAATCCACTTGCCTTTTCTTAACTGTGCTGTGTACATAGGTATCACTCATCGACCCAATGACATCACTAGAGGGGTGCAGGATGTGTGGGTCACACCAAATAACACCATCAGGAGGGGTGACACTAAAAGCTCTGGAGCCCAGATCTAACCAACCCATTAGACTTGGCCTCCTGGTCAGATACTGCAGAGCCTAGGTCTACCCACCCAGTCGACCTGGCCTCTATTTCAGAAGCTACAGGGCCCAGGTCTACCCACCAGTAGACCTGGTTCTTTGAAGCAACCAGGTCCCTACCCAACAACATAGAGCACTAAAGTCCATCGGGTAACACCATGAGATTGCACTGGGTGAAACCAACCCTAGTGATTCTACTGAGCCCGCTACATGTCAATAATTTTATCTGGATACAAGGCAAATTTCAGGGAGGAAAATGTATTGTGTGTTATCACTTTGGAGTGAGAGAGAGCATTTGTATTGGTTAATCCCTTACATTTATTATTTCTTTCATTGAAAAGTAAAAAAAAAGTTAATTTCATCACTTTTTGTTAATGAAGAAGATTGCTCTAAGATAACAAAAACCTTCATTTCATTCTGGTCTAATATTGAACCATTTTTGTACCAAGAAGAATGTGGCATGCATACTGAGCACATCATAAATTTTTGTTAGAATAAAAGGAAGTAGAAATGAAGGAATATCATAAAAGTTAATCCAGAAATCATTAAAGCAATTTTTGCTAAATACCAGAAGATTAGCAATCTAGTGAATACATGTGCCCTGACATTCTCAGTTATTAACTTTTCAAATTGCCATATATTGAGACTAGTTTAAAATGAAGACTGGAATTGTTTTAATAGAGAACCATGAACTATTTCCCCCTGGCGGTTTTATCAGAGTCATTTCCTTGTACCTTTCCTGACTGTGTGAGTAACTGCAAGAGGCCCAATATATGAGGCAAATTCTTGCCTACTATTGTGGCTTTCAACCTTTATTTCAAGCTATCTATGGGTAACGGGTGTAATTAAGGTAAAGGTTTCCCCACGACCTAATGGTGTAGTCATGACCGACTGTAGGGGGTGGTGCTCATTTCTGTTTCTAAGCTGAAGAGCCGGTGTTTGTCCTAGGACAAGCTTCCATGGTCATGTGGCCGGCATGACTATATGCCAAGGTGCACGGAACACTGTTACCTTCCCACCGAAGTGGTCCCTATTTATCTACTTGCATTTTTACCTGCTTTCGAACTACTAGGTTGGCAGGAGCTGGGACAAGCAATGGGAGCTCACTCTGTTGCATGGTCTCGAACTACCAACCTTCTGGTCAACAGCTCACCAGTTTAACCTGCAGCACCACCACATCCCTATATGGATATAATTACTTGGGTGTAATTACAGGTCAAGGCCTTGAGAAATTTGTAACCCAGTGTAGGCTGGAAGTGATGATTGTTCTTGAGGCAAGGCTGGACCATGTCCACTCAAGCATAATCCCCCTGGCCAGATGCCATCCATTAGCTAGCAGGAATGAGGACCTGCATGAGAGCTACTGTCCTCCTTTGTCCCCACCAGCCAATGGGAATGTTGCTGCCAAGTGGCAGTAACCTAGAAGGAATCTCCTCATCCCATTGGGTAGCAGAGATGAAGAGTGGGAGGAAGCCACTGTGGGTAGAATCATGACTGATGTCACCACTCCCATGTCAGTCTCCCATCTTGCCCCTTTCACGACTCCAAATCATGCAAGGCCATCCTGGGCTGCTGCACTGGGGTGTATAATTGTGTTGTTGCACATGGAAACATACATACATCTCTGGTAGCATTGCAGTCATTGTTTCATAGAACAGCCAGCATCAGTTAGTGGCCTCTTTGCTGGAAGATGGGCTAAGGCAGCCATTTTCAACCTTTTTTCATCTCACAGCAAACTGACAAGGCACTAAAATTGTCAAGGCACTCCATCAACTTTTTGAAAATAGACAAGGCACATCATGCTGACATTATGTGACATCATCACATCCCCCATTAGCCCTACTCAAAACGATCTAGCCCCGAATTCCTGTGGCAAACCTGTGGACCACTCGTGGCACACCAGTGTGCCACAGCACAGTGGTTGAAAATGACTGGGCTAAGGGCTTTAAACCCCAAGAAATTGCAGTTACCATGCAGGTGTGCTGCGGGAAACTGTTACGTTTCAACTTAAAATCCTTCATTCCAAAGTAGTCTTATTGGTTGAAATAGCTAAAGAATTAATAGCTTCAAGCTGCAATGTGGGTCATGTATTTCTCTTAATAAATGAATACATGGTAACACCATTTAGAATCAAGAGTTTGTCATGAATGCACTTATCTATGAGTATGAAAACACTTTTTCTCCAAATTGAAACTGGAGAAGTGCCCTGGACTATGCCTATTTGCATTTCTATTTACACCTCTTCGCATCCCTGAAAGGTTAGCAATATACTAGCTGAGTTTGTAATAGGGCAAAAAAGAAAAGGGACCTCCAGAGAGGTGCAGAAAAGCCAATGTATCATAAGTAAACTAATAAAACTAATTATTGTAAAACTAATTTCCACAGCAAATATGGGTTACCAGTTAATGCTAGTTAACCGGGCTTGAACTCAGGCCTATGCCCGAGCCACCCCACTGCGGCCAGGACTCTCAGCCTGATCTGTCACCACCTCTCCAGCTACAGAAGCACTGAGCAGGCAGTGACCATGCCCAGGACCCCACAGCACACTCTATCCCCAGGCTGGGCCCGTTGGCCAGCAGCAGCACTGCTGGGCAAGCTAAACTGTGCTAAACCCACCACAGCTGTTAACTGTTGAGTTAACAACACAGCTGACTGTTAAGTTTTCCGGTTGGTAAAATAATGGTTAACATGGTTTTTTAGTGTATGGTGAGATATTGTTAAGAGCCCAATGCATTTGGGGGTACTTTTCTCAATTGTGAACCGGACTGTGTTAACGCACTGTAAAGAGTTCCCTGTTGAAGAACGTGTGACGTGTTGTTGCTTGTGAAATCACATAGGAAGATGGCACTTGGAAATAAACATGCCTTCTGGTGGCATTAATTAACAAACCT
Organism: Lerista edwardsae; assembly: GCA_029204185.1. NCBI lineage: Eukaryota > Metazoa > Chordata > Lepidosauria > Squamata > Scincidae > Lerista > Lerista edwardsae. The sequence goes on along the minus strand of JAJKFI010000003.1, from coordinate 10,935,553 downwards.
TTTTTGTTTACAATATTGGGCTTTTCTCTGTGAGTTTCAGACATAGTCTGCATGTACTTTGGGTGACTGTAAGGTCTAAAAGTCCTGCTTGCTACTCTATATGATCTTTTGGAGCACCTTAGAACATGCCCAAGATTGCCTGTACAATGTTTTGGGATTCAGATGCCAGCGCTGGCAGGAATGGCTTACCGCCGATGTTGGTGCCTTACACGACAGTGACGTGGGTGGTACAAGCATACCAGCCATGTTATGCTCAATAGAATTGGGCCCTCAGGCAGTGTTTTTCAAAATGTGGGTTGGGACCCACTAGGTGGGTCGCAAGCCAATTTCGGGTAGCACCTAGCGCAGCTATATTGAAAATATGGGAAGGTGGGACACTGGAAAGGAGGAGGATTGCGTGGTTATTTTGTTTGTGTCAAGGTTCTAAATAGACTTTTTTGTTATTGACAAATGGCTGATAAATAACCCAACTTATTGCTGCATTCTTAGGAAAGCAGCAGGTTCTGGCATCACAATATCTGCACTTCCAGACATGACATCACTTCCAGTGGGTCCCAGACAGATGGTCATTCTAAAAAATGGGTCCCTGTACTAAAACATTTGAGAACCACTGGACTAAGGAAAGGGGGGTATGAATGAAATAAGTCAAGTATAAACATAGATAAAATTTATTTAAGAGAACCCTTTGAGAAGAAGCTTAAATTATTGTTCTAGTGCAGGAACATGAAAATTACTTCTTTTTCTTTTTGATCACTCAAATAAAGTCAATGTTTTCATTTTTTTTTTAAATAGATGACACGAGAACAGTATATACTGGCAACACAGCAAAACAGTCTGCCAAGAACAGAAAACCCTCAACTTTATCCTGTAGGAATTTATGGTTGGCGAAAGAGGTGCCTCTACTTTTTTGTCCTCTTGCTATTGGTAACCATGATCGTTAATTTAGCAATGACGATATGGATACTGAAAGTTATGAATTTCACAGTGGTAAGTAACCCCAAGATCTTGTTTCTTTGTCATCCATTGTTAAGAGCTTGGGTGGTGGTTCTTAGGTTTCAGGGACCTCTGTTTATTCTTTGAAAGGGGACAATGATTGTTTTTAGCAGGGATGCCATTCTAGATGGGAGTGGGGAGTGTAAAAGGGTTTTATTGGAGGGGTTTTAATGCAATGTGTGTGCATAGAAATTCACAGCATAGTTTAAAAGCCTACTCTTGAATACATTCTAAACTGAACACACGTTAAACAACAGCAGTGTTATTTGAGTACAATTTGTTAGGGGTACTGTGATACCATCCAACAGCTCAAAATCAGCAATGCTGGCAACACCGATGAACCGTGTAGTCCAGTCTCCTCCCCCCATCTTTTTCTTCAAATGTATTCAGGGCCAACCCATCCATAAGAACAGTTGAAGCAGTTGCCTCAGTCAACAGATGGACCAGACAACCCATCTGTCTGCCCGTTCCAGTAACACAGCCAGACGGGGAGTGGCAGGCTAAGTATTGCAGGCATCTCAATGCACCATGTAAGCAACCCTTTCCCCTCATTATTGGAGCCATTTCAGATGGTGACAGCATTGCTGTCACTGCCCAGAATAGTTCCAAAGCATGTTGAGGCGCCTGCAATACTTAGCCCACCGCCCCCCTCTGGCAACACTACTGGCCTACACTGCCTATGCTGCTGTTCCTCCCATGCACTGGACTGGAAAAGAAAAGGGGGACAGAGAAGGGCAGGAAGTGTGGAGGATTAATACTTATTCATTCCTGGTCACTTGGTGTGTAGAGCCAATAAGCTGACCAGAAACAGTTCCTGGAAATTATCACATGAAACATAGGGGATAACTTGCCAATTCCTAATGCTATTCCTGGTATTAAGAAGTGATTTTTTCTGTGGAGCAAGGAGCACCTGGCTATTCAGGACAGGCATACTGTGTTTTTACTTATGTACGTGTTGAAAAAAAAATGAATGTGCACGGTTTTTTTTTCCAGTTTTTTTCCAATCTGTTAAGTTATTGTTTTACTTTAGAGAAGAGGAAGCATTGTATTTCTGTTCAGCATACACATTTTTGGGATGTGCACATTGACAATCCTTTGTCTTTATTATTATCCTTACATATATCAGGATATTTTATGGATCATAACAATCGTTTTTAAGCAGCCATTAGCATCTTCCTTATTTCTGTAGATCTACAGTGTCTTGCTTTTGTATTAAAAATTTGGTGCTTAATGACTGTACTAAAATGATTCAGTGGTTTTCCTTTGCAGAAAAAAATTGAGTAAAGAAATGATTCTATTCAGAGCATGTGCACACACACACACACACACACACACGTGTTTGTGTGTGCGTGCGTTCTCTGGCCACTTTTATATTCTGTCTATTATGAATTGTAATCAATTTAATAGCATAAAGATGCATTTCAAATTGATGAAGACCCAAGTGACATATAATCTCATATGCCTGGAGAAGTCCTTCACCTTTTACAATCATAAAAAAAAATGTCAAGGTTATCTAGCGAAATTCATTGACTGTGTATTGAGGACAGGTAAAAACGATTTCTTCATTGTTTGCATAACTTTTGGAATTCATCCCGAGAACCTGTGCTGATAATCACTAGCTTAGATGGTTTTTAAAATGTTTAAGAGAACATGGAAGAGAAATCTGTCAGTCACAGATGAATGGAATCTGACAAGGAGCAGGAGAATGGAATCTCCAGATGGGGGGATCGGTCCTAAAGATGTAGCTCTCACCTTCAGGTTCTGTGATTTTGCCAGGGAGCTGGCTGGCCATCATTGAGAGTCAGAATCCATGCCATTGCCAGGTTGTGTGGGTCCTGGTGCAGGGTCCTGCAATAGGCCCCAGATCCCCTCTTTATTGGTGAATCTATATATATAAAGAAGAGCGTATGTGTGTATGTATGTGTGTATGTGTGTATGTATGTTCCACATAGGCTCCACAACGCCTGGACCGACTCGCGCCAAACTCGGCACGCGGGTGCCTTGGCCTCCCGAGACTGTCGCTGCACGGTTTTGGAATGGCTCGCACCCCCACGGATGGGGGTAAAAGCGAATTTGTGGTTCTCTATGGGTGGCTATGGGCTGAGGCACTGCATTCCGAGGCTCTGATGATGTCATGATGAGATGCAAAGTACATGCAAATGACATGTGGAATCTTCAGGCAGCAACTGAACTCCTTACAGTTGAAGACAAATAGCAGCAAATAGGTTTCCCGCAGGCAAACTGATACAGGGCCATCTGTATGGCTGGTGAGTCTGGTGAGATGGGGGGAGAGGGCTCCCACTGTTTCCTGCAGGGAAACCTATACAGGGCCATCTGAAGTGGCAGTTGTACCCATTTCCAAACGTGTTGTGTGGCTGGTGAGTCTGGTGAGATGGCTGGACAGAACTCCTGCGTGACAATGTTCAATAACCAATAGGATCTACAAATAACTCTGGGGGATCAGGGATGGCACACATAACCACCCGGGCAACGCCGGGTAAATTTAAAACAACAAAAAACCCTTCCGGGGTGGGTTTGCACAGCCAGGCAACAAACACTAACGCCTGGACCGACTTGCGCCAAACTCGGCACGCAGGTGCCTTGGCCCCCCGAGACCGTCGCTGCGGGGGTTTGGAACGGCTCACGCCCCCACGGGTGGGGGTAAAAGCGAATTTGTGGTTTTATATGGGTGGCTATGGGCTGAGCCACTGCATTGTGATGTGCTGCCCGGGCCATCTGTATGGCTGTTGAGTCTGGTGAGATGGGGGGAGAGGACTCCCGCTGCAAATAGGTTTCCCGCAGGGAAACCTATACAGGGCCATCTGAATTGGCAGTTGCACCCATTTCCGAACGTGTTGTGTGGCTGGTGAGTCTGGTGAGATGGCGGGACAGGACTCCCGCATGACAATGTTGAATAACCACTAAGATCTACAAATAACACTGGGGGATCAGGGATGGCATACATAATCACCCAGGCAACGTCGGGTAAATTTAAAACAACAACAAACCCTTCCAAGAGTGGGTTTGCACAGCCAGGCAACAAACACTACAGGGGGGATGGGACAAATAAACAGCCGGGCAACGCCGGGTACATTAAAAAAAAAAAAACCAAGGGGTGGGGTTGCACGTCAAATCTGTACTTTCCAGGGTTACCCAACAAACACTGGCAATAAACACTAGGAAGGAAAACTGGGGTGGGGTCACGGATGGGAGAAATAAACACCCGGTCACCGCTGGGTAATTTTTTTTTTTTTAAAAAAAAACACGCCCGGGGTGGCCGAAAACCACTGGGGGTGTGTGTCAGAGATGGGACATATAAACACCCGGGCGAAGCCAGGTACATAAAAGCTAGTAAAAACATAAAACACAAACACAAAATAGGGCCGTGCACAGGATGCTACCCCTGCCACCAGTACTGAAAGGACAGTACTGCGGATGAGGGGAAACACTAAGTTTGGCAGGATCCTGTGTAACGTGGCCCCTCCCCCTTGTCTCCATAGCCATTTGTGGCTTGGAGAGCAAAACCCCTGAGCTGGCTCTCCAAGCACTCTGCAGGAGAGGGGGAGGGGCCACGTTACACAGGAGTTCAGGCTCCTGCAACACTTGGCTTCTCCCCCCATAGAAACGCCACTGTGAAAGGCTCAACTAAGCTGGAAGAGCCCTCTTATGGATGTGGACCTCAGTCAGTTTCTTGCCAACCTTTGATAGCAGGATGCTCCTGTGACCCAAATAGTGGTCCAACATCTAACAATGACCATTGGTCTCATCCAGTAAGGCAGTTCTTTTATTTGCGCAAGACGACCCTAATGAAATATTTGGAATAACCACAATGGCGTGTTTTGGCTTTTGAGACAGCTGCGCAGAATTCTAAAGCAGAAGCCTCGACACTCCAGCCTGTGGGCCAGACACGGTGCATCAGTATAACAGTTGCAGGCACGGCAAACGCCTTACCATTCTGCACCATCTTCACAGCTGATCATTGCAAAGAGTTGCGCCGGGCAGCTGCTTCCCTCCCAGAAATTCGGGCTCAGAGCAATGTGCAATGTGTGGCAGAAGCAGCTGCTCAGCATGACTCTCTGCAAGGATTGACTGCAAAGATGGGAGGCTACGGCGTGCAGCAGTAAGGTTTTGCTACCACCGCACACAGTCGCAGATCCAGGGGGGTGCAGGGATGGCAAGCCGCATGGACGCCGGGTGGCGGGGGGGCGCCATTGCGCGGAGTCCGCATGCCATTGCGCAGAGTCCAGGCGCTTTTTGGCCCACCCGCCCGCCTATGCGCCTGGAACACTCTGAAATGGAGCTCTTCTGGGCGCAGGGAGGCGTGGCGGGGAGATGCACGGGGCGGGGTGATGTGCCAAGGGCATGGTTTCGTCGCCTTGCCATGGGGCGCGCCCCCTGGCCCGGACCGCCTCTGACCACACTCGAGCTTCACATCTCTGGTGCACCATCACTGGGCTGTGGTTTGCTGTTCTAAAGTAAACTAAGGGCACAATCCTAGATTGCTCTTGGACTGATGCAAGCTGCTTGCAAGCCCTGTGCTGTCATGAATGTGTCATAAAGCATGCCCACATCAGCGCAAGTGGCGCAGGGCCAACGCAGGCAGTGAAGTCGGCCCAAAGGTGCCAGAGACAGGCGCAGGTAAGCTGCCCATGCATTGGTCAAGTTTGGCCATTGCACATGTGTCTCTGGGGAGGGAGAGGGCGGGAGGGGTGGGGGAGGGCATTCCTGTGGGTGGGATGGCTTGGTGAGGGGTGGAGGAGCCCGGATGTGGCTGTTAGACTGGGTCTTACCCCAGGGCAAGGGAAACACTTGCATGCTCTTGGATTTAGTGCTGGCAGGTAAGCCTGCTTGTTCCAGCGCAGCTGAGGATTACACTGTAAAGTCAATTGGACAAGAATGGAACAACAGATCTGCATGTGCTGTCTTCTCTCCTTAGCTAGGGAAGATTGTTAGAAAACAACAGTCTCCAGTATGGGTCACATGGTAGCACATAATCTCTTCCTAGGTGATGATGGATGTGGCTGCACAGCTCACAGCTCCTGTATAGTCCAGGAGCTGCAAGTTCTCCCTTCCCAACTCCTCTGGCTCTAACTGCTGGCTTTCTGCTGGCTGGCTCTCATTCATGTCCGCATGGAGCTTAGACATGCTTTTACATCTCACCCCCACCGCTGGTGGGGAGGAGCACACGGAGGCTCACTGTGACGAGTTTGCAAAATATTTTGCAGAGAAGGTCGATCAGATTCGACATGACTTGGACGCCGCTGTGGGCATATCTAGTGATGTCCCTGGGGAACCTGTCTATCCTACCATTTGGGATTCTTTCCAGCTTGTAGAGCCTGAGGATGTGGACAGGATTCTCTGGAGTGTGAGACCTGCTGCTTGCCCACTCGACCCTTGCCCAGCATGGCTAATTAGAGCTGCCTGGGGAGGGCTGGCCAAGTGGACGGGGAGGGTGGTGAACTCATCTCTGAGGGAGGGGGTGCTCCCGCCTGCTTTGAAGCAGGCGATGGTTCGCCCCCTCCTGAAGAAGCCCTCCCTGGATCCCACAAATTTAAACAACTTTCGGCCAGTCTCGAATATCCCATTTCTTGGCAAGGTGATTGAGCGGGTGGTGGCGTCCCAGCTTCAGAGGGTACTGGAGGAAACGGATTATCTGGACCCATTCCAATCTGGCTTCAGGCTGGGGTTTGGGACGGAGACTGCCTTGGTCACCTTGGTGGATGACCTTCGCCGGGGGATGGACAGGGGAAGTGCGACCCTGTTAGTCCTGCTGGACCTCTCGGCGGCTTTCGACACCATCGACCATGGTGTCCTTCTGAGTCGGCTGGCCGGGTTGGGGCTTGGAGGCACTGTTTTGAAGTGGTTCCACTCCTTCCTGGCTGACAGATCCCAGAAGGTGGTGCTGGGGGATGCTTGTTCGGCACCCCGACCTCTCAGGTTTGGGGTGCCGCAAGGTTCCATCTTATCTCCCATGCTGTTTAACATCTACATGAAACCACTGGGAGAGGTCATCCGGGGGTTTGGAGTGGGGTGCCATCAATATGCTGATGACACCCAACTTTATCTCTCCTTTCCCCCTGATTCTGAGGAGGCGGTTGAGGTCCTGGATCGCTGTCTGGAGGCGGTTGGGGGCTGGATGTGGGCGAACAAGCTGAAATTAAATCTGGATAAGACGGAGGTGCTTTTGGTTCAGAAATCCACAGCTCGGGTATTGGACTATCGTCCTGCTCTGAATGGGGTCGCACTTCCTCTGAAAGAGCAGGTTCGCAGCTTGGGGGTTCTCCTGGATCCACAGCTACACCTGGAGTCCCAGGTGGCGGCGGTGGCCAGGGGAGCCTTTGCTCAGCTTCGGCTGATTCGCCAGCTGCGGCCATACCTGAGCTGTGCGGACCTGGCCACACTGACCCACGCCCTAGTGACATCTAGATTAGATTATTGCAATGCGCTCTACGTGGGGCTGCCTTTGAAGATGGTCCGGAAATTACAATTAGTACAGAACACGGCGGCTCGGGTGGTTGCTGGGGCATGTCAGTTTGACTCTGTCGAGCCGCTGCTTCGGCGACTACACTGGCTGCCGGTTCTGTTCCGGGCCCAATTCAAAGTGCTAGTTTTGACTTTTAAAGCCCTTTACGGCTCGGGTCCAGGGTATTTGAGGGACCGCCTCCTTCCATACAATCCAACCCGTACTCTTAGATCATCTGGGGGGGGCCCTTCTGACTGTGCCGCCACCAGGAGAAGTGAGAGGGGTGGCGGCCAGGAAGAGGGCCTTCTCGGTGGTGGCCCCCCAACTCTGGAACACCCTCCCCTTAGAATTGAGAACTGCTCCCTCTTTGTTTACATTTCGATGGGGGCTGAAGACCTTTTTATTCCATAAAGCTTTTAACTGTTGACAGGCTGGCTGGCTGGCTGGTTTGTGTATTTTTATAGTTGATTTTATGATCCACTGGGCATGTTGTTTTTTAAATTGTATCTATTGATTGTATTGTTTTTAACATTGTTTTTAATTGCTTTTTTAATGTTAATTTTATATTGTATCTTTTATTGTAATGCTGCCTTGAGTGCCTCCGGGCAAAAAGGCGGGGTAAAAATCAAATAAATAATAATAATAATAGACATGGAATGCCAAAATAATATAGTTAAGAATTTTACAATGGCACCTACCTCAGTTAATCGATACGCCACCGAGAATCTTCTAATGCTGGTTAGAGAATAAACTATTCATTCCAGCTATCTGAAATGTCAGTCCTTGTCATTTAGGGCTGTTTAGGAATGACATTTCCTTCAGACACAGTTCTGGGCAAAGAAGCCTTGGCACAGGTGGGAAGCAGAAAAGGAGGGGAACCTAACCATCACCTCTTTCCCTTAGTCTCCTTGGGCTTGCACCAGCGAAATAGCTTGCACAGGTTTGAGGAGAGCCATTGGGGCAGAAAAGCTTGTTCGAGGTAACAATTCGCTTACCGGGAGGAGGTCTCCAGACTTCCACCCCCATGTAGGATACAGTCATGGCTGCATCAGTGGGAGGGGGGATTTGGATAGGATTGGGCCCCTAGTCTCCCATAATGGGATATAGACTCAAGTTTCAAATTCAGTTTACAGGAAACAAAGCCCTTGTCCTTTCCTCTGCCTGTTGATGAGTGAATTCAGTAGATTGCTTCACTAGCTTAAGTCGTATACATGTGGCTGCAGTAATTATACAAACAGAGGCTTAACGATTTCCAAAGATAACATTTGAAGTGAAATGAACTTTATATCTAAATCCAGTCTTTCGTGACTGTACTAGCTATGGAATTTTGAGAAATCACTTAGCTATTGTGGATTTTAAGTGTCCCTTCTCTTCTAAATCCAATTAGATCGTACACAGTTGACAAGTGAAAATTAATCTTTAATCCTCCTTTGTTACTCCATGAAAATGAGCCAGCATTTTTTGTCTTCTGTTAAAAAAAACAAAAAAAGTGTAGAATACAGCGAAAGAAAATAAATTAGCCACAATCTTACAAAGCAGAAAACCATGGGCAAATTGCTCAGCGAACGTTATTGATCTGCTGCAATTATTTTTCACTTTGCCTATCACACTAGCGCAGATTCGTAGCTGTTAACATTTTGTGTTTAAACAAGTTGGACATATTGTTGTCAATTGGTTCTGTACCTAGGAAGGCTAACAAAATTGTTTGGTGTATTTCTTTAATGATAGGTAGGGACTCTCAGATCTCACTGAGCATTTATGCCAAGTACATTGTTGACATGGCTTCATTAGCTTTTATTTCTTACTTGGTAGAATACAAACAAATTTGGTTGAGAATTACAGGCTTGTGGGATTGATTTTGTTTTTCAGTCAAACTTTTTGTCTACTTTTTGTCTGGAAAATGGATAATTTTCCAAAATGGGCTAAAAAGAACATGGGCAAAAGTACAGTATCAGTCTTCTAGACCAGATGGCTCCAAAGTACAGCCCATGGGCCAGATCCAGAATTTGGAAAAAAGCTTCCAGTATGGCACTTACAGTTCCATGCAACTGCCTCTTATCTTTCCTTCTGCTCTCCTGACAAACTTGTGCTAAGCAGCCACATCTGCGCAGAAATTGGGACACAGAGCCTGCTGCGTTGATGGATAGTGGAAGCGACTGATTGGCATGAGTTCGTGAGGAGATCAGAGGGAAAGATTAGAGACTGTCACATGCAACTATAAGCGCCATGCTGAATGCGGAAGGCTTTTTCCTTAAAGCTGTGGTCCACAGTTTGGGGACCCTGATGCCTAGACCCCGATGCCTTAAAGCTGAACCTGTCTCTGAAGGTTCCCAGTTAAGATGCCATTGACTTCATAATCTGTTTGTTTTACCGAGTAAGCCCAATAATAATAATAATAATAATAATAATAATAATAATAATAATAATACATTTATTTATATACCGCCTTTCTTAAGATCACTAGATTTCTCTAATGATTGAACTCAAGGCGGTTTACATAGGCAGAATTTCTCACAAACCCGAAGGTTTTTACAATTTACAGAATGTTCTGTCTTCCAAGAACAACACTCATACAGATCTTTCTTTCTGGATTTAGCTTTCTTTCTTTAGCCACCCGTCTGTCGTCTGCTGACTGATGAGGCTTCCCTGCTGCCACCAGAGATGCAGCTGATTTCAGCACACTCCTCCTCCCACGAGGAAGCTGAAACTCAGCTTGTAATCAGCCGCAGTTTCCAAGGTCTGCTGCTCGCAGAGACTTCTGGCAGTCCCGAGCTCACGACCTTGAGATCTTCAGGTGTTATCTTCGGGCAAACGGAGGCATTAACCCTCTCGGCTAAATCTTCTGCACAATTGAAGTGTGACCACAGTGGCATAGAAGGTGTTTCTCTGCAGTAGAGTTCTGTGCAACTCTATTAATGCCACTGTCACCCTTCTCAGGAGCCTGGAGATAGTTGGCATGAGAAGGGACTGGGTCATTTTCCCAGTGTTACATTATGGAGGAACCTTCATGAATACCAAAAACCTCTGCCCACCCCCAGATTTTAGCCAAATGATGGCATGCTCATTGCAAAAGGTATGGAGGCCAAAACATAAGGGCATGAAAGCAGCTCTACGGGATCAGATTGATGATGTGTCTAATACAGGTTGAGCCTAATTATCCCTCCCCCAATGAAATGGCAGCAGCGGGGCAGCACTACTGTGTCGTTTGTTCTCAGTACCTGGTATTTGAGATATACAACCCCTGAACAGTATGACTGTCCCCACAGTATGACTGTCCCCACAGTATGACTGTCCCCATTTGCCCCAACCAGAGGCTTCCTCCAGACAGATTGTATTAGGGTGGCACAGGAGCCAGCCATGAGAAATCAGCTGCCAGAGCACTGTGGCAATGGAGGACTCTAGTTCTGATTTAGGGAACTGTGAGAATAAAATGAGCTACAATCTTGCCCTTATGTTGATCCAACAGTTGGTGATTCCACTGGATGCATAGGCATGGCAGCTGCTGCTGGACTGGAGCATATTTGTGTGAACCATTAGTCCGGAGCCTTACTAAGTCAAAAGGACTAAAAAAAGGAAAAAAAGTGGAGCTGGATACCATCATTATTTTAATTGTGGTTATTACAGAATGGGATTCAATGTGTGTCACCCAACTTGTACCCTCTGGAGGGGATTCTGGGGGCCTTAAATGTCACTTTCATCAGTTTTTCAGGGAAAACCAGAGGTGATTTTTTTAGGCCCTTAGAAGGCTGGAGAGGATCTCATGGGAGATCTGAGGGCTGGGGAGGTCTCTTGCAAATCTGCATGCAGACCAGAAGCTGACAAAAGGAGAGGGATCAAGCAGGATCAGGGAGGTCCTTTTTGGTGGAAGAGATCTTTTGCCAAAAACATGTGGGTCAAAATGACTCCACACCTATTTTCCCATCCCTCAGAACAACATATTTTCAGTCATCATTGGCTTCTATGTGTCCCTAGTAGGTGAGAAATTAGTTGGCAGAGGAGAAGTACAGAGAGTTCTTCTTAGCCGTCTCCCCCCCCACCCCACAGTGACTTCAAATCCATAGACTAGTGGCAGAATATGTACAGCGGATTCCAAGTTTGATGTTTGACATCTCCAATTAGAGCTAGAAAAGACCTCTGTCTGAAACCCAAGAGAGACACTGCCAGGCAGTGTTGACAGTATTTAGCTAGATGACTCAGAGCGCAATCCTAAATTGTAGTTAGGCTGGCATAAACTAAGCCAACAAAGATTGGCCAGCATAGGGGCCACCATAAAGAATGTTTGGACTACTTTCCAAGTCAGGGAGGATGGCTTACATCTGTGTGCTGGCCTCTCTGACTCCGAGAGTGGTCCAAACATACTTCACAGTGACCCTTGTGCTGGCCAAACTACACTGCCTTAGCTTATGCCGGCCTAACTCCGTTTAGGATTGCGCCCTCAGTAGAAGACAGCTTTCTGTGTTCCTTCCTGTTTTTGTTTTTTTCTTAAATAGTGAACAGCTAGTCCTATTGAAACTCTTCTGGTTTTTCTTGAAATTGTTTGCATGGTTCATTGAGACAGTTCTCTATATTTGTTTTGAATTTAGCTTCCAGCAAAATTCAGAAACAAAGTAGAAATATTGTAAATGCGTTGACACCTCTCCCACAAACAAAGTTACTCACCATTTGCCTTGCCTCAGAGCAGGAACTTGGATGACACCTCCCCTTGAAATTTCCCTTTATCATGGGAGGATCAAATGGTGAAGGCCACCATGACGCTATGGGGCTCCTTTGGCTGAGCTGGACACCTAAGTCTGTCATCCTGAATAACTCAGCTTGAGGCAAGTCCATTAAAAATGTGCATGGAAGGTATTAGGGCACATGTCTCATTTAATTTCAAACAGGGGAAACATTTTTCTGGATTAAATCAAATACATGTCTGTGTGGAAATTGGTTTTTTATGGTCTGTTGATCAGCGTTCGTCAACATTTGTCCCCCACCGTATCACTTCACATGGTCCACCTATTGTACCACCAATGTTGTCATTGCCAGTTAGTTTCAGATTGGGCGGGCAGAAGCAAAATGACAAGCATTGGTAAGAGGCTCAGGAAGGGCGGGAAGTCTTTTGAGATGCACATTGTAGCTCTGCCTGCCAAGCTGAACCTCCTACTGTTACGCTGCACTGCAGGCCTTGTTTCCAGGCAGTGGGGGGACTGGGAGTCCCGAGAGTACCACCTACCACCTTCTCAAGTACCACTGGTGGTACAAGTAGTGGCTTAGTCCATTTCAGGGACAGAAAATAGTGCCTGGCACAAACTGGGTCCTGGGAAGACAAATGATATTTTCAGTACTGCTGCCTTCACTCTTAGTAGCAGCATCTTTTCCTCCTAAAGAAAGAAATAACATCTCTGCTAACATGCCCAATAACTCCCCCAATAATTTTTTGTGTGGGGCCGCTCAATAAATTAAGATTTATTTATTTTTACTTTTGGGGAAAACCTTCAAAATAGATGACTCACGCACAAACGTTCTGAAACGCTCAGCCTTGTTTCAGATCTCATAGTGCAGTGGTTCTCTGCCTGGGGTTCACAAAACCCTCATGGGTCATAAGCTGATTTTCAGGGGGTCACAGTGAGTTGGAGTGGGGTTGGAAGCAGGCGCCAACCATGTCTGCATTTTTCTTTGTGTTTACCTTGGGGCAGGCTTCCTTCCTTCCAAATGTTCTGACAGCTTTGTTTGGGTTGGAATGTTTGTGAATGACATTCTATAGCACAGTGGCTTTGAGCCACGAAGCTGGACTCCCCCTGTTTAAATTTTGTCTCTGCTCCCTCTAAACCTCCTCTCCCCAGATGCGATATATGGAGACATGATAATACTGACCTCCACAGCTTTCTAGTCTCCGCTCTTCCTCCACACTCCCTTCTCCAGCCCCTTCCATCCCTCTGTCCCCACACAGTGGCTGTGAGACTGAGCAGCAAATCTGGACTTCCCCGGTTTAAGCATACGCACGACCCAAATCCATTTTTTATCCATTTATCCAAACAGGTCTGTTTATGAGTGGGGCACAACTTTATGAACACAACTTTAAAGCTTGTGATCATCATCATCATCAAACAGTATTTATATACCGCTTTTCAACACAAAGTTCACAAAGCGGTTTACAGGCAAATAATAATAAAGTTAAATGGCTCACTGTCCCAAAAGGGCCCACAATCTAAAAAATGCAGAACACCACCAGCAACAGCCACTAGAAAAGGCACTGTGCTGTGGTATAGAGGGACAATTACAGCGCAGTCCTACAGTGTGTGCAGTGCCGGCACAATGGGGTTGAGCCAGCGCTGTGCGCCTAGCGCTGACACAGGGGTGCCAATCAGGTGCCCCGCGTTGGCGCTAAGGCTACAGGGCCAGTGTTGCTGGCAGCACCGGTCCTGTAGCACCCGTGCAGCTCCTCCCTCGCATTGTCCGAAGCCGGCCAGCGCAAGGGAGGCGCCATAACAGCGCGCCCCACGGATTGGCGGGAGGAGGGCGGGATATGGTCGGGCCTCGGATTCGGCCATAAGGCCGAATCTTAGGCCCGTCGGAGGGGCCATGCAGCCCAATTTGGGCCTCACAATCTCCTCGGATCTACGCCCGTTCTTTAGTGGGCGCAGATCCGAGGAGCACATAGGGGAGGCTGAAGCCTCCCCAACCCAGCGTCAAATATTATTATTATTATTATTTATTAAATTTATATCCCGCCTTTATGCCCGAAGGCACTCATAAAGTGCTGGCCTTGCCATTCCGGCTCTGGGTTGGATTGCGCCCTTACTCTCCCCCTGCTAAATATAAGCGTACTTCTTGCCCAGTTAGCTGGGGTGACAGAGCACAACTTTAAAAAAGTGTTTTATTTAAAAAGTGTGATTTGTTAAAACAATGATATCACTTCCTGATTAATGACATCACTTCCTGTTTAAGGACATCACTTCTATCCCTAAGTATTAAGGGGGGGCTGATAACTTGCCATGTCTAAAAAGTGTGTTCCAGTGCTAAAAATGGTTGAAAATTGAAAATGGCGTTTATCAATTATGGTAGTTGTATTTTTTTACAGAGTAAAATGAATGGGGGTGGAACACGGTTGTATTCTAGACCTTCAGGTTTCAATGGATGACATTAACTTAATGGGTTTTCTATATACAATATAAGTTAATGATGAAGGAATGTTGTATTGCATTATGATGGAATTACCTTGTTCCTGTTAAAGCACAAATGGTCTGAGATCACTGCATTGTTTTTGTTCAGTTTCAGTTATTCAACGGTTTCCCTTTACAGTCCTTTCCCATTAAATCCTCTAAGATGATGCATTGAGTACAATGTGTTCTTATAGCACTTGTACCATCAGAGAGGCTCAGAAATGTCACCATGTAGATGGAAAGGGAAAGTGTCAGATTTTATTCTGTTTGGTGTTATCCTTTTTACCAGAAAGGAAATGTGCATTTATTGTCACTGGGGCAAGTGATAGGAGGAAAAACGAATACTTTTTCATTGAACTGCCTGCTGGAATGTCAAATACTGTAACAATTTAAAAAGAAAACCTTAACTTTTATTTGTGATTTGGAAGTTATTTTGTCCCCTCTTTCTCTTTACTATATTCCATGATTTATTGCTCAGTTTTAGGAGGAAGTTCTCTTGGCTCTTCCTTAGACTCCAATCCTATTCGTCCCTCCTGCTAGTACAACCCCACCAAAAAAGGCACAGATTGTATCCAGCAGAGGGGTGGATCAGGAGGTTATGTAAGGGGAATGGGATTTTTTCTTACCCCTCCATATGCTTCCCACTTCCCAATGGGTCTCCTCAGACCTGTATCAGGTCTTCAGCTGGTGCAGGTCTGAGAAGAGAAAGGATTGCATGCAGATCCGCCACCTTCTGCAGCCTCCCCATTCCATTTCTGCCTTCCCTGCCCTGTTTTGCCCCTTCCTGCTCTGGCAGGCACAGCAAGGTCTGGTGATGTACAGACATGCCCCGGTATCCACTGATTCAGTATCCATGGTTTCAGTTATCCATGGATACTGGGACTCCTTTTAAAAAGATAGGGGAACACTAATCACTTTTTTTACCTTGTTGCAGCAAAACCATTGATGCTCCTCTATCTTTAAATAGGCGCCCCCAGTATCCATGGTTTCAGATATCCATGGTGAGGTCCAGAACAGAACCCCAGCGGATACTGGGGCATGCCTGTACTGGGAATCTCTTTTGCTGTCACAAATGGTTGTGTATAGCAGCCCAATCCAGGACAGTATTGGGCTGTTTGCTCTTCTGCTCTTTTCCAAACTGGCATTGTTGAACTCACTCCGTTGTCCAATAAAAGGGGATGAGAGTACAATAGAACCTTAATGCCTAGTTAGGGTGCAATCCTAACCTGAAGTTAGGCTGGCACAGTTAGGACAGCAAAGTTTGGCTGGCATAAGAGACACCATAAAGTATGTTTGGACTGCTCTCAGCGTCAGAGAGGCTATCACACAGATTTGCGCCATCCTCCCTGCCTCGGAGTCCAAACATGCTTTACTGTGGCCCTTGTGCCAGGCAAACTTTGCTGGCCTATCTGTGCCGGCCTAACTTCAGATTAGGATTGCACCTTTAGTCTCCGTAAAATCAACCTCTGCTCAGGGAGACCATGGGCACCTGTCCAAGCAGCATCACATGATGGCAATATAATCACAATGCCACATTAAAATCAAACAGTCCAAATCATCATGTGAGAAGAGATCTTCATTGCAATTATATTAGCTGTACATTGCTGATGGTACTATCACTGGTTGGGATCTCTTGACTAAGTATATGAAAAGTACTGGGTGGGGCAGAAGCGTTCTCTTAAAATATGTTTATTGATGTGCAACACTTTGGATCTGGTTTGAACAATTAGTAAACAGACGTGAAAGCAAATTTGTAATGGACTCTTAATCCAAGCAAAAACAAAAACCCTGAGAATTTGCAGATGATTTGTTTTTCCTTGCTGGGAATCTTCCTTCAAGCTCATAACTGTGTGTGCATTTTTGGTGGTTACTGGATTCATGTCTATTGGTTGGATGGAGTGATGCCAGCAAGCACACTTGTTGGTGCCTTGACCTGGATTTTACTTGCCAGCCAGCCATGAGTTTAATCACTGGTCAGCAAGCCCAGCAATGCAATTGCACTTAACATTTGCCCCATCCTCTGATTCTTCATGCTGTCTGGCTCTATGTGTCCTAGCCCTTCCAAAAAAAATTTGTTAACATAGATCTAAACAAGCACCTCTGCCATAGAATCAGTGAGCTCAAGATCTCACCACCCTTTACTACAATCTGGAAGCACTTGGATGTTCCTTACAAGACATTACATTAATGTAATTGTGAGCGTTTGGAATATAGGAAGCAGCACAGCCATGTCACAAGATTGGCATGGAACTTGAGTATTTATTATAGTAGAAGCGCCCTAGTTGGCTTTATGTTTGTCTTTTAGCATTTGCTGCTTTTCAGGACAAAGAATCAGTCACTGATACAACAATGTAAAGGTAGATGATCCCTTATTCGGACATCCAAAATCCAGACATTTTTTGTCCAAAACTTTTTAAAAACGTTCTGTAGTGTGAACACTAGAAGGTCATGTGCTCATTCCCACATGCAGGCTGTAAATTCTATTCTCTGCTCTGTGGTCTGTGCCTATACAGATTATTGTTGAAAAATGTCAGAGGCCAGCAGACACCCAAATAGGTAACAGAGCAAGAGGAAGCATTTCTCATTATACGTATGCAATTATTCCAAAATCCAAATCCAGAATCCAGACACTTTCCTATCCTAAGCAGTCCAGATAAGGGATGTCCAATCTGTATTAGATTTCAAAGGTTCCTTGCTGAGTTAAGTAAAAAAAAATCAAGCTGAATTGATAGCAACCCTGTATTAACATTAAGGGTACAATCCTAACCAGCATTCCAGCACTTAGGCAATGGGGCCTGTGTTGCATCCTGCAGTTGCGGGACAGTCACGGAGGCCCCCTCAAGGTAAGGGAATGTTTGTTCCCTTCCTCAGAGTTGCATTGCCCTTACCATTGCTGGAATGTTGGCTAGGATTGTATCCTAAATCACCATAATGGTTGTGAGCACTGACTTAATGCTGCTCTCTAGTCTGTCTGTCTTCCCCTCTACACCATGTAGATTCAAACAACATTGTCACCAATAATGCTAATGTGTGGTTACTGTAGGCCAGCTGTTCCCAAACTGTGGGTCCGTGACCCATTAATGGGTTGTGATTTAATTTTTGGTGATTTGCAACACTGACAGGGCAGGTTATGCTATGTGCATCAAGGGGTAGACAAACTGCTACTTGGGAGGGGAGCACTGCTGCCCAATCACCATTATAGCCACACCCCTTGGCATTTATAAATCAGGTAGTTCAATGTATGCACTTGAAGGTATGCCCTACTATAATTGTGCAAGAGAAATGCATAATCCCTCCTTATGTATTATTCTGGGAACATGAACAGTGTTCCACATGTGATTCAAAACCAGCCTTTGGCCTATCCTGACGAAATTAAACTATTTGTTATCAAGTTCCTGCTGTTCCTGTTGTAATAGCAGGTGTGTTTAGTTGATTAAGGTATTTGTTTTTGTAAAGTGGCATGTATTGCAAGTGTTACATTGTTATCTTGGTGATGCCTGCTATTTGTTTGCTGTATTTTAATATTCCCTGCAAGTAGGGATTGTTATCTAGCATTGTAAATTATTGTGGAGGTGAGAGGCTTCTCGGCATTTATTGAGAGGATTGGAGCTGCTTCCCATTGCATGTGGCACCACATGCATAGTGATGTTTGGCCAATGTTTGCTATGGACGATACTTTACATGCTAGGTGAGACACACATCCCAAGCCCACTCACAGTGGACCCTTATCAAACCTTGACTGAACTCCATGTTCAGCTGCAACTGGGAATCTTATTCCGGAGCAGGCAGGTGAAAATCAATAGGCCCAAAATCAGATGTGGTTGAGGATAAATGGGGGAGTCAAGTACCAGATCAGGTGAATCTGGCTCCAACAACATACTGAAGACATAGTCAGGAATGGACAGGTGGTTAGGTACTGGTTGATGTGAGGCAGGACAGCAAGGCTGTGCTATTGTTGAGACTGGGGCACCCAGCCTAAAGTATAGGACGAGCCAGCCCTCTTTGGTTCCACACGCCACCTAAACTAAAGAGTTGCAATACCAGCTTTCTCCAATTATATGTGTGGCCCTGCAGTGCAGCTGACACCATCCCTTCTGCCTGAGAGCTGCCATGGATGTGCAAGGAATAATACAGGGAGCCCTGCTGCTCAAGACTCCTACTGCCTTCCTATACTGTTTGACTGGAGATAGTCCCCTGGACATGTTTATTTCCCAGGGCTCCCCTTCAGACTTCATATATTTATTGAAAACTGTGTACCAGCTAGCAGTGCCAAAGTCTGTAATTACTTGGTTTGCTATACAAAATTATCCAACGTACCATGTTTGAAAAGATTACGAGTCAAACACAATTCCAAAAGAAAGGTTATTCCCTGATTTGGGATTTTTTTTCACAGAAGTATGTGGATGTAAGGCAGCAATCATTTAATGTTAATCCCTGCTGAAATTACTGGGAAACTACGTCACCTCCAAATAAGTGAAATTGTCCATTTTTAGGTTCCTTCTAAAATTCACAGGAAAGGGTTTGTATAGTAATGGGCTTAACAAGGTTTCCAGACTTCCCTCCTTTTAAACTTGCATAAGAGATTCTTTTGAAACCCAAGGCACTTTTAAGGCTCTTGTGATTCAGCACATGCCAAGGGAGGAGAATGAACATAAATCCCCTTCACACACCCTACATTAGAACTTGATAGTCTGAAAGTAGTTGGAAAAGTTGGATAGTTCATTGTGGTGTGGCTGGAGAAGAATCTGCCTGATCCATTTCTGGTACTTTCCTTAAAATCACCATGTATTCATTAATCCTTTGGAGTAGCAAGCACAATTAACCTCTTGTTCTTTTTTTGCTGGTTTTTCTTCTAGCCATTGTGCTGACACATGTTATTATGTCCAGACCTCTGTAGCTGGTTGGAAAGGAGCTCTTGTAACATTATCCTTTTCCCCAAGGACAACTGTCACCTTGTCATTCTGCAATATTTTCTACTAACTCCTGTGCATTTGAAATTTGGCCTTTGGTTCCTTGCTCTTTCCTCCAGTTCTGCTATACTGGTTTGCATGGCTATGTAGAAATGAAGATCTGGAGAACTGATTCTACGCTATTTCTCTATAAGAGAGTAAGGTGGTGAATATTTTTTTAAAGGATGTTAAGAACATCATTTGCATTTGTATTAAGTACAGATTATTGTGGTCTGGAATGACACTAACAGCCCAATCCAATGGGAGTCAACCAGCAGCACTGCTTTACAGCAGTTGTAAAGCAACCAATGAAGGTGTATGCTGCTGGATCCCCCTGGGGGGGGGGCAGAGCTGCCTCCTGCGTGCTGGTGGATGACCAAAGACCTGCCAACTAGGGTAGGCCAGCAGGGGAGATAGGGCAGAATGGGGGAGGGATAGACAGAAGTCACTGAGCAAAGAGTAGGGTGGAGCCAGCCCAGGGTGGGTTGGTGGTAGTAGCACCTACTGACTCCCAATCTACCTTCATGGGCCAACATGGACATGCCAGCAATAGAGCTTGCACAAGTCCAAGTTGACCTATGGTGATTGCTGGAGTTTACCCCAGGGTAAGGGGACAGGAAGAGGCCTCAACTTCTGCAGGGAATACAGTGGAAGCCACGTTGGCTCCATTGCATCACCATGTGGTATGCTACATAGGATTGGGCTTTAACTTGAGTTGTCTATTGTAGTGGCAAACCTCAAGGGGTAATCCTAGGATCCATGCCTAGAAAGGCTTAGTAGGAAAGGACTGGTTTGATGTGATATCTGAGTACCTCCCTACCTGCTCCAAGTACCAAGTCCTAGTGCAAACAGATGAAGTTATATTCTTTAGAACTCCAGTTAACCACAATATGGATACCAAGGTTTTTTCTTTCTAAGGGAAGAGAAAGCAGCACACTTTTATTTCTGAGGTGATGTGTTCTTATTGGAAATTTCTTATTGGTGACAGGGGGGGGGGGAAGCAGAGTAGGGTAAGCAGCGGATTCCCCCTTAGGACATCACCTCATGGAAACCTCCTTCACCCAGACTGACTGCTATTAACAAATGACACATGCAGCAGAGGCTTGGTAAAGATGCAAAAAGAAAAGCTTACTCGCAGTTCCATCCAGTGCATATCTACAGCGTCTGATTAGGATCAGAGGTATAACTAACACTTGGAAGGCAATGCCCTACAGCTGCATCGCCTGCATGGAGGTGCATGGAGGTGTGCTTAAGATGGCGGGGGCATCAGAGCCCTTGGTATGCACATCTTATCAGCTTGGTGGTCAGAGGACAAAAGGGGCATGCTCAGAGGAGAAGGGAAGGAAATAAGTTCAAGGCCACACCCCTGCAGGAATCACAGAGAGGACAGGTAAGAAGGGTCTGGGTCATAGGACATCACATTGTGCCCGCTTTGGACATTAGACTGCCCCCTCTGGACAGTAGACGGAGTTGTGCCAAACTCCAACAGTTCTGACCTCTTCTAGTTTCCCTCAAAGTTGATCAGATGTTTCATTTGAGAAGGAAACTCCAAATAAATCACTTCGCTCAACACACCCTTAAATGTTCCTCTGTTAATCTTATTGGTGGTCTTTTATTCTCTTCCCAAATATAACTCAAGAGAAAACATGGCTCCTCAGCTTCAGACAGTAGAGCAAGTGCCAACCAGATTATTTCTTTCTTGGGAATGGACCCAGAGTTGAAGGGGATCATTGTAACTCAGAATTACAGTAATTCAAGACCGGTCAGAGTCCTCTGGACGCATGAGGCCTAATGGTTGTACAGCTCGCAGAGAAGAATCCTTTGGGGTAGTCCTAACAGTGGTGCCCTGGTGACTCATTTGGTTTGAAATATGATGTAATTAGATTGTTTTTCGAGGCTTTGGACTGCCTCATAAATGTATGTGAACTAACATTTATTGATTTCTTAAATCTTAACAAAAAATAAAGCAGTACCTGTGACAAACCACTTGCTTGCAAGAAAAGTAAAACTGCACATCAGATAAAGATTTCCGGTGTAGTGTGAATACATCTCGGAGGGAAATAACGAAGGATTTCGGATTCATGGTGTGTATGAGTGATAATTATTTCAGGTGCTCTATGGTTCAGCTTAAAAGTGAGTTAAATAAATCAGCTGTACAAAGGAACATGCCTTGAAAATAATTTCATTGGAATGGGTTTGTAAAGGGGAAAGTGTTTAAGAAACATTGCCTCACTCATTGCCTCATTTCATAAAATGAAAGTGAGCATGAATTACAGAATGTTTCATAAAAGGCTAATCTCAGCAGAAAGAGTCCGCCACATTATTAGTATGTCTCAAAATGGGGTTGCACAAAAAGGAAAAAAAAAAGGAAATGGGATTGCAAAAGGCAATTTAAGCAATCAGGGCCTATAAATATTTCACAATAGTGTGTCCTACTTATCTGAAATTTTTGGCTGGGGTTGTATTTCAAAAGGTTGATAATAAGCCTATAAAATACAGCTGCTTATTAACAGAAATGAAAAGCCTTCCTCAAATATTAATTGCTACATCATGGAGCGCATTCCATTAGCAACACAGAGTGAACCTTTTTGTAAATTCTGTATTGATAGCGTGATAATTGCATTGGGAAACTGATTGTATTTATCAACCTGTTGCAGATTCTTCTGAAAACAATTAGAGTTACGTATTATCATGTTCTGTGATTCTGTCTAAAGTAAGGGAGAGAGTTTTGGCAGCAAATTTTTGTTCTGTAGTTGGAAAAGAGCTAGTAAAATAATTCAAATGTGCAAAGGAATATATAGTGCAAATCATTTTATCGAAACAGCTTTGCAAAGGAAGATAACCATTTATTCACTTTTTATACAAACGTGCCATCTTGCTTTATGGTGTACTCAAGCTCTAGTGATCTTGGCAGAATCTGAACAAGGGAGACTTGCTTCAGCAAAACTGATTATAGTTTGTGGCAAGCGTTCAGAAGCCCATCCCTGGTCTTTATCGGAAGCCATAAGTATGGTTTGCAGAAAAAATGGATTAGATGTCAGCTGATTCAAGAGAAGCTCCTAACCCCACACATGTGGCTGGCAGTATGACAGATCATTCTTTGTGATGCGATTCCATGTACAGACATGTCCCAGTATCTGCAAGGGATAGGTTCCTACCCTCCCCATGGATCCCTGAAATCACAGATAACAGGGAACCCTATGAGTTCTCCCCTGCTCCCTCACCTTGAGCAAGGTTTTTTAGCAACCCAAAGTAAGGCTGAAGGCAGGTAAGGGTGCCCCCCCAATCAATGGATAATTGAAACCATGGATTTGGGATCAGTAGATACAGGGGCTCAGCTGTAACTGAAGACGATCTGTGAGTGTTTCAATAGTGGTTAGGGCTGGTTGTTCAGGTGGGTCTTTCTTTACCCAATCACCAGTGTTTTGGTGATACTGACTAAGTTGCTGGTGTTCAACCTGTCTTGTAGTTCTGTGAAAGGGGGTTGAAGGTCTGCAAAAGACAAAAGTATGCAATTTGGGAGTTCTGAATATCCAGGTGTTATCCCTGTGGCCAGGAATGCCATTGCCCAACGTTGACTGGTGCACCAGCTGCAGACCTACTTGGAGAGTATGGATTTGTCTTCAGTGACTCATTACATTCAGGTTGGACTCCTACACTGCTCAGTACATGGGGAGGTCTCTAATGATGGTCCGGAAGACTCAGGTCATGCAGGATGCTGCTACAGCTTGTTGACACTCTTGCAGGCATAGTTGTCTGCTGTGGCAATTTGCTGGTTATTTATTTTCTTTGAAGAACTTTATATCCTGCCTTCCCCATGCCTAAAAAATGCCCAAGGCAATTTACATGGGCAGTCTAGTCTAAACCACCGTTTTCCAATGGGTTTGGGTTTTTTAAATAAAAATATACAGTATTCTGTGAATCCTCAGTCCCAGATGTAACCTTTAAAGTTTGGTTCTCTGCTCTGGCTGCAAGCCATCGAGCTTCAGCAGGCAATTGTCAGTCCAGCTTGGACAGGTCTTTAAGGTCGTACTCCATTCTTTTGCTGGCTGGCCTTCTCACACACTCACCCGCAACTCTTACTTGCAGTGACTAATCAGCTCATCAGCGACTCTGTGTTGCCATAAGGGGTACAGCAGCTTGTCACAGACTGGCATTCCAACTCCCATCCAAAAGCAAGACCACAGATTCTCTTGCTTAGATTCAGGCAGTATCAGCAATTCAACCATCAGTCCAGACCTTCTGCTCAGCTGTCCTTTGGCCAGGTGCTGTGCAGCAGCATGGTTCAGGTTAGTCAGTGCCTGCCTAGAAGCTGTCTTGGTGGTACGAAGAGTAAAGCACCTAAGTTCTGTCCCCAAAGTTCTTGGTTCTTTGTTTATCTTAAAGATGGCTTGCTTCCCATATGAACCTACCAGGGCCCTTGGGTGGGTTTCAGAGGCCCTGCTCTCAAGTCTACCTCTAAGTGAAATCCCAATGGCAGGTACCAAAAGCCGTGGGTGGCATCACAGCTTTGGAACTCTCTCCCCATCACCATTGCTGTCGCTGTCCAGTTTGCTAAAGCAAAGCTTTGGCTACCCATGAAAATGCACAACTGATGGTCAGACAGAAGATGCCTGGGTGACTCCAATCAAACTGTGTCACTTTTGTTACTTGAGAGGCAGGGAGTTGTACATCCTCCTTGGGAAGTTTTATGCCTGCTCTGGATGTATGGGTAGATAAGACTCCCTACTTCTGCCATGCTGTATGAAGTCCAAAAAGAAGCATTTACAGATGGCTGCTTCTTCCCCACTGCTGTCTTTCAGCCAAATAAATAGAGTAAAATGTATTTGTTGGCAAATCCCTTACAGACAGAAAGTGTCATTAAAGGGCCAGTGACTGGGAGTACTTCCACCAGTCTGCCCTCACCTTTAGAAGAATATCATCCTTTGGAGAACTTGGATAGTGTTAGAACTGTAATCGTTCCTTTGTTTTACCAACAGGCAGGGATTCTTCTGTAACTCCCTTCAGTGATCTTTCCATATAGTCATTCAAAGATTCAGTCCTGTGCCCTTTCTAGTGTTTGTGCTGTATGGATTTGCTGTTGTGAAGACTGGGGTGAGGGGTGGGTGGAATCGGAGACCTTATTCACAACACACACAAAACTGAGCAAGATATTGCCACTCAAAGACCCTGTCATTCAGCAGACTGTTCTTTTTGTTTCTGCCTCAAGAATGAAACAAAGTAAATCAAGAGCCTTCATGTACTAGGAGTCAGGATGCCTTCTCAAACTGAGGCTAGAATCTGATGCCAGTAGTTGGAACTCTTCAAACTATCAGTGTGTTTCAGTGCACATCTTGTGTCCAAGCAAAGTCTGATGATTCATCTGATGGATCAAACACGTTGAGTTCAGTTCTGAGAAGCGGAACAGATGGATTTGGAGCACCACTGTTGTGTAAGAGGTGCCGCTTACGTGCTTTGAAGTTTTGTTTTGCTCTATAGCTTTAAAAATTGCTTTATTTTTTTCCCCCTGTTAAGTCCATGGACTGTACTTGAAGTTGTTGTTTCCAGTAACCAATTACTTGCTGAGAAGCAACCTCTAATAGGTCTAAGTTGGAATGGCAGGGCCAGGCTCTGAAAGAAAAATGGATTACTGATCGAGCAGTGGCTTGTCTTTCCCATTTTTGAGCATGTAATGTGTCAAACTGTTTTAGGGCGCAATCCTAACCTGGAATTAGGCCAGCACAGTTAAGCCAGCAAAGTTTGGTCAGCACAAGGGACACCGTAAAGTATTTTTGGACCACTCTCAGAGTCAGAGAGGCCAGCACACAGATGTGTGCCATCCTCCCTGACTCTGAGAATGGTCCAAACATGCTTTATGGTAGTCTTTGTGCTAGCCAAACTTTGCTGGACTAACTGTTCCGGCCTAACTTCGGATTAAGATTGCGCTCTTAGTTTTATTTGAGAAATGATGCTATTTTTTTACACTAGTATTACCTATGAGGAAAAGACAAAGTTATAAATCTTATTTTCAAATATCAAGAAATACAAGAAATCAAGAAATACAGATCTGTAATATTCTTTCTCTGTGGGAATCATTGCCACACCCTGATAAAAAGGTCCATATTATTATTTTTACAAGACCTTCTT
This sequence comes from Lerista edwardsae, assembly GCA_029204185.1. NCBI lineage: Eukaryota > Metazoa > Chordata > Lepidosauria > Squamata > Scincidae > Lerista > Lerista edwardsae. The sequence continues at coordinate 10,909,877 of JAJKFI010000003.1, read as the reverse complement.
TTTATACTGTACTTTTTATAAATACAGGTGGACCCCTGTATCTGCGGTTTCACTTATCCACAGATCAGGGCCCCTTACCTTCCTTTATTCTTATTTTGAGTTACTAAAAAATCTTCTTGCTTGGGTGGGGGCAGGGGAGAACCCTATACTTAATATAAGTTCCCTCTCATCCATGGTTTCAGGTATCCACGGTGGGCCTAGGAATCTATCACCTGTGGATACCGAGACATGTCTTTATATAAGGGTGGCACATTATCTTCTCTTTCTCTCCAAGATAATTTGTAAATCTACTTCAGCTTACCTGAACATATTTGATACTTGATTTTTTAAGAAATATATATACTTGTCATTAAAGTCACCTTCAACCAAAAGACAATTAAGAAGGCTTTTGAAAAATATATAAACATCTCTCCATTGCGGAATTTCCCTGGTTCTGTAATCCTCTCCTTTAAATAGTGGGTAGAATTCTCCAGTAAGTAATTTTGAATTATACTCGTACTTTGAGTTATAGAAGCAGGCACTGTATTTTATTTCTTGCCATAATTTGAAGGCAGTAGAATGTTAGAATATGTTTGAATCTTTCAGTCCTTGAGATAAAAGTAGTGTGTGGACTTTGCAGAGTTGTCATTTATGTCCTATCAAAAGTATGCACCAATGAGAGTCTCCATAGACACTAACCAAGAAAGACCAATGGTCTGATTCAGTATAAAGCAGCATCCCGCAATCATAGAAGCAGCGTATACCTTTTGATGCATGATCAATGTTTCCAAAGTTTTAAAGATATCTGTAAAGAAAGTTCCAATGACAGAAGAGAGTTAAAAGAAAAGGGACAAAGTAGTACTCTTCCTGATTTGAAATGTAGCCTGAGAAGAGGAGAAGCAAAGAGGAACAGTTAAGTTGTGCCCAACAGTATTGGCTAAAGCTAAGAAGGATGATAGAGTATTTGAAGGGAGCAAAACGGACTGTGAGGACAAGGAGATTAATACAAGCTACAGGCTTGCCTGTTCATGACGTTTTTGTTTGTTAGTTTTTTGACTTAGCTAACATAAGTGACAGTAATCAAGTGCGAAAACAGTAAAACGTTCAAAACATTTACCGTTCCTGGCAAAATGGAAACGGCGCCCTGTCACAGAATGTGATGGAAAATATATTCAGGAAAGGCCTTGTTGCTGAAGAAATCAATCACTGTCCAAAGTTACAGGTATTGGGTTGATGTGTTGCTTGTACAGAGTGTGCCTAGAGTTGACAAGAGCTTTCCATAAGACTTACAATCACCCTGCGATGTACTACTCGCTTGACAGTGTCCCTCAAAACAGTTTTAACAGCTGTTAGAACAAAAAAGGATGTTCTTAGATATGTATCCATTTCTTAAGCCAATTCACTCCTTTAATCTAAGGACACGCTTGTTAGGTGTGGTTATTCACCTCCCCAAGTAGAAAAGGGTTTATATGTTTACAGACCTCTAAACCTTCCCACTGTTAACTCTGATTTTTAGTTCTTTGACTTCTAGAAATATGTATGTAGATTGTGGTTAATGCATGCAGCATATGCATAAACACTAAGGGTTGGGTGTGTAGAATTCCGTGGTGGACCTCGAGGGGACCACTCTAGGTGGACTTGTGGACAGCATAGCATGTTCTGGAATTCTTTCAATGAATATCGAACAATGTCAACTTTGATCTGATCCATCAAGGTTCTTAAGAGGACTGAAATCCTAAACACACTGAGAGTAAAACCCATTGGATACTGTGAAACTTTCTTTTGAGTAATGCTTAGCCTTGCACCATAAATTCTATTGAAGTGACTCTCATGTCTACACAGAATCACTCAAGAGTGACTTGTTATACTTTAGGTGTTAACAGATCTTGACTATCTTTTGCTACATAAATGTAAAACACATTGGCAGAGCATAGTCTTCTAATATTAAAAAGCAGACCACACAAGACTACAGTCAATTCAGCCTTGCTTTAATACCCAAGTTCTGGTATTTGATTGCCTTTTTAATCCAAGCCTTTGGGGTAGGTAATGTTCTTCTAGTTACACATCATGCATGTGATAATGGTGGGGAGGTTGAAGGACGTTGATTTTCTGTGATTTAGAAGGATCTTTAAATATTTAAATTTGCTATGGATGTCTTGAATATCCCATAGCCATCAATTAGTTCTTTCTTTATTATCCTGTCCAATTAATGAGTGCCTATAAATTTTATATTAATATGAAACCACTTTTGGCCTCAAACAATTATGATCATTCATGATGTGCTAGTGCCACAAAATAAATACAACTGCTGGATTCATAAGTGCAGGAAATATTTATTACTTGCAATAAAACTGTCTCCAGTTAATATAAAGTGGTACAATGAAAAGTGATGTTGAAAGATGAGAGTCTTAAGGAAGAATGGGTTAAACTGAATAAATTGAGGTCCATTACAAAGAAGGAACTGAAATTATGAAAACAATGTTCATGTCTTAAAAGTGCATGCTGAAAAAATACATTGATCCCAGATAACATGGCAAGCTTATAAGTGGCTTGCACTGATTATTGAGACTGAGCTGCCATCTTTTGCCATCTGGCAGTGGTCCCATTGGAAGAAGGGAGGGTTTCAGTGATGTCATGCAGGGGTACGCGGGGGTACGCGAGTACCGGTTTCTAGGATTACAGCTGGCCCCGCCCATTCGCCCGCCCACTCATCGACTCTGCCCTTTGCAACGTTTGAATTTCCTGCATGTTTGAGTTGCCTGCATGTTCTCAGAGCCAGGCAGGCAGGCAGGCAGCGAGCGGAGCCTTTCCTTTCCTTGCCACTGAAAAATGAGTTGCTCTGGGGTTTTAACATGATGCCAGGCCTCCTTAACATGTTCTGGGGGTGCTGTGGAATACTGTTGCAACTGTTGGGTCAGTTTAAAATCATCTGAGGCCTCAAAAAGGGCTTTTTTCATGTCACTTCCTGCCACGACATCACTTCTGGCTTATGACGTCACTTCCGGTGGGCGGGTCCCGACACGTGCCAATCAAAAGTGAGTACCTGTTCTTAAATCATTTAGATGACACCACTGGAGGGTTTCCTTCTTCACTTGGGTTCTTCCTTTAGCCTGGGTAGATCCATAAGAGAATTGCTTCCTTGGCCAGGCTGTTATATTGGTTAGCAGGCCAGCAATGCTCTTTGTCTTCATCCCAAAGTCTTGAGATTTCTTGTTCTCACAAACAAGGCCTGGTAACAAGGAATTGGGCCTAGAACCTTCCCTGTTTCCTTTCTCCTGGCTGTCTGGGCAGACCCCAGCATGGTGTCTTTTCAAACAGCTTGTGTCTCTTCTATGTTTGCAAGTGAAATCTGGAAGCGCGCGTTTGTGCACAAAACAGGGCTCTTTTTCCCTTTTGGGAGACCAGCGGAGGGGCTGTGGGCCTCCCCAACCCCCCCAGAAACACACACACCCTGACTCACCAGGTATGTCAAAAGAGCACTGGGTGCCTGCCGTGCCACCACTTTCCGTAAGGGGGAATGGCCAGTTTTGCTTCTCAGTGGTGGGTCACGACCCACAGATTGGGAAGCACTGTTCTAGGAAGATGCAGCATACAGAGTTGAGCAGTTTGGACATTGGCTAAGTACCTGTGACTATCAAAGTGACTACGTGATGGGATGACTCCTAAAGCTTCAGTTCCAGGGACAATGTACCAATGGAACAACTGAAGTGCTGTCAAAGAGGGCCCAGAACAGGGTTTTGCCCTTTAGTTTGCAGCAACTTTGTGCAGCCACTAGTCTTCATAAATGGTTCAACACATCATGGCAGCTTCCATGCAATGCAGTTTAAGAATGCAATCCTAAACTGTGCTGGAATAGCGAAGCTGGCGGGCCTGTGCTAAATCCAGTGCCGCTTCAGAGCACTGGGGAGTCTCCCTGGGGCAAGTGCATGTTCACACCCATGCCTCAGGGGAGGCTCCAGTCTCCCCTATGGGTTCCTCAGATCTGCACATATAGCAGGCGCAGAGTCAAAAATGCCGTTCAGCCCAAATGGGGGCCACGCAGCCTGGGGACAGAGGCTTGGATGTGGCTTCTTCACCCCCGCTGCTGATAGTGGCCGCCCAATGGCACTAATGCCAATGCGGGGGTGCTGGTTGGCGCCCCTGCATCGGCACTAGTAACTTGGACTGATGCAAGCATGTTGCGTCATCCCAAGGGCCATTACAGGCTTGCACCTTAAATCAGTCACCATGTAGTAGGTCCCTGTTGCATCCCAGTGTTGTTGATCCTTTGGCAGCTTACTCCAAAGTTCCCCGAATGCAGTTTTGCTGACCTCCAAGTTCACAGGTGTAGGAATTTAATGTAACAAAGATAGATCACCACTGGGCTCCCCCCAGACCCGCTTTGCACAATGGCACTTAAAAAAATGCCATACCAACTTCTGTTGCCTTTGCTCTGTTTCCACTTAAGCCACAACACAGTTCAGAACATTTGCAAAAGGACAAGAAAGGTAGGTTGGAGATCTGGAGGACTTCAAAGGACTGGTGAGCAGTGCAATCATTTATCACGAATGGGAGAAAAGTTAGAATGGCTGTAATTGAGAAAATGACAAATGTTAGACATAGTTTAAAGTAATTAAGCCCTTTTCACATGCAGACAAATAGTTACCCAATGGAGCGAAAAGGAAGTAAATTTTGAGCAAATGACAAGAGAGCCTGTCTCACGCAGCTAATCAAGGCACAAAATCCTTGCTGGAGAATGCTGTGTGCAGCACATGGGGGTCTGCATTCTTTTTGAATAGTACCTAATTGTATTGTTTCGGTTCCCAATTGTGGCTTTGAAAGCGAAGCAATAAGCAGTAGTTTAATATATAGTTGGGGAGGGACGTTATGACCTTCAGCTTCAAACAGAAACTAGTGAGCACAGTCTAGTGAAAGTGATGAACATTTAAAGCCCATTGATTTCAGGGAAAGCGTACTGCAAGTGGGATGGGATAAGGTCTGAAGTCCCGTTGATTTCAGTGGAAGAGAGTGAGGGCCCGATCCTATGCAGCCTAGCTCAAGCGGTAACCCTTTCCTGCTGTCGCTGGTGTAGCAAAAGTGCTGCAAGGCACTTTAGCACTGGTGGTTACAGCGCCCAGAGGAACTCATAGAGCCGGCAGGCAGTAGGTTTCACTGCCTCCTGCAATGCGCTCTTTCTGAATGAGGGGGGGCATGGGGAGGGCAGAACTGGGGGGGAGCAGCAGGGAGTGGGACCCGCGGTGGCCTCCACCACCAGAGCCTATCCTCTGTGTTGGGCCACATAGCCAGTGCAGACTTGAGGAGGCCTATTGGCGAGCCTGCCAATAGGTGCCTCCTGTGGTTGCTGGGGCACTTGTAGGATGCAGTGGTAGCTGTTTTACTGGGCCAGGCACTATAGGATTGGGCTGTGAAGCATTTGCTGGTCTCCTCCACCAAAAGCAATTGGGCTTGAAAAATGCTCTATGTTAGCTGAACCATGACCTTCTTTCCCAGGTTGTCCACAATTTCAGCTCTGAATGCTGCCTCTTAAGGAGGCAGCAAGGGCTGGGGAGCCTGTTCTCGTGATGCCAATGACCTTGTTGACTCCCTAGTCAGGAGGTTCTCAGGATGTGCCTTCTGTTCACGAGTTCAAATATTTTGAGCAAGCTCAGGACATTCTCCAAAACAAAAGCCGGACAAAGCTACTCTTAAGCCAGGCAACTATAGTGGGGAGGGCAGGTGGTTGTTCTGACAAAAAGTGTGTTTTTTCCAGGTGGTGAAAATCAGAAGGGATTGTAAAGAGCTCCAGAAGGATATCTCCCAACTGGCAGACTGAGCAGCAAAATGGGAGATGTGTTTCAATGTAGACAAGTGTAAAGTGGGGCAAAACATTGGGGCAAAAAATAAAATAAAATCAAACTTCCCATATAGGCGAATGGGTTCTGAGCTGTCTGTGACGTTCAAGGCCTCATCCCCAGGCTGCATTGCCCCGATTTGGGCCATGCAACCTCCTTGGACCTGCGCTCCCGATTTCGCAGATCCAAGGAGCCCATAGGGAAGGCTGGAGCCTCCCCTGGTGCAAGGGCCCTTGTACCAGGGAGGCTCCTGGTGCCTCCTGAGCTGCGCTGCATATAGCGCAGGCCCACTGCCCTGCCTGCTCCAGCGCAGCTAAGGATTGGGCTGCCCAACTGTAGCAGATGGATAAGGATACTTTGCCCCTTCATGATTTTGCTCCTGATCCCAGTGCCTCCCTATGCTGGTCTTATGGGGGAAGGCTTCCTTTGTCTTTGCATTGAAACTTTTATTGTTTGATTCAGCTATCAAGGAAGAGGGGCGGCTTGAAATGCCCCACTGTTGTCAGAAAAGAAACCAAGCGTCCAGAAAAACCATCTGTTCTAAGCTTGATAAATAGCTTATTTTTCTTCTCCCAAATCAAAACTAACCATGGGAAATGGCTTTCCTTGTTTCAATTAAGTTCTTAATTAGCACGAGTAGACTTACTCCAACAGTTGTTCCAACTATTCTGTTCAAGTTGCATGAAAGGAATGATAGATCCACATATGTCTTCCAACAACAGTGTTATTTATTTTTATTTGAACTATGATTTCCAGCAGCTGGATTCAGAGAAGTCGGGAGAAAGATATCAGAGAAGGACTGAGATTTCACCCATATAGACAGATCAATCTTTGTCACAGAGATCCAAGCCAAATACGAAAGCAAGGCTAAGCATGCCAACTTAGTTATGCCTATATCTGGTTCTGTCTGCACATTTCTGTTAGTATGAAGTGGATTACAGCAAAAAGAATTACATTTATCCTGTGTTCCAGTTGCAGTACAATTAGGCTGCCATCTTATAGTGCTTTCTTGAGAGTACATCCCATTGAACACAATGGGACTTGATTTTGAGTAGACATATATAGACATTCTATATATGTGCTGTTAGACATTCTAATGTAATCTTTCCAAAAATCTATTATGGGATCCATTAGGAAGTGGGTCATATTTTTGAAAGCATCATTTTATCTCAAGCTGTTCCTCTCTTAATAAACTCCGTACAGCTAAATGCCCCATCTTCTTTCATTTCAGCACAAAAGTTAAATCAAAACACCCAAGCAGCTGCTCTGGAAAGTGGATTGCTTTCTTAGGGAAAGCAATGGTATGGCTGTTTGCTCTGCATGTGGGATTGCCTGCATATTGAAAAACAAAATGACTCCCTAGATAAATGGATAGATGGATAACTGACATAGAGCGCAATCCTAACCTGGAGTTAGGCCGACACAAGTTAAGCCAACAAAGTTTGGCCAGCACAAGGACACCGAAAAGTATGTTTGAACCATTCTCGGAGACAGAGAGGCAGGCAGGCACGCAGAAGTGCACCATCCTCTCTGACTATGAGAGTAGTCTAAACATGCTTTACGGTGGCTTTTGTGCCTGCCAAACTTTGCTGACCTAACTGCGACAGCCTAAGTCCAGGTTAGGATTGTACTCATAATCTACAGCTTTAAGCACATTTAAATCCCACTGATGTGGTCTGTAAAATTAAGCGTGTTATTAGAAGGGATTACTTGGATCATGGCTGGATCATGTCCTAAATCAGGGGTCTCCAGACTATGACCTGGGGTTACATCTGGCTGGCCACAAGATTTTATCTGGCCCACAGCAACTTTTTTTTTCCCCAAACCACATAGTGGGACAGTTAACACATGCAGTTCTGTCTACCACATTTCTTTCCATGTGTTCAGAATGTCAGCCTGGCTAACCCTCATTTTCAGTCACCTGGGCCATATGCTTTAAGACCCTCAAGCCATAACTATTCAACATCAACCTCACCACATGCCATAAAACGATCATGGTGAGGAAACTGAATCATTTTTGCACATATGTAAACAAATCATAACAAACCAGGGGCCCAATCCTATCCAATGTTCCAGGCCTGATGCAGCCCTAATGCAGGCCAGTGTTAAGAGAACAAATTTCCCTTACGTTGAGGAGGCCTCTGTGACTGCCTCTCCACTGCAGGATGTGGTGCACGCCCCATTGGCACAGCTGCATCCGCACTGGAAGTTGGATAGGATTGGGCCCCAGGTTTCCGCAATAGATCAGGCAGAGATAGTGTTGTGTGTCACTCGTTTTGCCCCATTTTGACCCACAAAAATGTGTAAAATATATGATGTGGCCCTTGTACTGAAAACTTTTGAGACCCCTTCCCTAAATACATAGGGATACTTCAAAGCAATAGTTGGCAGCTAAGCTATGGTTTTCCCAGTAGCAATGTACGGATGTGAGAGCTGGACCATAAGAAAGGCAGAGCGCCGAAGAATAGATGCTTTTGAATTATGGTGTTGGAGAAGACTGAACTGCAAGGAGATCCAATCAGTCAATCCTCCAGGAAGTCAAGCCTGATTGCTCCCTGGAAGGATAAATCCTGAAGCTGAAGCTCAAATACTTTGGCCACCTCATGAGAAGAGAGGACTCTTTAGAAAAGACCCTCATGCTGGGAAAGATTGAAGGCAAAAGGAGAAAGGGGTGGCAGAGGATGCGATGGTTAGATAGTATCACCGAAGCAATGGACATGAAATTGGGCAAACTCTGGAAGCTAGTGGAGGACAGGGAGGCCTGGTGTGCTGTGGTCCATGGGGTCATGAAGAGTCGGACATGACTTAGTGACTGAACAGCAACAACAATGGTATTGTCCCTCTTCACCCCAGCACAGTGTCTTTCTCGTGACTGTTGCTGGTGGTGTTATCCATTCTTTTAGATTGTGAGCCCTTTTGGGACAGGGAGCCATTTAACTTTAATTATTATTTGCCTGTAAACCGCTTTGTGAACTTTGCGTTGAAAAGCGGTATATAAATACTAGTGATTGATTGATTGATTGATTTATACTGTTGCCGTAAAATTGATGCAGATCATGGGTAGAAAAGGTCACATTGGACCAGGTCCTCAAATTCTGTTTCTTGAGTAAAAAATATATATATTTGTGTGTGTGTGTGTGTGTGTGTGTGTGTGTGTGTGTGTGTGTGTGT
>JAJKFI010000003.1:10888801-10900886 GCA_029204185.1 Lerista edwardsae | reverse complement strand
TGTGTGTGTGTGTGTGTGTGTGTGTGTGTGTGTGTGTGTGTGTGTGTTGTAATAATTATTATCTCAGGAGCTGGAGCAATTTAGTCAATGCTTGTGAAGGTGTTAATAATTAAGTGTGTTCCTAAAGAATAAAATAGGCAACAGAGAGTGATTTTTCACGTTGCTCATTAAGAGGATAAGAAATTAATCTAGACTGTTTTCTCAATTATTTTCTTTGGAGGTTCAATAATAAATCTATGCAAATCTTGGGAAAAAAAATAATTGAACAAGTATTAGTTAATTGAGCCTTGTTATGGCAAGCCTGCCCCTATACAGGAACCTAATTGCAAGAGATAAGGAAAACAACAACAACCACCTCATAATTTAAAGGACTGCAGAGGGATAAAGATTATAGGCTAAGTCTATGATAAATTAAACTCTGAACTTTTCCTATGACAAAGTAATTTCTAATTACTGCCCTGAGCACATAAGCAGATGAGCAAGTATGATGTATCTTGGGTTTACATATAATAGTAGAATTTTTGGAAAGCTATATGCAATTGCATCATTTCAAAGACAGAAAGAAACAACCTTTTTTTCTAATTGAGGGGGCACTTAGAAGATACTTGTGATAAACCAGGGGTCAGGGAACTTTTTTACCTTTTACCCCAAAATATATTTAGATATGACGATGTTACCCCCTTGATTTGATTTTTAATACAGGTACTTACTAAAACTACCAGTGAAAGATAGGTGTCTTCTCTCTGTCCTCTCTCTCTCAATGGCGCAGCAACTAGGTGACTCTACTGAAGAAGTGGGCGGACTTGGAGGCGGGGCCCGGGGCATCACGCAGGGAAGCGTGTTATACACAAGGGCCTGACGCACTACACTGCGTCAGGTCCTTGTACACTACAGTACTGTAACACACACAGCCAGGCATGCGTATAGAATAGTGATGGTGAACCTTTTGGGCTTGGTGTGTCAGAAATTTGGAAAATTCATAACTCAGCTCTGCTGGTGTGTCAACCCCCCCCCCACACACACACACATGCTACAGGGCTTGTCGCCCAAGTTTAAAGAGAGAGGCGGAGGCTGAGACAGCGGGCGCGCAGAGGAACAAGTCTTTGCAGGGAATTGCTTAGATTCATATGCATGCCCGGCTGCCATCCATTACCCCCAGGAATTTCATTTTTACCCCATTTGGGGTAATTTACCCCTGTTCCCTGACCACTGTGATAAACCTCCCTCTTTCATAAACTATTGAAATTGATTTGTGATGGTCCATTATATTTGTGTTGTATAGCATAGTGTTTTTAAAAGAAATCCCTCTAATTCCTGGACTAAAAAAGCAAGAGAGGTTCTTACACATAAGCCTGTTGGAGCACAGCAGTGTTCTCCTCTGTAGTTGACTTTACAGTAATGTTTGCTTATCAGTTGAACCTAGGAAATGCAATGCTTTCTATTGCATTTCCCAAAATTCAGTAGGAACAGACTTTTTAAATGTATAAGCTTCATCCACCCCCAGTTAGGCTGCAGACAAACTAGCATTTTCTAACTTAATTATAAATCTGTCTAACTTGACATGCTGATAACAATAGTGTCTTATACCTGGTACCCAGATCTGTCACTTCTAGGGTTACCAGTTTCCTCCAAATGACCCTGTTTCTCCAGTAGTCATTTTCATGAAGTGGATAGGCACCAAAGTTTAATCTGAGGCCATTGCTAGGCACTGCCCCAGTACCAGATTCCTCCGCTTTTCCTGCCATGCCAGTTTTGTGACATCACTAGACCCATCTCGGCAGAAGATTTAGCCGAGAGGGTTAATGCCTCCGTTTGCCCGAAGATAACAACTGAAGATCTCAAGGTCGTGAGCTCGAGACTCCCGGAAGTCTGTGTGAGCGGCAGACCTTGCAAACTGCGGCTGATTAAAAGCTGAGTTTCAGCTGCCTCGTGGGAGGAGGAGTGTGCTGAACTCAGCTGCGTCTCTGGTGAGAGCAGGGAAGCCTCATCAGCCAGCAGACGACAGACGGGTGGCTAAAGAAAGAAGGCTAAATCCAGAAAGAAAGATCTGTTTGAGTGTGGTTCTTGAAAGATAGAACATTCTGTAAATTGTAAAAACCTTCGGGTTTGTGAAAAGTGAAAAGTCTGCCTATGTAAACCACCTTGAGTTGTAATCATTAGAGAAATCTAGTGACCTTAAGAAAGGCGGTATATAAATACATGTAATAATAATAATAATAATAATAATAATAATAATAAATAAATAATCATATAACCTGTGTTCTCTGTCAAAATTACAGTGACTGAGGGCACAATCCTAACCTGGAGTTAGGCTGGCACAGTTAAGCTAGCAAACTTTGGCCAGCACAAGGGCCACCTTAAAGTATGTTTAAACCACTCTTGGAGTCAGACAGGCCAGCGCACAGACATGCGCCATTCTCCCTCCCTCCGAGAGTGGTCCGAACGTGCATTACATTGGCCCTGGTGCCGGCCAAACTTTGCTGGCCTAACTGTGCTGGCCTAATTCCAGGTTAGGGTTGCGCTCTGAGTGGAGCTCTGATGACAATGATGTTATCATCATTGCTGGGCACTTCTGTGATGGGTGAGGCACAGGACTTGAATTGTAGTGGTGCAGCTTAGAGGGATAGCGCTTGTGACATCACATCAGAACTGGCCATGCTGTGCAGTGACTTGACATGGTCCTGTGGGGCAGCACTCTTGGAGGGCGGCAAATGAATGAGCTCCCAGCCATCAGTCCGTTATCAACCCACTCCAAGCTGACACTCTTCTGGGGAGTGTCTTCCAATCATCTTCCAGCTTGCTGGGAGTTGGAAGCAGGCCACAGCAGTGGCCGCCGCCTTCTCTCGCCAGCACATTTGGAAGAAGGCGGATGGGAAAAACTACTGTTACAGCTATAAATTGCTTCTCCTGCTTGCTACTTATGAAGTATTAAGTCACTGAAGGAAAGGGGGAAATACTTATGACATATCAAGTAAGTGGAGAAAGATGACCTGACACTTTTCCCCTTCTTTTCAGTGGTATAAGGGATCTGGGGGCACAAAAAATTTTTACACTCCTGGGACCCAGATGCCCAGAACATCCCTAGATTTTTTCAGGAGGTGGTCTGAGGCATGGGGAGACTGCACATAGTCTCCCCATGCCTCAAAGGTCCTCCTGGAGGCCTTAGACAAAATCCAGAAGTGTCTATCTAAAGCCTGTGGGAAGCCTTCTGAGGCCTGGGAAGGAAAGGCACAGACTTCCTGTGCTTCAGAACCCCTCCTGGACACTCCTCTGAATGCCTGCCTGCCTGCCTTGGAATTCACCATTGGGATGCTAGTTGGCACCCCTCAAGATGTGGTACCCGGGCCAATGTACACCGCTGCCCCATTTGGTATGCCACTGCTTCCTTTTACTTACAATGAGCGAACAGGCCAGCCTCTGTGCTTCATGCTGCTTCTGTTTGCATTTCAAAGAGAAGCGGCGCAGAGCTGGGAGGCTGCCTGTCATGTTTGTCATAAGTAAAGGGTAAAAGGGGATGGGAAATATCTAGTCTTTCACTCACTCATCATCCCATCTCATCTATGGGATGTGTATGAGCTTTCAAGTGTGCCCACATGAAAAGATGACATTCAGGGTGGGATTCAGGCAGTATGGAGGCACTGGTCCAGCATCACCTGACCCCATCTCTGACATCACAGGTTTTTAGATGCATTCAACCTAGCTACCCTATTCCCGTCCATAGAAAAGACACATTCTTGATTGTTGTGGTGTAAGGGCCAGTGTACATAGTCAGCAGAATGAATTAAGTGGCAAAGGTTTTCCTGGACTATACCCCTTCAGGATGCCGCTCCAGATCATCACATTTAACTCTTGTTCAGTAAAAACAAAAAATGATCTGAACAATGAAACCTAGCATATCAAGAAAAAGGAAAGAAAAAAACCTTTCCCCCACACCTGCTACCTTTCCACAATCGGGGACTTGAATTTAGCATCAAAACACTTCACTTGAAGCCTAGAGAAAGCTTTACTCACAGATTGCAGTAACTTCATACAATTAGCCCTATATTCAAATTACAGCGCAGGGGTAAGAGAATGAAAATTACATTCTCTAAATGGGAATAGAACACTGGAAAACAGCATTAGCTTACTGGCTTGCCAAACTGAAAGAAAAGAACAATGGATGTGCCGTCAGAAATTATCTGAAATAAAAGCTACACATTTAGTGAAGGTAAATCTATTTGCATTTTCAAGGTTTTACCTAAAGCAATTACTGCAGTTTGTTTCCTAATTCTGGCTAATGAATGGTACAGAATTCATATTTAAATGAAGAATGAATTTGAAAACAACAACAACATACACCTGCATGAATAAGTGAAAAAAGTCCTTTAAACTAGTTTTATAAATAAAGTTGGCCTTCAATCATAATATTTAATTCATTTTTAATCAATATTTCCATTTTCTGTGACAATGTATAAGACCAAATACTGTTTCCCAAACAATATAGCTGAAAGCTTTTTTGTTGTTGTTCTAAGTGGAAGCTTGTAGCTACAGTTAAGAAGATTAACTTCGGGGGAGAGTGTGACAAAGTGGATTTTTCAAAAGCAAGCCAACAAAGTATTTGCATTTGAAGCAAAATTATCACTTTCCTCAATATCATCACTGTGTTAATTTTTTCCCCAAAAAATGAGTTAGCATTACTCCCAGTTGCTGATGCCTTACATTAAAAGCTCCCTAGACTTTTAAGCCAAAGCTGTTTCGTATCTATAGTTTGTTTACTTGTTCTCTACAAGCTGTTCTTTTTTCTTGTTTTCGGTTTGCTTTCCTACTGAAAAGCACAAAACTGGTAGGTACTGTAGGGCATTTTCATAAGTTTACTAGGAAGGCCTTTAAGCTCGGTTGAGAGACAAATGCCTCAAAGCCTCTTCTGGTCCACAGTTTTAGTTTAAAGAGAGTTAGCTTTCCTGAAATCTACATTGCTGAAACTCTTAGTATAATGCATATTTGCAAAAAACAGCAATGGAGTCATTTGGTGGTTCAGGGGGTGAGGACCACACTGGGTAACACCATTAAGGTAAAGGTTTCCCCACAACCGAATGGTCTAATCGTGACCAACTGTAGTGAGTGGTGCTCATCTCTGTTTCTAAGCCAAAGAGCCGGCGTTTGTCCAAGGACAAGTTTCCGTGGTCATGTGGCCAGCTTGACTATATGCCAAGGCACACGGAACACCATTGGGGGGGCACCAAAAGCTCACCCCCCAGGCCCAGGCTGAAAAAATCTCCTACTGGGCTTCCTGACATGGAGCCCAGGTCTAGCTGTTCAATAGACCTGGCCTCCTGTTTGGCTTGGACTTTGTCTTTCGCTCTTCATGAGTCCAGCTCAAAGATGTGCCTGGAGAAAGAGAGGATTGCTTTGGAATGGAATGGATAGAACTTGACATGAATGGACGCTGGGCTTGAATGGATGCTGGCCATATAGAATTTAAAGGGATTTGTGCAGATGGAGTATGTGTGTTCCCTGTGGCAGACTGAGTGCAGGTGGAGTGCACATGCTCCCCACGTTGGACTGAAGGGATTATGAGGAGAGGGAAATTGCCTGTAAGGTTCACCTGTATGGGAAGTGGGGAAGGGTTTCATAGAATAAACCCTGTGATTGTGAAACCATCTTTGGCGGCTCTTGTTGGCGGCTCTTGGTGCAAAGCTGTTGAGACACACCATCACCACCCCCAGATCCAAGCGTGACACCATGTTTTTACTGCTTTACAGATTTGTTTGTTTTACTGTGTTTGAGTGTCTTTGGAAATGTATTCTGCTGAAGAGAAGGGCAGAAAGGATCTATAATAAATGAATACGATCCAGTAGAACAGTCACCTTATGTGTGTCTGTGTGAGTCCCCCCTGATCCTCAACCACATCCAGGAACATAGATAAGTTGTGCTTCTAGTTTAGATAGAAACCTTCTACTTGAATAATGACATTTCCGACACTATTATCTCAGGAAACCCTGCCTTAGTATGAAAGGAATAAAACTGCAAAACCCAGTCATGATTCTCATCCTGTTGGGTGAAGCTGCCAGTTCATGCTGATTTTGTTGTGATCCCATCTACATGCTAATGCTGAAGAATTAGTCCCAAATTAACTTAAGTGCAATAAAAATTAGTTCTGTGGAAAAAAATTATGCGCTTCCCTGAACTAGACAGACAATTTCTGTCAATTGTGACAGTTTTCCAACCAAAGGAATAGCCTTCAGTAAGATGTCTTCAGGAATCGCTGAATAGCTGAGCTTCATTGTTAACTTGATTGGTGAACAGCATTGTCAGTTGATATTACCTTTCAATAAATACGCGTGCCTGGTGCACATTTGATGACTTGTTGAAATGATGTATTTTCCCTTTGTCTAGGGAGCTATCACTGATCTAACTGGAACTATATTAGCTGGGTGTCATTGCAAAATATTTAATTAAAAATATTTTTAATAGATCAGTTTTTATTTGTGTAATGGATGGAAATATGCATAGCCTGTCTTTCACTGTTAAATCTCTAAGGTGGGATGCACTAACCATGACATCAATTCATGCATCCTATAAGGCAATATAATGACAAAACAATATAGTGAACAAAAGTAATCTTGATTGTAGCAGGGTCTGTTCTACAGTGTTTTTATTAGACTTTCTCACAGGCAGTGCAAATGTTGGAATTCCAGTTCTGTCACTTTCAAATCCTCATCCAAAAATGTTGGCATCAATTCGGACTTCTGCCATAGTTTCAACAAATTTGTTTAAAAATCATAGGCAGGGGCACCAACTTGCTCTCAACATTGCGGGTGCCCATAGCCACGCCCCTGATGTTGACATAGCCATGCCCCTGACATAGCCACGCCCTCTGTCATCACGGCACGGCCTCGGAAGAGGCTACCTTGGAATGCGGAGCCACATTGCAAGCAGCCCCTTCCGAAGTCAGGGTGGACGATCGTTCCCAGCCCAGCACCGAACATGGGGATGCTGTGCTGTGTGGGAGTGCCTGACATTGGGGTGCGGAGCATCCCCCAAAAATTATTGTGGATGCCCACAGCATACCAGCACCATGGAGTTGGCGCTATTGATCACAGGTACATAACACCAGATCTTTTTTGCAATATGTGCCACATGATCTGTACCCTTGCAAGATTTCAGATCTGTTGTGCCCCACTATCCATTGGCACTGGGGCTTAGTGGAGGTATGATCCTTAGATCTGCTTGTTGGAATGATCAGATTCCCAATGTGGGAGAAGACAGGATTGTGAAAGCCAGTGTGGTCTCTTCTCAGGGGTTAGAGCATAGGGTGAGCCTCCAACAGGAGGAGTAACAGTGCTTTTGCCTGAGGGGAGATCCTGACACACATGCCAAGTGCACAAGGCTATTTAGTCATTGTGTGTGTGGGGGGGGGAGCACTGAGAAGGAGAGAACCTAAAAGGCAATCTGGTTTTCAGAAAAGAGCAGGGGTTGGGGAAGACAAGACAGAATAAGATAATCCTCAACTTCTATCTGAGGCATGGGGTTAGAGCTAGCCTGAACAAAATCAGTTTTCTTCTGTGCATGAATGAACCCCCTTCCTTTTATGTAGCTGATTCAAAATCCATGATGGCATGTGACTGTGACAGGTAGCCCTTATGCTAGCTGTCATGAGGCTGTAAATCATGCTCCAGCAGTGCACACCGTTGTAGTTACAGCAGGAAAGCTGAAGCCTTCCCACACATGTTGAGGCTGATGAAGTGGCTAGGTAAGCTGGTGTTGGAGGCTGTAGGGTTGAGGGGATGGAACAGCGAGAAGGTAAAACCAGAGAAGGAGAGGGAGGAATGGGGTCAGGGAGGCTGCAGGAGGAGGTGGATCTGGTGGGGATAGTGTGCAGCAGATACTCTCTCAGCTTCCCCATCCCCTTTCTTTCATAAGAACATAAGAAGAGCCCTGCTGGATCAGGCCAAAGGCCCATCTAGTCCAGCTTCCTGTATCTCACAATGGCCCACCAGGTGCCCCAGGGAGGCACAAGACACAAGACGCTTGCATCTTGTTGCCACTCCCTTGCACCCGGTACTCTGAAGTAGCCTACTACTAATGTAAGGAGGTTGCACTATCCATCATGGCCTATAGCCCACAATGGACTTTTCTTCCAGAAATCCGTCCAAACCCTTCTTAAAGGCATCTAGACCAGATGCCTTTCCTTGGACTGGTGCCAGCAAAATTGATGATGCAGGTCTAAGGAGACCCATTGTCGTCTGGGAAGCTTACAGAGGGGAAAGGGGCCTCCCACACTGTGCCCTTCCCAGCTGGATATTAGTTGTAGACACAGCCAATGGGCCTTCCAGGGGCAGAAGAGGAGGAACGGCGCCCCTCCCCCGGCTCCCCACCCCTGTGCTGCTCTGCCACATCCCCCCCAACACGCTAGACTCCATTTTGGAGCCATACAGAGGCGAGGCAAGGGCTGAACAGCGCTCACCTCTCTGACAGGCGAGCCACCTTGTCGCCGCCCTCTTCCCACTCAACCAGGATGCCACCCGGGGGATTTGTACCCCCCCCCTCAAAATGGTAGGACTGCCACTGCTGGATATAGTGCGTGCCTTTTTTGGCATGGCTGCACCATCGGGGTGGGGGGGTGGGTGGGGAGAACGTTAGGGTTGTGAAACCTATTAAGTGCAGATGAATGTGAAAAATCCGCTCTTAGTGATAGGCTCATAATATTGAATTAACTCATAATGTGCAAGTAGAACACATTGAAACTTGAATTGCCCGTCAAGATTTTTTTTACTGAAATCTATTCCAGAACATTTGGAGCCAAAAAAACAACATTCCCCAGCAGATTTCATATATGTTTGTCTAATATTTGACAAAACCAATTTGCCATTACTTGGTCATATGTGGCTGCTACAGTGTTTCATTATGAAGCATGGGCAGCCCAATCCTAACCGCACAGCCTGTGCTGTATCCAGTGCAAGTTAGGAGGCAGCTGGAGGTCTCCTTGGGATAATTTCCCCCTTAGTCTGGGTAAAGCCACAGAGCCACTCCATGGGGCTCTTTGGATTCGATTTAGCTGGTGCCAATCCGGGTAGCCCAGTGTAACCCCAGAGGGGGATGAGGATATGGCGAAGACCTGTTCTGTGCCAATCCTGCCCCCTCGTGGGCCTGATCTGCCCCCATTTTGCCACCCACCCACCCAGAAACATCCCCTCCCTGCCTCCTCCTGCCCCTGTGCCTCTTGGTGTAGCTGTAGCTGTGCCGGCAAGTGCTGGTCCTTGTGCTAGATAAAGGGAAACTGTAGATGCCACCCATAGTTTTGAAGGAGGGCTGTTTTGGAAGGCATTCACTATAAGATGATCTTTTGTGTTTGTTTTGGTTTTGGTCTAGCTGCTTGCTCTAGTTCTGTTGACTGTTTAATGAGCAGCGTAATTATAATTTTAATTATGATTAGTTTCTCATTTATGGATTTTATTATTACTATTAGTTTAAATTGTTTATGTTTTAATTAATTGGGTGCATTACCATTTTTTTTTCTTTTTAATGGAAGTCAAGTTGTGTCACTGCATTATAAGAAAGCAGGATACACATTTTAAAAAAAAAATATTTTGCATTTAACATAAAAGATAAATAGAGGGGGGGGAACCATATTGGACCCAAAGCAAATGGGAACAAATTGATAGCAACTGGTTGATGAAATACTGCTCATTTCATGATCAGCACACACATTTGCCTACATCCAAACTCTGATTGGAGCAAATCATATGTTGTATTGCTGTTCAGTCATCTCGCTACAAAGAGGTCATTAAGCAACAAATGAAATATTCAGGACTGCAGTTGTATTGCATTAATCTTTGTTTGAACTATAAAATAAAAGCAGTTCACATCAAATTCACATCATGTACAAGTTTTGCCATTAGAAGCTATGTGTTCTAGTAAAATAATTTTAGATTACAAGGAAAATAGATGAACTATACAGTAATGTGAGCTATGCCAGTATGGGAGTTGATGTTCTCTGAAAAAGAAATATATATTTGGATACCTTTTGATGACCCTTGAAGTGCCATAGGAATTCATGCCATAAATACCGAATGTTAGATCACTGGGATGACAGATCAGTGGGTGCAATCTTAACATCCTTGTGAGCCGCTATTTTCTAATCCCCTTCCTGGCTGTCCCAGTTTTACATCAAGCTTCCCAGATTTGCACCAGCCAAATAGCTGGCACAGATCTGAGAAGCTCCATACGGCAAGCTGGGGCTTGACATGGGGTAAGGGGAGAAATGTCCCCTTACCACAAGGAGACCTCCAGCCACCCCCTAACCTGCACTGGATACCGGCTGGCCTTAAATCAATGTGACCAAAGTCATCATATTGGACCCCATGCTTTGGTGAGCTCCACACTGCAGCAGCAGCCAGGATTTCCATGGACTGTAAGTCAGTGGGGCAAGCAAAGCAGCTTTACCTTGGGCCATTCCACTTGCCTCTGCCTCTGAACTACCCAAAATGGGCCTCCTGGAAGCAGTTGGCAGTGACGTCATCATGTCGCCACAAACTATTTCCAGTTGCCACACTTTGTGCATGGCACCACAAGGGCTTTTTATTCGTGAGTGGGGGGTCCTGGAGCCAGCACTGGTTAGAATTGGGCTGAGTGTCAGTTATTTATTATTTATGTATTATTTATTTAATGTATTTTTATACCGCCTTTCTCCAGATTTCACTGGACTCAAGGCGGTTTACATGAGCAGGCTGTTCATAAACCCCATTTTTCAATTGGGGTTTTTACAATTATTGTTCTATGTCCATTCACAGAACCCTCAATTTCTTCAGATGTTTCCCTTTCAATGTGTGGTCATGATCCTGGTTGCATTCTTGCACCTTCTAAGCCTTCACAGTCCACCACAGATCACACCTTGGCTACCACCTTGTCAGCTGACTCCTCCACACTCCTCCCGTTCCTCCACAAGCTCTGTCAGTGACTTCTGGTCTCCCATCCAAGGCCAATCCAAGGCTGATCCTGCTTAGCATCCTGCTTAGTTATGCTGGAGACAGTTCACCAAAGTGTTACTTTCACACAGAACTAATTCAGATATCAAATCATATGATCCCTGGCTGGGCAGAGAACCTGAATGGGGAGTGGAATGGCGGGTCACAGAGCAAGGGCACATCAGCCTGCTACTTCATTCTCATGGTTGTGTCCTTCCCCAGCTGGTGTTCCAAAACATGCCTGCCCAGAGACTGGGCTTGATGAGGGCAGCCTGTCAAGGAAATGTCTTTCTGGTCTACAGGTAGATGATTTAGAGCTGTGCCCCTAGGAAGGACTTCAATTCTAGGCCCACAATAGCTTGTGTTGCTCCTCCCTGATTCCCACTGTTACATGGGAGGAGTGGCACTTTAAAATGACTACAGTGAAACAGCTTAAGTGAGGATGTTCTTTTCCCAGAATGCAATGTAAAGATTTTACTTTATAAGCATCTCTAACTAGCATGTGAAACTATAAGGGCCATTTTGGCATTAATTGGAGCAGAATCTATAATAATTGTGTTGGTGGTTGCACTTCCTCAGGAGATTCTTCCTTAATCTAATTGATTTCACCATTCAGAAAGTATTTTCCTGCAGATCATGCACTCTTTTCACTATTTAAATTGATCCCTTGTTCTTAGCTTTTATATCTTCTACCTGTCTTTTGGGCGGGAAATGCGGTTAGTGACCCTGGGGTGACATTCCAGTGAATTAAATTCTAGTGTTTTAAACTCTAGCATGCTTTTCTGGTTATTGCAATTTGCCCAGTGTCTTAAAGTCCTTAAGCAATAAATTACTACTTAATAAATAAGACTTGTGAATTTAGCCCCTTTCAGATTAGTTCCATATTGTTCAACACACCATATAATTGTACATTTGCACAGGAAATTGCTTGGTTCTGTTTCAACACTGTGCTGTGAACAAAAGTTCAGGTTCTTGGTCAATTTCATTGCCATGGCAAATGCTACTAGCAATATTGACACCGCATTCCTTGTACTTTTCTGTATCTGTGGCAGTTCAGCTCCTAAAGACCCCAGTTATTCTCTCTCTCTCTCTCTCTCTCTCTCTCTCTCTCTCTCTCTCTCTCTCTCTCTCTCTCTCTC
>JAJKFI010000003.1:10866088-10888791 GCA_029204185.1 Lerista edwardsae | reverse complement strand
CTCTCTCTCTCTCTCTCTCTCTCTCTCTCTCTCTCTCTCTCTCTCTCCTTATTTTTTATATCCTGCCTTTCTCATGATGAAGCAAATGCCTAGGCGTCCAATCCTAATGACAGTAGCACTGGCAATAAGCCCATACTGCTGGCACCATTGTCGTAAAAGTGCCTTAAGGCCAGTGATGTCATGCAGGGGGTACGCGGGGGTACTCGAGTACCGGTTTCTAGGATTACAGCTGGCCCCGCCCATTCACCAACCCACTCGTCGACTCCGCCCTCTGCAACGTTTGAATTTCCTGCATGTTTGAGTTGCCTGCATGTTCTCAGAGCCAGGCAGGCAGGCAGCCAGCGAGCGGAGCCTTTCCTTTCCTTGCCACTGAAAAATGAGTTGCTCTGGGGTTTTAACATGATGCCAGGCCTCCTTAACATGTTCTGGGGTGCTGTGGAATACTGTTGCAACTGTTGGGTCAGTTTAAAATCATCTGAGGCCTCAAAAAGGGCTTTTTTCATGTCACTTCCTGCCACGACATCACTTCTGGCTTATGACGTCACTTCCGGTGGGCGGGTCCCGACACGTGCCAATCAAAAGTGAGTACCTGTTCTTAAATCATTTAGATGACACCACTGCTTAAGGCACTTCTAGCACCAGCTTACCATCAGCGCCAGCCAGGCCCCAAGGCTTGGAGGAGCTGCCATGGAACTGCCTGGCGGTAAGTAACACTGCTGCTGCGGTGCACTCATTCAAAGCATGGAGAGGGTGGGGGGAGAGTGGAACTGGGTGGGGGAAGGATGGAGCAGGGGTGGGACCAACAGTGGCCTCCACCACCAGATCCTTACCTCCATGTCAGGCTGCACAGCCTGGCACAGAGGTCCACAAGTCTGCGCTAGCAAAATTGCCGGTGCAGACCTGAGGAGGTCCATTGGTGGACCAGTGTCCCTCCTTCCTCCGAGCTACTGCTATGCCTACAGGGGCCAGGCACCGTAGGACTGGGCTGAAAGGAAGCTTACAAATATCCCATTAAAAGGTACAGTATGTAGAATAAAGTCATAAAAAGAATGATTGAGGGGAATTATTAGACCACTGCATTATTACCGAGACACAGAGAATAGCATTATACAGAGACATAGACATCAGAGGACAGACAACAAAGCATCACTCAAAACACCAGACAAAATAGGAATGTTTTGAGCCCTCACCAAAGGGCCATGAGGAAGGAGGTAGTTTTTAATTCTCACAAGAGTGTAACAAAAGGGTACTACATAATTGAGGTGCTCCTATAGAGAAGCCTCACCCTTAGGCCACAATTGGGATAAAGGAAATTGGGATAAAGGAAAACCTGCTCAGATGACCTAACAGGGAGGGCCAGAATATATGAGAGGCAGCAGTCCCTCAGGTAACCTGGGGCCAAACCATGGATTGCAGCTTCTAAACCATCTTCAAGGGCAGCCCCACGTAGAGCACATTGCAGTAATCCAGAAGTCACTAAGGCATGGACCACCATGGTCAAGTCTGAAACTCACATTGAAGCTCCACAGGACTGTAAAGACACAGATGACACCTCCACCATTGCTTGGGATACTACGAGCAAGCAATTCTAAGGGAGTTTCATTATTTACTTGGTTTTCTATCCTGAAATGCCCCTATTCCATACTGCAGTCCAGTCTAAGTATATATGACTGAAACTATCCCATTGTTTCAATCTTCTGTTTACCCCACTTCCTCTGCTGTCTCCTATGTGTCAGTATGTGCATTATAAACCCTTTGGGGGCAGGAGCCTACCTTTTCTCTCCCTGTAAGGTACTGTATACACTGATGGTGCTATAGATACAAGCTGGAATGTTAAAAACACTATAGAAATGAAATGAAACGGCTTCCAATAGAGAGATTCATTTTATGACTCAGATCATTTTCCCATTTGTTGTGTTGCTCTAATAGCTGGTTTTAAAAAAAAACACATTACAATTTTTTTAAAGAAAGGCATGATCATCCCATCATCTTATTGTGCAATAGGCAATAAGAATCGTTTTCTATCTTGTAAGATGGGAGAATAACAATGCAATTCACCAAACAGTATTTCCATACAAGCAGTCTCTGTGTTCAAAAGGAACTTCTTGCCATTCACTACCAGTGGAGATCCCACTTCATGAAACAATTCCAAGCTGTCCATTTGTAACAGAGTTAAAGTTCTCATACTGTGTAATGTGTGGATAAGATCTAGTGCAGTATCTCCTTCTTAACTGCCCATTACATAAAGACATGTGAGAGAGAGAGAGAGAGAGAGAGAGAGAGAGAGAGAGAGAGAGAGAGAGAGAGAGAGAGAGAGAGAGAGATTATGGCAACCATTTATCAGTAAATCAGATTTTACAGCGTTGCTACAAATCTGTTACCACCTTGCTACTTTACCTGTTTTTGTAACCTATAGAACAGAGTTATTTCCCAGAGCAGCCAAGCAACTAAAGACAAGTCTCTGAAATATATCATCATTCCTTGTGCTAAGGACCGATTGCTGTAATTTTACTTTGTGTATTACTCTGAACGCCTTATCCCTTTCTTTTAAGTGTGTTGTATTGAGTGATGGTTGATGCAAATAAACTAACTGAATGGCCCTGGATAATATTTAATACCAATTCCTGCTTTCCTCTCTCACTGCGACTGTCATGCCCTCTGCAGCTGTTTCCAGATCAGACCTGGTACATACAAATACAAATCACACTCGTGTGTTAGACTGTAGATGGATTAGATTGGAAATTGCAAATGAATGTCTAAAATTCAGCATCCTAAAAACTTATCAAGTTATGGTACAATGAACACCCATATCTCACTTTTTCTTGAATGAAGTAAAAGATGGATGCTTATTAGCCCCTAACCTCAAAAATTTATATGATATCAATATTGTGGCTGACATGATTTAAGAGTCCAACATTATTCAAATGAGATAAGCTGTAAGTTCTTGGGTTTGATGAAAGATCTTCTATTTGCACAAGCATCTCAGCCATGATTAAACTACGCACCAGCACAGGTTTTTGATTTGTAAATCTGGGGGGCAATGCTAACCTGCACCGGAACAGCACAGGCTGGCAGGCCTGCACGGTGTGGTTGGGCGCTGCCTGGAGCCTCCACAGGGCAAGGGGAAGAGGGGTTGGCACCCAGGATAGGCACCAGCCAGCCCTATGGGCTACTTGGATCTGCACCTGCTAAATAGCATAGCAGGCACAGATACGAGTTCCCCGCATGGCCCAGGGATGGCCTAACAGTCATATACAGACTCCACCCCTCCCCAGACTGGACCGCCTCCCAGACAGCCCTCACCCTCTTTTTTTTTTACCTTGTCGCAGCAAAACCACTGATGTTCCCCTATATCCACAGTTTCAGGTATCCATGGGAGGGCCCAGAACGGTAGCCCAGCGGATACTGGGGCATGCCTATATTAGCTCTGATATATGAAAATGAGAGCTGACTCATATTAACACCTTATTGCTTCCCTGCTGTGTCATAATAACCCCACCTCATTGTCACTTGGAACTATGAGTTTCATTGGTCAGTTTTCAGTTCCGGAAATCTACTTTTTGTGGAACACAGTTGTCTTCTTTTTCTGTTGTTGTTGTTGTTTTGCTATAATGTTTTATATAATACAGATATTTCAACAGTTTCTTGCTTTGCATTCTGCATTACATTCCAAATTGAAATATATTTAACATATTATTATTCAAATGTACCAATCAATATTATTGGTTTGCTAAACTGTAAAATGAGGAAATAGAGTTTTTAATTTAATGTGAGACATTTCCTAACAAATGTGTTCAAATGGCTGGACTAATAATGCAAAAGAAAGCCCTCTCTGTTGCAAGAGCGTAACTTTGGAAATGTAGCATGAAATATTTTGCAATCACTCATTCACTTTCAGCTCTCAATGCGTCACTTTGAATATTTAAATAATCTCTACAAATGTGTTTTGTCTAATTTTTATTTGCAAGTTTGAGTGCAGTTGCACATGATAAGGAGCTGCAGGTGGAATTCCAAACACAAAGTCTAATTCCCTGTTTCTAAATTTATTCAACTTCGCTGTCTTAAAAAAAAAAGAAAAAGCTAATTTCTGGATGTTATTTCTTTTCTAAACTCTCTTGTTCAGCTTTCTCATGGGGAAAAGGCCCCATTTCACGTTTCAATTAAGGCATGTGACAAATTGTTTTGTGTCTAATCCAGTTCTTTGCTCTACTGCAGGCTGGCTTTATTGGTGCATTCAAAGGAAAAAATCAGAAAAGAGTTTGCATTAATATTGGATTCCACGGTGATTTTTTCTGGAGGGAGGAAGGTCCTAATTGATTCTGTGGGTTTGTGCTGAGTTAAGAAATTCTTCCACGAGCAGTTATTTTTCTATCCTACGTGTCCCTTTCACAAAGCACCAGAGAGTCACTTAAATTACTACAGACTAATGTTCCTTGCTTTTATAAATTGACACTGCAGCACTATTAAGTGTTCCACTGTCCTCTGAAACTTCAAGTAAAATTAAATAAAAATTATGGGGGGAAAGAAGTCCTTGGAGAGCAGTAGTCGATCATGGCTGCTAATTTAAAATGCTTACCTAATCCACAGAAGCATGAATGTATAGTAGCTGCTAAGTGGTAAAGACAGCATTACTTAAAAATGTAGTTCTTAACAATAAGTAGCCCACTTGCAGACTGATGCCTGTTTACCATATTTGTGGGACAAGATGCTTTCCCAGATGTCTTCTCTTTGTTCCTGCTTAGGAGATGAGGTCTTATTTTCCCACATCAAAGCATGTTTGTTGTGAGTAAAGTAGTATTCCAGGAGGAGGATACACTTTGCTGCTCATCAGGAAAAGGCCATTGCCTGCTTAGGTGTTGTGGATGATGATTTTTTTCAAAAATAGCTATTGGGGGATGTTGACATGACCAGAGAGGTAGAGAAGATGGAGGGAGCATAGTCAGGTAGAAAAAACTTGGAGAAAAGATGCAGAAATGTGGCTTGGGTGAACAAATTGGAGCCGACAAAGGGCAGAAGAACCTTTCGATGGGGACATATGTGCGCCTCCCATTGTCTTGTATTCCAGTGAGAATAAGGAGTATCATAAAGGACCAGTGTTGTCTGCTCCTTATTGGTTTCCATGATTATAGACCCACCCTTTTACATGACGCAAACCAGTCAGGTGCTGTTTGCGCCAAATGCCTTGGCAAATGGATTGCAGTGAGAACAATCTTCAGAATGCCAGATGTAAGGGAGGGGCAACAGGATGCATCTTGTTGGCTTGTGTGCTCCCTGGGGCCCCTGGTGGACCACTGTGAGATACAGGAAGCTGGACTAGATTGGCCTGATCCAGCAGAGCTCTTTTTACATTCATAATTTATGAAGTAGGGCTACACATATTGTCCCCATGAAAATTTTACACTGCGCCTGATTGCGGCCTGAACTAAAATCCAGTTTCAGAAGCAGTGTTATAAACTCAGAACACAAAAAAGGAAGGTTCATGTGTTCACCAACCATGAATGCAATTCATAAAATAAGCCATTGGACATTACAATCCATGCTTTACATGTGAATCCCTGTGTATTAGAAATGCAGTATTCATATATATGGAGTTCCTGTTAAAAGGTGTCTTCAAAGAACAATACAACAAGTGTAATACTTTAATACTTTATAGGGCTCTCTATTGAAATGCAATTTAAAAAACCGCTGTTAATGGTCCAAATGAGAGAGTAAATTATTCTTGCAGATGGTTTTCTGAAATGAGTGCAGGAAGGTGATGCTACAAAATTATACAAGCAGCAGAACACTTGGTACACTAGTTCAGGGTGCACTTGACCTCAGACCTTCCCACACAGACCACGTTGTGGGCTGATGGTATTCTTTAAAAAAAACGAAGAAAAGTCATTTGCATTAAAATCACAAGCAGGAACTTGAATGGGGCCTGCATGCTTGGAGCAAAATGAAGTTGTTTTCTTTTTTTGTTGTAATCCTCTTTGCCTTCTCTGCAGCCTGTGTTGTCAGCATTTATAAAGCAAATAGACTAAATACTCCAAGACTAACTTTCCCTAGAGTAATGTTAGTGGGATTAAGCTTTACAATTTCAGCCTTTGGGAAATCAAAGTCTTGAATTTTTCAGTGCAACTGATTCATGGGATGCTCCGTCTGCTCAAATCTTTTCCAAGTAAGAATGTCTTACATCTGAAAGATCAGTCTTAAAGGATTTAAACTATATTTTTAAAAAGAACTTGAGGTTCCCCCCCTTTTCTTTCCTCCTTTTTAATTTTTGTTGTTTTACAAACCCCTCATCAAACCCCTGCAGTTGGTGATTGCCAATTACCTGCAACTGCAGGAACACTAGTAAAGCATCCCTTTAATTAGGGAAGTATTAAAAATGCCCTTGGGAACCAACCATGCATAAATGTAGCTGAGAAGTTTTGTTTTTCCTGACAGGCTTCAAGATTAGTAGCTAAATCAGGGAAAGCTCTGAGCAGAAAATACCCTGAATCAACCTTCCTAGACCATGCTGTTAGTCACATCACACAGTTGTGTGTGTTTTTCTTTCTTTTCTTTTTTTTTCACATTCAGAAACAATTCTCTCTTATTACTGAGAGCTGATCTGTGTGTGATGGAATGGGGAGGGGGGTTCATATAGTTCTTCTAAGCACCTGTATGCCCAGAGGTAAGTCCTTGAACTGTGCATATTTCCATCAGCAAAAAACGTTACTAAAATATTTCAGTTACTCAGCCTTTCCTCTTAGGACTTGTTCTCCAGCCCTCTGATCATCTTTGTTGCTCTTCTCTGAACCTGTTCTGGTTTGGCTGTATCTTTCTTGAACTGAGGTGCCCAGAATTGAACATAGTACTTCAGGTGAGGTCTGAAGCGGAGTAAAGTGGACATATATTCCTTACATAAAATCCTCCAGGTAGCTTGGAGGTCACCTCTCATAACTTCTAGTGCCTCTCCACCTTCCAGGACTGTTTCTGCTCCCAATATGAAACACCTAGTGACTGATAAAGATGATTCAGTAGGAATCAACACTGTAAGCCAAGAATCTGCCATACTAAAGAATTGATAATCTAGGACAGCGGTTCTCAAACCTTTTAGCACTGGGATAGACTTTTTAGAATAACCATCTGTCTGGGACTCACCAGAAGTGATGTCATGTCCGTAGGTGCTGCCATTGTGAAACCAGAACCTGCTGCTTTCCTGAGAATGCAGCAATAAATTGGATTATTTGCTGAGAAATAACCCAATTTATTGCTGCATTCTCAGGAATAGAAAATGAATCAGAAAGAAAAAAAAACCCCTATTTACAAACTTGACACAAGCAAAACCACCACAGCCCTCCCACTTTCCAGCATCTCATTTTCCTAGGTTTTCAATATGGCTGCTCTAGGTGGTTCACCACCCACCTGAAATGACTCGAAACCAACTGGTGGGTCCTGACTCACAGTTTGGGAACCACAAATCTAGGAGCTTTATCAGCATTTCAGATAGGTTGCCATCTATGTGCAATTATCACTTTTTCTTTTTTTTTAAATCAGCTGTTTTCAGTAGATGATTAAGATATGGCATATACTGCCTAAGATGTGGTAGTGGTCATTTGTCCAAATGACTTTAAAAAGAGAATTAGATTAGATAAACTAGACTACTACATGCAAATTGGTATCTAAATGGAATTTCTAACTACCAATTGCTGAGCGACACACCTGAAGAAAATTGTCTGCTGCTTGTTTGGTTCCCAGTGGAATTTGGGTGGCCACTGTTGGAAGCAGAATGCTGGCCTAGATGGGCCCTTGATCTGATCCGACTGGGCTATTCATACATTAATTCAAAACACAAGTATTTGCCCCACTTTCTGTGTCACACAGCCAACATCTTTTGAAACAGGACACTTGAATCAACTATTGCCTTTCTGACCTTTTAAAAAGCAACAACAGTGAGATGGGACAATCTAGATTAGGGCCATAGCTCAGGTGGAGTGGAATTTGACCTTTTTCCCCCATGCTATGATTCTGATGAGAATTCTGCCATCTCTGGAACCACTATTTGCCCTGGATAAATAACAAAGCAAAGATAGTTATTAAAAAAATTGCTTGGGTGTAAGGGAACTCTTTTGATTCCAGAAGCTGGGGTGATATAAGGGGCCTGACCTCATTGGAGGAGCATTGGCTTTTCATGCAGAAGGCCCCGGGTTCAATCTCTGGCATCTCCAGGTATAGGGCAGGGAACCATTAGAAGCCCTGGATGAAATGCAATGCCCACCTGATAATCGGACTGATTCTGGAAGCAGAAATAGCCTAACCATGTTGTTACAGGTATAAATCTCATGGATTTTAATGGAAACAATGGCCACTTAAGTTGGATGTAAGATTTCTACCTAGAAGAATTAATTAAAAAAAGAATATAATTTGCATTTGGAAAAAAAAAGAATTATACATGGCTTGGAGTTATATCAATATTGAGAAAACATTAGGGGTATGTATTTAATGGCGTTTGACACAATCTTGATTTCTCAACCACTGCCTCTGTATCTTATCTTTTTGCATTTTTATTAAAAATTAACTATTTCCCTTGGAGGAATGTTCAGAAGGTAAATTAAGTAATGTTCATCTCTTCAGGCAAGTTCAGAAGACAACATATAGCAAACTTTATAAAAGTAATTGGATTCCAGCTGTAATATTTTCTGTTTGTTGTTTTTTGACCATTCTTTTAAGCATACGACACTGGAAGAATATTACAATATTTTTAATTGGGCAACTTGTCATTCTGCCTTTAACCTTAATGAAATTCACAGTCATTAATGAGGAAACGTTTCATCTCTTTGCAACATAAAACGGAGAATATCGGGTCAAATTCTTAATAGCTTGATGTGCTGGCATGCAGCAAGTTGCTTCAGTTATATTTCTAGGTTTAGTGTAGACTTGAGACAAGTGGTTTAAATGGGCCACTAATCCCAAATCATAGAGGACGATTTCTGTAGTACGCTTGCCTTTCCTACTAATAAACAAGCCTTCCTGTTTCAAGAAACAAATGGTTGGCACCTCTGTGAGTCTCAGACATAGGGCAGCAAAGCAGTATAACAGCCATATTGGTCCATGTGGCTTTAAGATCTTTGGGAGAGGGTTCCAAATAAATGTAATGAATCCACTGAAACTGACACATTAAATGCTATCCATGAAAGAGAGACAGGCCCAATCCCAAGGTGTGCTGCCACAGCCAGGCTGCATGGCCTGTGCTGCATCCAGTGCAGCTCAGCAGGCAGCTGAAGGTCTCCAAAGGATAAGTAAAGGGGATATATTTCCCCTTATTCCAGTTAAGCCCAGCCATCCCTGTGGGGTGGAGCTTTTTGGACCTGCACCATCTAGATAGCTAGTGCAAATCCAGGAAGCCCTGTGTAAGTGTGCCCAGCCTGGGAAGGGGGTTTGCTGGGCAGGCACTGCCATTGCTGATCCAGCCCCACCATGGGTCTGATCCCCCCTCTTCTCCCCTGCCCTAAAACATCCCCACAGACCTTCATCATGCCCTCCTGCCACCCTCTCCCTGCCCATGCACCCGGCACAAACTTACCTGTGCTGGACACTAGTGCAGGAATGGGACACTGCACTACTGAGCCAGTGCTGGCTTTCATGCTGGCCCACCCAGCTCTCGAGTAGCCACACTCTGAGCAGCAACAGGATGGCTGTGCTGGCTCAGCAGAGCAGTAGGATTGCACTGTTAGCTAAGTTAGAGTGAGATATGGAAATAGTGAATTGGTCTGTAATCCATCCTGTGACACCATGAAAAGATACACCACATGTGAGAAGATGAGGCAGGACTAGAGTTCACCATTAAAGCTGAACAGAGCTGCAATTGTATCCACACTTGCCTGGGAGTACGTCCTACTGACTGTAATGGGATTTAGTTCTGAGTAGACGTCCCTAGGCTTGGGCTTTGCGGCAACTATGTCTAGTAGCAGGTTGGCAAGGAGAAGGCACCTCCTTCGTCCATCCACACACCTCCATTGCTCCTCCTCTTCCTGCTCTTGGGAACTACAAAAGAAGGGAGAACTGGAAGGAAAGGGGGCATGTGGAAGAGAAAAGAAGATGGGCTAGAGCCCGGCACTCCAAACCCTGGCCCATGGGCTTGATTCAGGGTTTGGAAAAAATTCATTACCCATGAACAGTGATTACCATTCCGCCAAGTTGCCACATGTCTTCCAAGCTGATTTGTGCACAGGGACAATCTGTCACATCTGGGCAGTTGCAGCTGCCTGGACATCCTGCCTTCTGAGCATCCAGCCTTCTAGGATGCTAGGCAATAAACCCGACTGCATCCCTGTGCACAGATCAGCTTAGAAGAAAGTCATGCGGTAGAATGGTAATCACAGGTTGGGACAGGGCTTTTCTGGGACGCAGACATCTCCAGTTTGGAGACCACTGGGCTGGAGTAACCCATAACTGCTCTTGCATGTATATTGGTTGTATTTTCCTGCAAACTGCTGTTTCTCTTTTAAAATATTACAGGAACATTATCCGTTAGCCGGACATCCGAAATCCAAACTATTCCAAAATCCAGACATGTTTGTCCAAGCCTTGTTGTGTTTTTTTTCCTTCAAACTTTCTACAGTGTGAACACTAGAAGGTCTTGTACTCATTCCCACGTACAGGCTGGAAGTTTCTATTCTCTGCTCTGTGGTGTGTGCCTATACAAACATTGTTGAAAAATGTCCCAAGAGGCCAGCAGACATCAAAACGGGTAACAGTGAAAAGAGCAAGAGGAAGCATTTCTCATCCAAAATTGTTCCAAAATCCAAATAAATTCAAAATTCAGGGCACAATCCTACCCAGCGCTGGAATGGCAAGGCCGGCCGGCCAGTGCCATATCCAACGCTGGGTGGGGGGGTGAGAATGGAGCCTCCCACAGCAAGGGAGGAAAGGTCCATCGTGGGCTATAGGCAATGATGGATTGTGCAACCTCCTTACAAAGGTGGAGGGCTACTGGTACCGGGTGCAAGGGAGTGGCAACAGGATGCAAGCATCTTGTTGTCTCATGCCTCCCTGGGGCACCTGGTGGGCCGCTGTGAGATACAGGAAGCTGGACTAGATGAGCCTTTGGCCTGATCCAGCAGGGCTCTTCTTATGTTCTTAAGGGAGCGTGTGCTCCCTTACTATAGGGAAGGCTTCAGCCTCCTCCATGCGCTCCTCGGATTCAAGGAGATTTGAGGAGACTCCACAGCCTGAATCGGGGCCACACAGCCTCATGGATGGGCCATATGGCCACTCCCAAGCCCGTTCACACCCTGCCCAAGTCCCACCCACATTCTCCCTCCCTCCCACCAATCCCCATGCCGCCCCATCATGGCACCTCCCTCGCGCTGGCTGGCTTCGGCTGATGCAAGGGAGGTGCTGTGCGGGTGCAACAGGACTGGCGCTGCCGGTCCTGTTGCCTTAGCGCCGATGCGGGGCTGCCAATGCTGATGCTGTGTGATCCTTAGGATTGTGCTGCCTGTCACCTTCCTATCCCAAGCAGTCTGGATAAGGGATAATCAACCCATAGTTCGTTTTATGCAGCTGGTCGAAGTGTACTGAATTGAATTTGGTGATGCCATAATGTCAGATGTGGTAATGTTAATGAGTTTGCTGCCATGGTGTTGGCTTGATCTTATAGACCAGGAGTGGCCAAACAGTGGATCATGAGCCACGTGCAGCTCTTTGACGTATAATGCGCAGCTCTCTGAAATACGTTGGTTGAGCTCCTTTTTGCGTCACAATTAATATAAAAGAAAAATAAGAAATGTTCAAGCTTTATAATCATTTTCTGGGTGTAAACTGAATCTACTGGCTTAAAATATATGTTTAATGTTCATGGTGAGTAAATTTATTTAAGAATTTAAATGCTTCTTAAATATTGCAGCTCTCAAACATTTCTCTTGCGGCTCTCAAAAATCTGTAGTTAATCGTATTGAGCTCTTATGGCCACTCCAATAGAGCTAAACACCCCAATGGTTTTTTTAAGTAATATTTACTGGGAAGAGGGAATAGCTGTGCCAAAAAGGGTAGCAAACCATTTCAAAAACAAACATTTTGAGGGGTTTTTTTTAAGAGCAAGCAATTTATTTTGCTTTAAAAAAAAAAAAAAAGTTGCCTCTAAATCCCAGACTGTGAAATGGAAATCAGAAATGATGAAAGTGGTGACATTTATGTCGTAAGAGAGGCTTTGACACAGTCTGCAGTGCCTGCTTATTATCCTTCACGTAAGTCTTCATCAGGTCAACTCACGTAGTATACGGTATTTACAAATAATTCAATATTTCCTGGAACTCACTCAATTCAGTGTGCAAAGCAAACTCAGTAATCTGCCAATCTTCATCCTTTTTGGCATCAACTTTTAAATATGTTGCAATAAAATAGATGTATGACTCCTTTTAACTTCAGGAATACAAATGACTGTGTCATTATGAGACTTACAGAAGAGAAATATACTTTTCATTTTCCAAAATAACTATCAAAATGCTCAGACTGGGGTACTCACAAATACATCTAACTGATTGAAAGCATATTAAATATTTACCCGAAGCAGCTGCAAATCTCTCTTCCCTTATTAAGCTAGATCTTACTTGACAGCTACTTTTGTTAACATTTCATTCCTAGGCTCCCCCTGCTGTCTCAGATGGCCACTGACAAAACGTGCCTAGCTGTCAGCGCAATCCTATGCACATCTACAAACATAAGACTAGCCCTTCTGGATCAGACCAAAGGTCCGTCCTGTCCAGTTTCCTATATCTCACAGTGGCCCACCAGATGCCTCAGTGAGCATGCAAGACAACAAGGTGCATCCTGTTGCCACTGCCTTGCACCTGGCATTCTGAGGCAGCCTATCTCTAAAACCAGGAGGTTGCACATATCCATCACGGCTTGTAACCTGTGATGGACTTTTCTTCTAGCAATCTGTCCAATCCCCCTTTTTTAAGGCATATATGCCTGACGCCATCACCATATCCTCTGGCAAGGAGTTCCACAGACTAATTACATGCTGGTTATGGGTATGTACAAATAAATATTTCCTTTGCTAAGTGGGCAAGAGGCACTTTTTCAAATGGGGTTCCCCTTATATTTAGCAAGGGGAGAGTAAATTGTGAGCCCTTTTGGGACAGGGAGTCATTTAACTTGGTTTTTTTTTGCCTGTAGACTGCTTTGTGAACTTTTTTTTGAAAAACAGTAAATAAATACTGTTTGATGGATGGATTGATTTTGTCTGTTCTAACTCTTGCAATAATATAATTGAATTTCCCCTGGTTCTGGTGTTTTGTGAGAGAGAAAAGAACATACCTCTATCCAGACTATCCAATCCCCTGACTATTTTTGTATATCTCAATCATGTCTCTCCTCAGGAGCCTTTTAGAAGGTACTTAGTCAGAAAAGTCCCATTGTGTTGAATAGAGCTTACCTCCATGAAAGTTTGTATAGGATTGCATCCCGTGTCTCTACTGGCAGCAGATACGGGTTATTTGATCACACCCTTTTACATATGATATACCAATCCAGGGGTGTGGCTAAGTGGTTGATGGGTTCAACACACAGGCAATCAGCTGTCTGCTGAACGTAGCTCTATTGATTGTGCAGATTACAGGCATTTTTTTTAAAGGAAGAAGCGATTTAGGGCTTTGCAGGACTTCACATCCACAAACGGTTCCCCGTTTATGTACGCTATGCTGTAGCTACCCTAACAGATCATCCACAAAATAGATTCTGGCTGACTATTTTGATGTACGGTAATGCGTTCTTTTCAGAACAGTTGCCTAACATCAAGAACATTTCTAAGGATGTAGAATCAGTGCTCTTCCTAGGCTGGAAAGAACTGATGGTTTACAAGAACTGGGACAACACTTATTCAAAATGGCACAAATAAGTTAGAGCGCAATCCTACCTTATGCAGGCCTAGTAAGGCCGACATAGCAGGGCCGTATCCAAAGGCCCATTCGGAGATGGCAGCAGCAACGTGCAGGACAAGGGGAAGTTTTCCCCTTGCACCCACGTAAGCCCCAGTCACCCCTATGGGCCTGTTCGGATCTGCACTGGCAAAATAGCAGGCGCAGAGGAACATGCATGGGAGCGGCCCAAATCGGGGCCACCCTGGCCAGGAACCAGCATTAGGATATGGCACTACGGCCGTCCTGCGTCACAACCGCATCATAACTGCCATCTCCGCCTGCCCTGCCGCCTAGTTACGTCCTCGGGATGCCTCTGGAACACCCTCGCAGAGGCCCTGCACAAACCAAGCGACACCGGCGCTTGACTGGCGCATGGCCGGCACTGCTGACAATAGCGCCAGCCCCCGAACACTGGCGCCAGCACCGGCCGAACGCCATAGTGCCAATGCGGATGCGCTTTACGACACATTCGCAACAGCATTCGGACAGAGCAAGAGCGCAGCGCTGGCACTAAGGGGGGTATAGGATTGCACTGTTAATGTTTCTTATATGTTGCACTTTGGATTTCATTGCCAAGTGCCTCTATCGCTGGCTGTTTGTGCTTCCTGCGTTGTTTGCTACTGAACTCATATTTAAGGTCTGTATCCCACAGATGTACTTCATAGGGGCATCTTAAACCAGAAGTACAGTACAATGTAAGAAAGACCTGGAATAGATATAAATTACCAGGTCAGCCAAGAAGTGCACCTATAGTCAAATAGCAATCAGAACTATTTGCCGCATTCTGTGAAGACTTCCTTGAGGGATTGATTAGGAAACCGCTAGCAACAACCCTCCAGCACAGCCAGCAGAGGTGATGATTTGCTAATAAGTAGAATGGCTCAGGGGCAGCCTTTATGACACCAATTACTGCAGTGTGCAGTGACTCATTGGTGCGCTGTAGCTTGTTAAGTGTGTCAGCTCATGTGTTACTTAGCTTGCAGGAGGCTGGAGAACCAAAACTCCCTGCATTGGCAAAGTTAGGCTAGATATGTGTGGTATGGGGCTGAAACTGATGATCGGAACTCATTTCAGAACCCATTTATGGCCGGGGTTTGGCACTGAAGCTACCTTAATTGCCCTGGTTAATGACCTGTGCTAGGAACTGGACGGGGGGCGGGGGGTATGTAATCCCTGTTTGTTCTGCTGAACCTTTTAGTGGCACTCAGTAACATTGGCCAGTGGTTCCCAGACTGTGAGCCATAGCTCCCTCCCCAGGGAGCTGCAGAAACCAACCATAAGAGCCATGGAATCCATGTGAAAAACCTGCCACCCTTTACAATTTATAGAACTGTATCCCTAATGGGCAGCTGCAGCCAATGGCCCAGTAGGCCAAGGGAGTCGCCAATTGGAAACATTTGGGAACCACTGCCGTTGGCTATGATATCCTTTAGGCCATCCTGCAGGAATGGAATTCAGAGTCATTGTTTTGTAGTGGCTACAATCCTTTCTGGAAGGCAGATTATAGATAGTAGTGCTGGGGGATTCCTGCTTGTTTCCCTGGCCATTGGTTTCTGGCATCCAGCAAGGCTCAGTTATGTTCCCTATGCACTTTATAATCCACACCAATGCTTCTCAAACTGTGGATCAGGACCCACTTAGTGGGTCGTGACCTGGTGTCAGATGGGTCGCGGAAAGGAACAGCCATCTTGGAAGCTGCAGACTTTATTCTTGCTATATTCGTTTTGTTAGTGTTTTCTTTGAATTTTCAAGTGAGGGCTTTTAAATTTGGGTTTTAGTTCAGTGCTTTTACATAATAAGGTATTTTGTCCTTGCCTTGCTTTCTGGCAGAGATGTTTCAGGTTGTGCAATTGCTGCCATCCAAGAATGCCAGTTTGCATTGCTGGAGTGGCATTTGATTATGTCACAATGACACTACCTCCTGCTTGATGATGTCACTTCCAGCTATGACATCACTTCTGGTGGGTCCTGACATAAGTGCCGTTCTAAAAATTGAGTCCTCATCTAAAATGTTTGACTACCACTGATCTACTTGAAACAACTATGGAGAGGTATAGTTGGATGTCAGCAAGGTGATACTCTGCTCTATATATCTATTCCGTAATAATAGAGATGCTATGGATGTTCTGAATTATTGTCCAGAGTTGGTAATGGACTGGGTGAGAGCGAACAAGTTAACATTAGATCTAGACAAGACAGAAGGGCTATTGGTAAAGAAATCTATGGCCCAGGATGTGGATTTTCAACTTGTTCTAGAATGAGTTGGACTAAATAACCTTGTAGGTCCCTTCCAACTCTATGATTCTATGAGTTGCCCTTCCCTGAAAGACCAGATTTGCATTTTCATGGCAGTCCTGAAACCAGTTTTACATTTCTATGCCCAGCGGTTGGCTGTGACCCAGGGTGCTTCTGCCCAATGTGGGTTGTGCATTCTCTCCAAAATCAAGCAGAACTAAGCATGCATTGGCTGTGCATTGGCTGC
This sequence comes from Lerista edwardsae, assembly GCA_029204185.1. Lineage (NCBI taxonomy): Eukaryota > Metazoa > Chordata > Lepidosauria > Squamata > Scincidae > Lerista > Lerista edwardsae. Next base: position 10,872,417 of record JAJKFI010000003.1, on the reverse strand, counting down.
ATCTCAGTTGAGCTATTGGGATACCCTCAGTGAGAAGCTGCCTTGAAGACCATTCTGAAATTTCAGCTCATGCAGAACGCTGCTACAATTCAAGAGGCTGTTTAATCTTTTAAAAAAGGTTGGATTTGGCATTCCCTCAAAGGGGTCTATACTGGTATGTGGAGCCCTTTGAATAGCTGCAGGGCATCATAATGCCGTCTCTGGACATACAGTGATGATGTCTTTTTATCACCGCCGATGATGTCATTTCATCTGGATTGCCAAGCTCCACACTACATGGAACTTGGCCGGGAGGCCCATGGCCACACACCTTAGAGGGGACCCAGGTTTAGGCCTGAGTATTTGAAAGACCACCTCCCCCATTATGAAAATCTCCAGCCCCTGAGAAGATCAGAGAAGGCCCTTTTTCATATCCCTCCATTAGGCCCGCCAAAGCCGCCAGTTGTGGTTGACTGAAGTGGCCACATTGATCCACAAGTCGGGAGAGCAGCAAACTGTGATAAGGGATCCATGTACCCTGTGCCTGTGCCTGTGCCTGCCTGCCAGTCAGCCCTCTGGCCTGCTGCTCACCCAAACGCTTCAGTTAGCTCTCTGGTGCTCTTCTTGCTCACTGAGCAATCGGGAGTAGGAACAAAGCAGCAGCAGCAGCAGCCACCCACCACTTCCTCCAGCACCATTTCTCCAGGTGATCTCAGCAGTGGAGGTGCAGGAAGCTTCAGCAGAGCAATCCTGTTCTGGTGGTTCCCTTCCATGAGCTATCAGGACAGAATCACTTGGCTCTGCCTCTTCCTGGAAGAACTGGAAGGTGCACAACATTGTTCCCAACTGCAATCAATCCTTCTCAAAGCAAGTAGGGTCACTTAGGGAGGTTTGGTTTGGCTTGATGAGGTTCTTTTCCATGGTTTTTTGATGTATGTATGGAAGTTCATTAATTTCCAGGTCTCAAATTGTTCTCAGTAGAACCTTGCCAGAAATAAAATGACCCCCCTTCCAGGCGTACCACCTGTTGCTCTGGCATTGCAGTACGGGCTGTTCTGACCCATGGCATTTCTATGAGGGGGAATGCTAACTGTTGCAGAATCCTGAGCCCCTGTGTAACCTGGTCCCTTCCCTTCAATTCCAGAGCCATTAGCGGCTCCAAGAGCTGGCTCTGAGGCTTTGCTCTCCCAGCCACTAATGACTCTGGAGGCAAAGGGGTATTTGCATTACTCAGGAGCTCAGGCTCCTGCAAAACTTCATGTTTTGCTCCTCACTGTAGGAACCCCTCTGCTTCTGACCTTCTGCTTCTTTTCTGAAGATCTTTTCACAGACTGGCTTCCCCTTTCTCCCTTTTAAAATGGACGTTGCAATAATCAAGTGATGGTTTATGAGATCAAGTGCTCATAACAATCCGCAAGGTTTCAGATTTCACAGAATTCATTTCAGGCCGAAAGAGGTTCATGCACCTTGTCTGCAGTTGTTTTCCACTGTGGCAATCATTGGCTTTTTCCTGGGTTTTCACAGCAGCTGCTTTTTCTTCATTTGCATCCTGATCTCTTGAATACAGAATAGGTACTGGGTGGCAGGCGTTACTGCTATTCCTTCTTGAAATATACTCATGTGTCAGCGGCAGGAGGATGAATTGGCAATATTGCAGGTTTTCCTCCTGGAGCTGACATTTTGAGTTTGTGCTGCCGCACCCGTTCCCTGAATTGAGTACCTGTAGCTGGGTAATGGGATCGGAAACGAATCGGGCTCTGCGCATCGCGGGCCTGTTAGATGAGCTGCGGTTCTGAGCGGAGTTGATTTATTCCAGAGCAAGGACATGCTATGATGCTAGAAGACGAAAATATCACCATAAATTTGAACTCAATTTTTGCAAGCTACTCAGGGTTTATTGCGGTAGAGATTCAGACACATGATTTGATATACATGTATAGGCAGGTCACTTGCTTGCTTGCTTGCTGGTTTGCTTTGCGGTGTGACTTCATCGCCAGCCACTGGACCCTCTGGAAATCCATAGCTTATATCCATATCTCCATATCCACTTTAGAGGGCTAAAGTGGCCTCCTGCCATTTCAGGGTCTCTTGGGGAGATGCGATGATCTGTATTTCCAAGGGCCAAGTCTTCCCAAGCTGTCAAGCTATAGTGTCTGCCCAAGGTAGCTGAGACTCTGAGTAAAGCTTTGGGTAATTGAGGACAACACACTGCAATTGACACCTAACACCACATTGCAGGTTTTATTGAGAACAGCAATGATTTTAATTGTCTTCCAAATTAATAGTAGTGTTGTTTACATTTTGATATTTTTACTGTACTTGAATTATATAATGTGTCAATTAAAACTTATTACTCTGCAAAGCTAGACTGACACACGGCTAACTATTTACTTTTCAGAGGTCATCTACACATTTTGTTTACTTACTTGTAGGCTGCCATGTATGCAATTTTATATTAAAATGTACTTAGATCCATTTGGTCAATTAAGGGCCCACACACTTTTTAAGGGCATGTTTTGATTGCTTTGCATCCTACCATAGAGATATAAGATCGATAAAATGTTTTCTTTATATCTTTAAGATGTCATAGACCATAGCTGTAAACCTGGGGTCTGGCAAAAAAAAAAAAAGTTTCCAACTAGGCCCTGCAGCTCCTAAAGCTGCTCCTGCTCCTTTTATCATGCATCTGGCCCACCTTTCCTCCTTTTCTGCTGCTGCTGCCTGTGGTCCAAAGTGCAACAAGGATTTGGAGTGTCAAAGGATGCATGCAAGAGCAAGATTGCACCTAACAGGGAAGCCCAGAAGTTGTCAACAGAGCAAGGTGCAGTGGCAGGCAACCATTTGAATATTGCAGTATCCCCTTATAACAGCCCAATCCTAACTAATTTTCCAGCGTCAATGCAGCTGTGCCAATGGGGCATGTGCTGCATCCTGCAGTGGGGCCATCACAGAGGCCCCCTCAAGGTAAGGGAATGTTTGTTCCTTTACCGAGGGGCTGCATTGGCACTGGAACGTTGATTAGGATTGGGCTGTGAGTCTGCATTGGCATCTCTTCCTCCCACTTGGAACCCTCCGGAGCCTCAGAAGGGCGCAAAAAAACAGCTGCTTGGAGCTGACCAAGTGACTTCCTCAGAAAACAGAAAGAGGTGGCGGCAGCCATCTTGGCCTGCCTGCTTTGGTCTCCCCTCCATGTGGCGTTCCAGGGTAGAACCCAGAATGGCTCACTCCTCCTTAGCTATGCTACTGCCACCATATGAGTCCGCACTGGGGCTCTTCCTACTGCTTTTGCGTACATGGGCCACACATGCATACTCAAAACAATTTTTAAAAACAAAAAACGGGTTGGAAACCAGCTTCTTCCCTGCTTTTTTTCAGAAATAGGGGTGGGAAGCTTCCTCCGCCCGTGGCAAGACCAAGTGTTTTCTCAGTCAGTTGACAACTGTAGATCAAGGGATAAGTTGAAACTGCAAGTCAGACGGGCAGGTGACAGAGAGTCGAAGTACAGCAGGGAGAGAAACAGGTGGAAAGACTGGTTGGAGCAAGAAAGCAGGAAAGGAGGAGAGTTTGTGGGAAACCAGTAGATACTTTGTTGCATCACGTCTGTTAACTTTACAGGGAAATTTACACGGGGGCCATAAGGGGCAATGTCCAATCACAGAGAAGAGGAGTGGGGCAAAAAAGCCAGTCAACCTGTTGGGGTCCAGTGAAGGCCAGGAATTTCTGCAACAATTCAAGCCACAATCCTATACACACTTGGACTGAAGTATACCCAATTGAATATAGTAGGATTTATTTTTGAGTAAAAATGTATAGGGTTTTGCTGAGCTGCCACTTGCTCAAGAAGCAAGGTTCATATGAGGTTTGTGGCTTGAGCCTACCATTGCCTTCTGTCCTGCATTTTCATCGTTTTCTACTGATTCCAGGCATCCTGTAACCAACTGCATAAATTACCTAGACTTGGAATGTGATCTCAAGATAGTATAGGCGGTTTGCTTTTGGAGCATGTTGTACTCTTACTAAAAGGAGAAGAATATTTCATTCATTTTCATTTTCATTCATTTTCAAATATTCAATAGAAGAATATTTTAGAGTTAAATTTTTGCTTGGAGGTGTGGGATCTTAGAAAAGATGGAATTTCTGGTTTTCTATTTCAAAACGATTGCTCAAGTTTAATTGCCTGGCTTACTATACAAATGGTTTGGTAGGGTTTTTTTTAGGAGAACACATGTTTTAAAATTAATTTGCTGGGATTATGTAACCTTTCATCTGATCAATGGTCTAAGGTATCAGTCAGGTCGATTTTGGGGTTGTTTTCAACCGAGTGTTGAATGTCAAATGGCTTAGAAAAACCAAGCTGTTTTTAATTAAAATCGTGCCATATTTGCTTTCTCTACAGAGAACCTTGATGCCTTATGAACTCACTCCAAAAGGGATTTTTAAATAACTCTCATATAGATGCAGACATGTTAGCTCTCTAAAAACGTTCATGTATAAACTGTCAAAATATCTGATTAAAATTAATAGTACTTGGAAAAGAGAGCTATAGTATGCATTTGAGTGCTCTTTAAAATGCCCATTAGGAAGAGTAAATGTTATGAAATGCTAGAAGCATAGACTGTGTGTGTGTGTGTGTGTGTGTGTGTGTGTGTGTGTGTGTACTTGTATTGTATGGGGGGAGAGAGAGAGAGAGAGAGAGAGACCTGGTGACTGAGGGCACAATCCTAACTTATGCTGGAACAGGCAGGCCAACTGTATAGCAGGCCCAGAGCTGAGGAAGCTGTGCGGCCTGAATTGGGGACGGAGGCTTGATCTGTGAAACTCATGTAGGCCTCAGCCAGGATGGCTCGATTCTTGAGAGTCAAGTAATAATAGTAGTAATTCTGTAGTAGTAATTGTGTAGTAATTCTGGTGTTGGACTTAGACCTGGAAGATCCAGGTTCAAATCTTCCCTTGACCATGAAGCTTATTGAGGTTGCAATGCTAACCAACTTTCCAGGCTTCGTCCCCAGGTTGTGCAGCCTCAATTCAGGCTGCGCAACTGGGGACAGAAGCTTGGATGTGGCCTAATGGCCACAGTTCAACCCCACCTCCTCCCGAGGTTGGCACGCCTCCCAGCCCGCCCTCCCCTGCCCAGTTCCTCCCTCTCTCCTGCCCTCTGTCTGCCCAGATCTGCTCTTGCGCCAGCCGAGTTCAGAGCCATCAGGCCGACTCTGGTGCTAGCCGGTCAGTGCCCCCGCATCAGCACTAGTGATGTTGGGCTGACGCAAGTATCTAGCATCAGCCCAAGGGCGCTACTTGGATTGCACCCTGAGTTGTTTTAGTATTCAACAGCATCTGTTCTTTCATAAGTTGAACATTCATAAGGTGAATGTTCTTAAGCAGGGGAGCTTCTGTTTGGGTAAAAAGGTGGGATGCAAATATTTCAACTTGTCCTTTTCCTTTTGGTTTTAGGCTGTATCAACTATTTGGCTCATAACAACCTGCATCTCAATTTTGATAAATCCAAAAATATTGTCTTTGGTAAATCTTGGAAGCCATCTACCTAGATATTCAAAGGTCATAAGATGCACCAGGATAAAGAATTTAAGTATTTAGGTGTTGTTTTTCACCATAGACACACATGGACCTCCCAGTGCATCTCAGCAATTCATTCGGCTACACCATCAATACAGGCTATAACACTTTTCTTTTTCACATGGGGGAACTCTTATATTCCAGCCGTACCCCAGGCCTATCATGCCAAAGTGATACCACAACTTCTTTTTGGTATCCCTGTTTGGATAATGGCCCTCAATAACAGGATGGAACAACTACAGGCTTCTTCTTTTTTATAAAATTTGCAGCGTTCCTCACTGTATTTCATACCCAGCCCTATGTTTGGAACTAGGTCAGCATTCTGTTAAATTCCAGGCTTGGACCAGGTTCTTCAGATTCTGGGTATGGGTTGGTTTGCGGGCAGATAAGGACCCTCTGCTAAAAGGAATCCTTGCAGACTCATTTAGATCACTGGGTCTGTCTCTATTTTTGAAGAGAATTCAACATATGGGCCTCCCGGTTGATTTATTAGGGGTTGGGTTGCGAGCTGCGGCTGTGAGATTATTGGTAACCAGACAACTTGACATCTATAGACAGGAAACAATTGCTACAGTGACAAGAACATGCTCCCCATTATATTACCATCTTGAGACAAATTATGACAGCAAACCTAGCTACCTGTCTTTTTTATGCCGCCCACAAGACAGAAGGGCTTTTATGTTAGCCCTTCCCCTCAAATGATCTTTGGGGTAATAATAATAATAATAATAATAATAATAATAATAATAATAATAATAATAATAATAATAATAATA
>JAJKFI010000003.1:10837897-10866078 GCA_029204185.1 Lerista edwardsae | reverse complement strand
TAATAATAATAATAATAATAATAATAATAATAATAATAATAATAATACTTGTATTTATATACAGCCTTTCTTAGGTCAGTAGATTTCTCTAATGACTGTAACTCAAGGCAGTTTAGATAGGCAGACTTTATTCATAAACCCAAAGGGTTTTTACAATTTACAGAAACGTTCTATCTTACAAGAACTACAACTCATACAGATTGATCTTTCTGGATTTAGACTTATTTCTGGCCACCCGTTTGTCTTCTGCTGGCTGATAAATGTCTTCCCTGCTCCCACCAGAGAAGCAGCTGACCCGGCACACTCCCCCGGCACACTCCCCCTCTCACAAGGCAGCCGGAGACAGCTCAGCTGTTAATCAGTCGCAATTTACAGGTCTGCCGCTCACAGAGACTTCCGGTAGTCCCGAACTGGTGACCTTTAGATCTTCAGCTCTTATCTTCAGGCAAACAGAGGCATTAACCCTCTCGACTAAATCTTCTGCCCCGGGTAGATTCAAAGGCCAACCAAAGGAGGAATGCAGATGCACTTGCCTGTCTGGGGACATAGATTCTTTACCCCATATCCTATTATACTGCTCTGTGAAGCAGGAGCTGCGTACTAAATTTCTTGTGCCTCTGTTGCCTATCAACCTGGGGCAGAAGGAAGATCTGATATTACCGAACCTGCTGGCGGGGAAGGATGAGCCCCACACTAGCCAGATGGCTGTATTTCTAAAGCTATGTATAGAGGATAGTTATAATATTTGTTCTTAAGGTGTGTGTCATGTCTTCTGCATGTTGTACTGTTGTATGTTAAATTTATTATGCCAATAAATGTTCAATGTTATATCCTATATTTATCTGTTTTTCAAATTTTTATACAATCCTTCCTCCAAAGAGCTCAGAACTGTTCCTTCCTATGTATATGGTTACTTCCCTTCTTATGTATATGGTTACTTCCCTTCTTTTGTCCTCATAACAACCTTGTGGTAAGGTAGAGACATAGTGATTGGCCAAAGTCACTTAGGGCGCAATCCTAACCAACTTTCCAGCACCAGGGTCAAGGCAATGCAGCTCCAAGGTAAGGGAGCAAATATTCCCTTATCTTGAGGAAGCCTCCATAAGAACTACTCCCCTGCAGAATACAGAACATGCCCCATTGGCACCGCTAAGTCCGTGCTGGAAAGTTGGTTAGGATTGCAACCTCAGGAAGCTTCATGGTCAAGCAAGGATTTAAACCTGGATCTTCCAGGTCTAAGTCCAACACCAGAATTACTACACCATCTTGACTCTCAAGAATTGAGCCATCCTGGCTGAGGCCTACATGAGTTTCACAGATAAAACCAAAGTTAATTGTGTGGGCTGAGCTCCAAATAACATTTAGAACCTACGGCGCTTGAGTCCTACTTTGGACTTAAGGAGGTAAAGAATACAAACATGTTATTTGCCCTTTTCTATCTCCTCATCTTTTCAACTAGTTCTAAGTAGGTTATTTAAACCAAATCCAACGAGGTACTGCCCCAAACCATTTCTGATAAGGTTGATTTGATTTGAAGGTTTTAGGCTGGCAAGGGCTTGCTTTGAAGCCTTATGACACTTTACATTTTGAAATGTATAAATCAAAAGCAGTTTTTGTATCCCTTTTTAACATATCAAATACTGTGTTGGCTTGGCCCAATAAATAATTAATCCCATAAAGAATTTAAGAATCAAGATGATGAATGGCACATGGAAGGAATAATGCATTTTTTTGGAGCTAAGCTTACTTCCATCAATGAGATGAACTCTGACAAGGGTAGCAGAAGAAGGTGCATTCTCTCCCTTGATTGACCTATAATGGGATGATTGGAGATCAATTGCAAGGACCCAAAAGGTAGATGGCTTCCGTAATCCTTGCTTCCCGTGGATTTGCTACCTATGGATTTGCTTCTCCACATGGAGCAGGATTGCCACTTACCTTGTTATATTTGCAGTCTATCCGTGGTCTGCGTGCTGTCTGTGGCATCTAAAATGGTGTCCACAAATAGCTTTTTGAAGGTCTCTGTGCTATTTGTGGAGGTCATTTTGAAGGTCCCTTCTCCATTCAGAATGCCAACAGGGAGCTCAAAAATGGCTATGGGAAGCTTCAGAATTCCAAAACACCAGTGGATACCAAATCCGCATTCACAGAAGGGCCTTCTCATAAGGAAGAAGGATGTAACTCATGTTATATTAAGGCTAAAATCTTATGCAAATATACCTAGGAGCAAATCCTACTAAAAACTGTGGGCACAATCTAATCAACCTTCCAGCACCGGGGTAAGGGCAATACAGCTCTGGGGTAAGGGAACAAACATTCTCTTACCTTGGGGAGGCCTCCTTGACTGCTGCTCCACTGCAGGATGCAGCACGTGCCCCATTGTCACAGCTATGTCAGTGTTGGAAAATTGGTTAGGATTGTGCTCCATGGCACTTACTTCTGCGTACACATGCAAAGGCCAGCATTTGAGTATGTTTTGTATTTATTTGAAAAAAATTTTTATCCCATTTTTCAAATTATGTGTGTTTTAAAACGATTGCAATCCCATTCAAACATTTGGGCTGAAAAAGTATGATCCGTAGGACACAATCCTAACCAACTTTCCAGCATTGGGGTAAGGGCAATGCAGCTCTGAGATGAGGGAACAAACAAGTTCCCCTAATTTGACGAGGTCTCTGTAAATACTACTCCACTGCAGAATGCAACACATGTCCCATTGGAACAATTATGTCAGTGCTGAAAAGTTGGTTAGGATTGCGCCCAGTAATGGTATCTAAATGATTTAGCAACAGGTACTCACTTTTGATTGGCACTTGTGTCGGGGCCCGCCCACCGGAAGTGAGGTCATTACCGGAACCCAAGAACTGCCCCCAGGAACCACCGCGCCTCCTTGGTAGGCCACGCGGTGGCCCAGGAGAAAGCCCGGGAGTCCCGGGCCTTCTCCAGGGCCGCCGCACAGGCTACCAATTTCCCCCCCCCCAGGAACCGTCACGCCTCCTCGGGAGGGAGCCCCAGGCAGCCTACCTGCTCATGCTCCTGCTGCCGTCGGTCTCCCTCGCTCCGCTGCCTGCCTGCCTGCCTGCCTGCCTGGCTCTGAGAACGTGCAGGCAACTCAAACGTGCAGGCAATTCAAACGTTGCAGGGGGCGGAGCGGAGCAGAGTGCCGATGGAGTCGACGAGTGGGCGGGCGAATGGGCGGGGCCAGCCCTAATCCTAGGAACAGGTACGCGCGTACCCCCACGTACCCGCTACATGACATGTCTGATTGCGCCCTAAGTTGTAGGAGTGAGCAGAACATGATGTTTGTAACTATCCCTCCAAGCAGTTGCTTACATAGATGGTTTAATTACAGATAATCTAGGTTTTAAAAAATGAAACTAGCAGTCTCCTGGCATTCATCCATCCACCCAGAGAAATACTTGCATGGAATCATTGGTGATGATGTGCTGTGTCCAATATCCTGTTAATAACCAAGGGACTGTTAACAGCTGATAACTTCCAGTTTCAGAAGATGAAAGAGAGAGGATTTCTGTCAGCTGGGATAAAGGCACTAGATTACATATATTTCAGAATCTAACCCCCAGAAGCCCCCTTGTTAAAACCTATGGAAGAAAATAAAGAATTCGGAAGGCTATGCACAAAAATACATAATTTTGAACCATTGCAGTCTCAATAGAGCATCATGAATAAAACCCAGAAAATTCTACTTCAATTCAAGACAATAAACTTTTGATTTAAAGTATAATGTGTCTTCATATACAGCCAAACCTCCTGTTGTGCTCTAAGCACAACTGGGTGCCTGTTTATGTTACCCTAGTGCCAAAAGAAAATTTTTGAGTTGTGTTATAATAATCAGTAGTACTCTATTCTAGTTTTCATGGTCGAAACCTCAAAGCCTTTGTGCCTTTTTTTTAAAAAGCATGAAAGAGCCAATATGGTTTATAATGCAGTCCTATAGCTAAGCATGGGGAGAAAGGATCTGATCTGCTGCCTTGGGTTCTTTCTGGAGTGGAAAAGTGGAATGATGACGATACATTTTGTTGCACGTTATAAAAGGTGGAACAGCATCTTAAAAAGAAACGTGCAAGTAGGATTGCCAGACATCTCATTCCATGAGGGATCTTGTCCCTTTGTAAGTTATACAATAGGCAGCAAAGTAGCAAGTGCCTATGAGGTCTGCTTACACCAGTTATATCACTGTGATGAAATTTGGGAAGTGGCAGGACTCCCACACACAATCAGAACCATTTGGGGCAGTGACAACAACACGATGGTGAATGAGAGGGGCTGCTTGCATGGCACATTGCAGCACTTGCTGGAACAAGTAGCACAGCACAGGAAATAGCATAGCCAGAGGGAAGCAAAACAGTAAGTACTGCAGGCGCCGCATCGGGCCGTGTAAGCAGCCCCTCTCACTAGCCATAGGAGCTAGTCTAGGCAGCAACGGCAATGTGCAGAAGATGCTGTTTGGTTTGACGAGCACCTATGCATTGCTGTCAGGAATGGCTCTGATGGTGAGTAGGATGGCTGTTTACACGGTGCGTTGCAGTGCCTGCAGTACTTAACATTTTGCCCCCTCCAAAGTATGTTCCTGGCACAGGGAACAGCTGAATTGCACAGGTTATAGAAAGGCACACCATAGATCAGGGCCAACTCTAGGAATGGCGGGGCCCAATGTGGGGCATTCCTGTGGGGCCCCCCACTCACCACGAAGAGCACTTGTGGTGCCACACACAAAGTGTGGCACCTGGAAATAGTTGGTGGTGACAGGATAATGTCACTGCCACTTGCTTCCAGGAGGCCCATTTTGAGCACTTCAGAAGCTGGGGCAGCTGAGAGGTCCCAAGGTAAAGCTGCTCTGCTGGCCCCACTGACCTACAATCCTAAAAGAACTGACTGCAGCAGCAAGCAATATGCTCACTGCACTGGTGCGGGGCCCCCCAAAGCGCGGGGTCCAATGTGATGGCATTGGTGACATTGGCTTTAGGCCAGCCCTGCCATGGATGTTCTTTGAGGTCTGCATAGGTCACCAGTATCCTCAGTATTTTTCCCCCAAGGCTTTTAAAAACTGCATGATATTGTTTATGTACTAGACCTTCAGATTCAGTTGAATAGCAAATCCCCCCCCCCCAAAAAAAATATAGCTGAGCTATACTGCTCTACGGTGATCCCACTATGTGACATGATTGTAATGTGCTCGGATAATCTCAGTATGCTTCCACTATCTGACATGCTTTCCCACATCAATTTTTGGAGGAGGCATGCTGTTACCACCCCATCAACCAGATTCACACTCTCCAGGACTTTGCTTGTGTTTTTTTTTGCTAACATAACATAATCAAACAGACCTTTCACACAGTAAACCATGCAAAACTGCCAACCAGGAAATAGTTGGAAAAATAATGTCTTTAATATAATTATCACCGTAGGAGTGACTCTCAAAGCATATAATGGCACAAAGTTAGAAATGTCAATAATACTATTTAAGTCTGCAATATTCAAGCCCCTCATTTCACATTAGATGGTTTCAGAAATTTTTGCCAAAGTCCTTTTATATTTATTTCAGTAAAAATGCTCTTCAGGGAATGATGCATATTCTCACACTAGACATATTGCATTTTGCCTGTTGCAATTCATTTGGCAAGTTTTTAACATAGTTACAAAACAGAAAGAAGTAGGGCAACAATCAGGACTGAGAGTGCCAGTCTATTCATGTCTACTTGACATCAATGGGACTTACTCCCAGGTAAGTGCGGTGTTCACAAGAATGCTCTGGGTGTTGCGCGTGAACATGTGCCCTCAAACATGCACGCCTAGGGATCTTGTAATCTTTGGTCAGATGGCACATACTTTTCCCACTGTCACTAGGGCTGGCTGGCTGGCTGATGAGGCAAGCTGAAGCATGAATGCAGAGAGCTGAAATTCACCATCATTTTTTAACCCTGCTTGATGCTTTTGCTGTTCCCAGCTCAGCCATGCTGGCATTCTGTCCCCACTTCAGCCAGAGCCTCCTGTGCATGTCAGCTGCGAACTCTGCTTATGCTCTGCAGTTCTTAAAGTGGAGGCAGCCATAGCACAAGAGAGCAGCAAGCAGTTCCTAGCTGTTGGCCGCTAGATGGGCCTTGTCAGCATCCTTCTCCCTTTTTCCTCATAATTGGGATTGCAGGGGAAGCAATTGAAGTCCCAGCCTAAATGAGCAGCCTCAAATTCTCCAGCTGCTGGGTATGCAAAGCTGGGGATGGTGGCTGAGAATGTTGCTCTCTGTTTTTCGTTCTCTTCCACATTGGCTCCTCTTGTCTCCCTCTCTTTTCAGCCCCATTCCCCCAGTGATACCTTCTCTCATCTCTCCCCTTCTCCTCTTCTCTGCCCCTTCTTCCAGTGATGTCCCATAATTTCTACCAACAGTTTGTTCAGCCTTGCCATCTTCCCACCTCCACCCAAGATCACTCCAGTTTTCCTTCCCAACCCCCACAATTGTTGCATTTTTTTTTTTAAAAAAAATACCTGAATCTTTCAAGTGGGGACAGGAGAATAGTGCATGCTTGTGTGTGTTCACTCAGAAGTCTCACTGAATTCAATGGGACTTAGTTCCAGGTAAGTGTGTATCTAATTGTAACTTAGTTAATTTACAGGGTTTATATTTTCAGAATGGATGGTAGAAGGGTTTAACCAGTGGTTCCCAAATTTTTTTGACTGGCGGCTTCCTTGACCTACTGGGCTATTGGCCAGGGCTACAATCCTATACATTAAATATAATAGGGCAGTGTGTGTGTGTGTGTGTGTGTGTATTTGCTTGCAAGGCTTCCGTGGCTCCCCAGGGAGCCACAGCTCACAGTCTGGGAGCCACTGAGTTTAACAATTTCTGGCTTCCACCCTTTGTCTAAGCAGCACTATGTGTGTCTTAAAACCACGTCATACCAGTCAGGATTGACCCAAGTATGCAAGCAAAGCGCTAAGTATACTTTTCTAACTACAGGTTGAGTATTCCTTATCCAGACACCTTGGATAGGAAGGTGTCCGGATTTTGGATTTGTCTGGATTTCAGAATAATTGCATAGATGTAATGAAAAGTGCTTCCTCCTGCACTTTACATGGTGTGCCTGTGTTTGCTTTCACTTGATGTATAACTAAAGCAAATATTACAAAGATGCTGTTAGTCTCCATTAAGATTTGCTCCAAAGAAATTCAAAACCCTGCTAGCACTACTCCTAGAAGGTCTTATCGTTCAAGGGAAGGATGGTGCAGACAGACAAGAGCATAGCCAGAGTGGGGTGCAGTAACTATAGCAGGTGCCACAATGCACCCTGTAAGTGGCCCCTCCCACACACAATCTGAACCATTTGGCCAGTGACGGCAACAAGGTGACAAGTGGGAGGAGCTGCTTACATAGTGCATTGGTCACCTGCTGTTCTTACCACACTGCCCTGCATCTGGTTATGCTACTGCATGTAGTTCTAGCGTACACTTACCTAAGGGTTTTTTTTTACCGTTGTTCTCCAAGCCCTCCACTTTATATGTGCTATATCAATAAATAAGGTTCGTTCAAAGCAGTCTGTGTGTGTACCCAGCAATAAAAATATAGATTATATTCAAGTCATAAAAACTAAGACTAAAGGCTTTGAGCTCTTTCATTCCAATAAAGTTTTTGCCTCTGTTTCACTGCTGATAGAATACCATAAATTTTGTCATATTCATGACACAATTATAGCCAAACATCTGTTTGTAGTTACAAACCGACAAAGTATACATACTTTTTGTCGATCAATAGAACGCACAATAAATGTCAGGAAAGTTGACATCATAAATTAAACCTAATGATAAGATATTTGGATTCAAGGACAGGTTAGGACAAACTCTTAACGCTTACAGCAGCCAAAAGGAGAGGAATAAAAATTGATTTGGGAGAACGTATCTATAAACCCTCTTAATATCCTTTTTCATTGATACTCTTCTAACTTTTCCTTATCTGTTTTAAGCATGGTGAGGTGTTCTTTTTTTGTAAAGCAGCAGAACATGCCTGGCTTTGATTTTTGTCAAGGTTATGTTTGGAAAGCTTTTAACTTTATAGAAACTTTACAGAAACCTTTATAGAGGATTTTTTATGAGATTAACACATGGCGCAATCCTAACCAACCTTCTAGCACTGACATAGCTGTGCCAATGGGGCATGTGCTGAATCCTGCAGTGGAGTAATAGTCATGGAGGCATCCTCAAGGTAAGAGAATGTTTGTTCCCTTACCTCGGAGCTGCAGTGCCCTTACCCCAGTTCTGGAAAGTGAGTTAGGATTGTACCCACAGTGTAACAATGAACCAACATCATATTAGTTCAGCGTTGTCAGTGAAATATTAGTTTTTCATGTGAGTAGAAGTTTTTTTTGGAAACCGAGCCTCATTACTCTGCTCAGTTTAGATCGGGGTGTCAAACTGGTTTCATACAACAGGCCAAACAACATTCATGGCGTCTACTGAGGGCTGGAAGTGATGTCATTAAACAGGAACTGCTGTCATTATCAGGTGATGATCAGAAATAAGCACTTTTTTCCTCAGGAAACTTTTTTCTTTTACTCTGTCAGCTTGTCCACATGATAATAGGGGTCACCCTGTGCCTCTGCAGCTTCTCCCTTTCTCACCCCTCTTGATATGTCTCTTTCCCTATAATGTTCCTCACCTTCTGAGGCCTCCTTCCATCTCTCCCACCCAGCACCATAGCAGAAGCAGCACTGCTGAAAGGGTGATCCATGTGATAATTGAGGTCTCCTAGCACCTTGGCAATGTCTCCCTTTCTCACCTCTCTTGGTCTGCCCCTTCCCCTGTTCTGTTCCTCATCTTCTGAGATCTCCATCCATCTCCCTCTCAGCAGAATCAGCGCTCGTGAAGGGGTGGTGCTGTGGGAGAGCACAGTTAGCATTTGGGCTGCCCTTTCAGCAATAACAGAAGTGGCGCTGCTGAGAGGGTGCCCTGCACGTTAATTGAACTCTCCCAGAAGATGAATCACTTTGCAGCTGATGATGGTGCTGGAAGAGCCCAGGTATCACAGAAGCCAGACAAAGAGCTTCCGTGGGCAATATCCAGCCCATGGATCTTATGTTTGACACCCCTGGTTTAGATTGTTTTTAAGTAATACAAAAAGATTAAAAAGTACTTTTTTGTTGATCTTACTTGAAAGATTGCAAGTTGAATAAAAAAAAGTATTCTCTCACAATTGTTTGATATTTGAAGAACATTTTTTTCTATATTTAGGTTAGAAACAACGTTCATTCAAAATAATCAGGAAGATACATAAAACTATTGAGAAATGTCTTTTGACTTGTAGAAATATGTTTGGCCTTCCTTCAAAACTGGGGAAACATCCGTTTCTCCTAGTAAGTGACTCTGACATTCATTTCTGCATTTCACTTTTCTAGTCAGCTTCAACAACAATGGGCAGGTGTATTTCTTGCAACATTGCCTCTCAGCATCCCACCTTCACCTTTATCTGGTTAGGTGTGAGACCTTCTTAATGGGCAATGGTGATGTTTCTAGAATTCCCCCACACTGCTCAGCTACATCATATACTCAGTGTGCCCTTTCTCCCTCAGGTTGGTGTCTTTGAATTGGCATTATCAAGGTCAGTGGTTTTCAGCATTTTTTTACTCATGGTACACTGACCTCCAAGGACTTCTCTAATATGTCACTTCTGGGTTCCAGGAGACCTTTCTGAGTTCTGTGGTTCTGTTTCTATGGCACTGTCTGCATAACAGATTGTCTGGCCTCTTTCCTCCACCTGAGAAGGACGGGGGCAGGCAATTTGTTACTATAAACAGTTGCCCTAGAAACGGAGCCACAACGGAGGCATTCCTATGGCGGGGGGAATGCTAAGTCTTCCAGGAGGAGCCTGAGCTCCTGTGTAATGTGGCCGTACCCAACTCACCTCCATAGCTATTCGCAGATCAGATAGCAAAACCTCCCAGCCAGTTCTCCAAGCTGCAAATAGCTCTGAAGGGGAGGGAGTGCATTACACAGGAGCTCAGGTTCCTGCAAAATGTGATGTTTTGCCCCCCTTGTAGGAATGCCATTGAGCCACAGAAACTGAAAGAGTTTTTCACCTATTTTCAACCAATATGCTCCAAACTCCTCCAAAGACCTTTCATGGCACACAGGTGAAAAATTGCTGATATTAGGCTACGTAAAGGAGTTTGTGGGGGAGGGATTAATTACTGCACAAGCACACAAGATGCTACTTTTGGGGGTTAAAATACTTGAATAAAAACACAAAACACCACATTTTGGTGTTTAAGATATTTTCCAGAAATTAAAATTAATTTCCAGTTAGAAATAATATGGTGGCTGCATCTGCTGACACTTTGTTACCTATATCATTACCTAGTATACTTTTAAAGCATTTGAAGTTAATAAAAAATGAGAAATTGGAATGAGAATGTAGAATAAAAACATATAACACTGCAATTTGTTATTTTAATCAATTTTTTTTGGGGGGGGGATATCACCAAAAAAAAAAAAAAAACACCCCTTGGCATAAGCATAGCAGCATGCAACAGTTGCAGATCTGCTGATTTAAATGTTAACTAGGCTGTGTGTATTCTTCTTTCTGCAAACCTGTGCATCATATATATCTACTTATTTTTCTCACAACCAAATGGAAAGGTTATTTAGTATCAGCCCAAGTGCTACTTCCTGTATTTAATAAATCAGATATATTTTTGTGAAAATGCATTAGTGTCATCAACTTTCAAGACAAACATTCGTAACAAAGTCTTAATCTTAATAATGTCACAATGCAATGTGATTATTTTAACTGATTACTTCTGAGTTAGAAGAAAATGCTATATCAAACTTGACAAATGGAAATTTTTTATTTCTCAAGAAGAGTTTAATCAATTTAATGTGTCATTAAATTAATTGACATCTTTAAGATCCCAGTACAACCACGATTAGTTCTTTTGCTCATTTACCCAAAGCCCTGCATATTAAAAGATTATTGTCGAAGAATGAGTTGTAGACAGTCTTTGCCATAGTTCCTAATACAGAGCACAATCTACCACATTGTTGCTGACTGTTTTCAGTCCTTGAATTGAAAAGGAGATGTCAAGGAAGCTGGAAACTGACCAAAGGGAATAGAGCCCACTGGTTAGCACTTACCATACCCCTTCCTGCTGTCCACTTCCTGAATTTACTGGGCAACTGAACAAACTGAACAAGTGGGATGATGAGTGATAGATCTTTCTATTGCCACTATCCCAGGTTAAGAAAGCCAGGCAGAGAAAGGCTGTCTGGAAAAAATCACCCTCCAAGGAAAGAGCAGAGCCCCATGGTTCTTTTTTAAAACACAATTTTAAAGCCCAATCTTAAGGTGCAATTCTAACCTGGAGTTAGACCGGCACAGTTAGGCCAGCACAAGGGCGTTGTGTAAAGCACATTTGGACCACTCTCACGGTAAAGAAGGATGGCGCACATCTGTGTGCTGGCCTCTCTGACTCTGAGAGTGGGCCAAACCTACTTTATGGTGTCCTTTGTGCCAGCCAAACTTTGCTGGCCTAATTGTGCCAACCTAACTCCAGGTTAGGATTGCACCCTTAATTAACCCACACTGTGATGCAGCTGCACCAATGTGGCTACTGTGCATCCTGCAAGGGAGTTTTGGCTTCTGGAGACCTGCTTGGGATAAGAGAACATTTGTTCCCTTGCCCCAGATAAGCTCCAGCAGCCACCATGGATCAAGCCTGGGAAGGGGGTTAGGATTTGATGGAAGCCACTGTTGCTGAACTTTCCCCCTTCCTGGACCCAGTTTGCTTTCCCACCTCATCACTGCCCTAGTCCACCCAGCCCTGCTCCATTCCAAGAAGATATAGAAGGAGCAGTGGTGGGATTCAGGGGGCTCGCCCAGGTTCTATAGAACCGGTTGTTAAATGGCCGGGCCCTGCCCACTCGCTTACCTCGGCTGGCTTCGGGGTTTTTTTGGCTCCGGCTATGGCGTCATAGAACCAGTTGTTAATTTATTTGAATCCCACCACTGAGAAGGAGGCTGCAACAGTGGTGGCAGCATGTGACGTTTGTAGCCAGCACCTACAGATCCAGAGGCTTAAAGATTTTTGCAGATCCTACACTTTTGCAGATCCAGAGGCTTAAAGATTCCATGGAATTAGCATGTGTAGCATGATTAAATTAAAATTGAAGTATTTTGTTACTTTCTTTGGGCCATAATTTCTTTTTGCATGAGAGAGGAAATATCTCTCGTAAGGATCTCCGGGCATAAATCTAACCTGCAGTTAGGCCGGCACAGTTAGGCCAGCAAAGTTTGGCTGGCAGAAGGGACATTGTAAAGTACTTTTGGACCACTCTTGGAGTCAGAGAGACCAGCACACAGAGGTGCGCCATCCTCCCTGACTTGGAGAGTGGTACGAACAAGCTTTACAGTGGCTCATGTTGCACTTTTTCCGCCCCCACACACATACAGTTTGCGTAAGAGATGTATGCTTCCAAATGCTTCAGAGTATGTACCAGGAAGTCCTAAGGCTGACACATATTCAGGAACTTGTCAGTCCACACAGCATGTATTGATTATGCTACAGTATCGCTGCAGCAAATTCTGTTGCCAAGTATAGATTTTTGGGGAATTTATGGCCTGCCCCTCTAGTCTAAGTCAGATACTATAGTATACTCTACAACTTTACACACTCTACAATAGCTGTCTTCCTCTTTTCAACAGAGTAGAGATTCACTCTTCTCTTCAGCCAAGAAGGTGGCAACATCAAAACTAGACTTCAAGCTAGGTCTAAGAACCCATTGGATTTTAGAACTGAGTCAAGGATTCTCTGACCTTTCCAAGACTTTCTGACCTTTCCAAGTTGAAGACTCATCTGACATTTTCAAAACTTTGCATGTACTTTTCCTGCTGCACATAAGCCTCCCACGTAGTTTTGACTGCTGCTCTTCATGTTCAATATGGTATCTGTCAAAGAAATTCCCAATTTTCAGATCAACGTGGACTCATGTTTTTATATAGGGAAAGACATTTCGTAGCATAGAATGTTATGAACTAGGGAACCCAGAATAAGGAAGGGCGTATGTCAAAGAGATTTGCAATGAAGGGTTTTAAAATATATTGCCTAGCAGCAAAAGTTCCTATCAAAAAACTTGTCAGATATGCATTTTATGTCATGGATGTTGTATAACCAGACAGTTTCACTTTCCCCTTTTAGCATTAACCTTCTAAGCTTGAGGCTTGATGGCAGTGACTAATGCATTGTATATAGCGATTAGCTTCCCAAGTGAGCGACATATACACACATTTGTATATTATTGCTTCTAGGACGGAATGGGGAATCTGAGAGTCACCAAAAAAGGAATTCGGCTTGAAGGTATATCTGAATTTCTACTTCCGTTGTATGTGAAGGAAATCCATTCTCGAAAGGTAGGTTCCAAGATCTGCTTTGCTTACACATATGCATAGGTTTAAGTGACTTTTAAAAGCTAAACCACTGGATTTCCAGTTCCCCTTTTTAATTGAGATTTGTGTCTGATTCCAAATGAGTAGTCATTTAGATAGAACTGGCTAAGGAATGTACAGGTTCCACTCGCATGAAAGAAAAGTTTTCATTTGACAATATCCTCCAATATTTCCCAGACAAAAATCAGTGCACTTCGTTATGTTGTGTGTAAAGAACATTCCTCAAAATGGAGTAGAAGAAAAAAGTATCCCCATATGGGCCAGTAAATCATAGCATCTACTCTTCAAGTTCGTATTTTCTCCTACTACTTTCATCCAAATCTCACTCCCAAATGCTATAAATATCAAAACTGTAGCAATTGTGTTATATGTGGCGATAAGGTCATAAATCAATTTAATTATAGTTTTAATCAAGAAATCATGGACACTAGTGCTCTATCAGAAAACTACATCGGTTTGGCAGATATGCATCAGTATTTAACACTGAATGCTAAGTTGTATCTAGACATAGTGGAGAAGATCAGTACATTTGGAACATGGGCTTGGCCTATGGGTAGCTATTGTGAACAATCTTGCATTAATGGCATAGCAAGTACCATCCTTATGGGTATAACCAAGAAGAATAGACTGTCTTTTGAAGGAAATACTTGGCACCGTATTTTGGATGAACACAGCATTCAGATCACCCCAATTCAATTGAACAAATTTATACAGCCAGGTTGCCCAACCTCGATACTGCACTGACAAACCTGATCATAGGCATGTCCATTGGGAAGTAAATTCCATTCATTACAGTGGGTTTTCTTCTATGTATAGGCCATAATGTAACACAGACTAAAAGCCCAATCCGATCTAAATCCTCATGTGGCGATGCAGCAGTTCCAGAGCACCCTCATGCTATATTCCATGGTGGATTTTTAGCCTCCTTGGGGTAGAGGTCTCCTTAGGGTAAGGGGACATTTGTCTCCTTGCCCCCAGGGTAAAGTCCCACAATGTATCTGGTACAATTCTGCACTGATCTATGGAGACTGATCAGGCTCTGAGAAGGGGGTTGGATATGGTGCATGCTGGTGCCACTGATCCCACCCCCTTCCTGGGCCTAATATCCAATCCTCTGCCCCATCTCCTTCCCATTCCATGCCCTCATCCCTGGGTCAGCACTGCTGTGGCGAAAGTCCCAATTGCAGCCAGTGCGTGCAGGAAGAAAGAGGTCTTCCCACCTGCACATCTGGGCCTTATGCAATTGCAAAGCTTTTTACAGTGTTTTTGCAGCAGCGTGCACTGTCAGAACATGCGTTCCACCAGTGCTGCATTTAGATGGGATTGCGCCCATAAGGCTGCAGTCTTATGCAGATGAGATGGTTAGACAGTGTCACCGAAGCGATGAACATGAAATTGGGCGAACTCCGGAAGCTAGTGGAGGACAGGGAGGCCTGGTGTGCTGTGGTCCATGGGGTTGCGAAGAGTCAGACACGACTTAGCGACTGAACAACTGTTTTCAATCAGCTTAAGCATGCATCAGATTGTGACATTACTGTGTGGCAGATAATATTTTCAATAAGTAAAACATTACATCCAATAATACACCAGATACAAACTATCCATTATATTATTGTTTAGTATGTAATTGTTTTACCTCTTAAACTAGACCATTATTTAAAAAAAAAAAATCTCACGGATCCTGACACTATACATGCTACAGAGCAGGACCACTTATTTCAGTTCAGTCATGTGGGAATGAAGTCCTTAAAGATATATTTTTAGATCTGCTTCTCTCAGTTCCTGTGCTTTCTCCAGCATACCAATGCTACCCCGTAATCAAAGAGCAATGCTAAAATGTTTGGAGTCAATGAACTGTAGAGAATTTTGATGTGCAGAACTGTTCCAATGTTGTTAGGAAGGAATGGCTATTTAAATACTTGCCTGCATTGGAAAAGCTACAATACACACTGGTTCTAATGCCCTCTGAAGTTAACTGTATGCTTTTTATAATGTGCCCCCATCCGCTGTTGTTCAGAAGAAGTAGACAACTTCCTCATTTGGGGCTATAATACCATTGTGTCGGGAGCTAAACCTATTTAGCACTAAGTGCCACAACCATTTAGGGCTGATATGCTTCTGGTGATACAGCCACATTTCTTGGCCGTGCTAGAATGCGATAGAATGTTGAGAGCAAACATTGATGGATCATCATTCTTCAGCCTTATCCATTTGATTCCTTCCCCACTTCTCTCCAAGTTTCACCCCAAAACCTTACCCTGGTTCTCTTTCTCTCTCACACTCTTCCACATCCCTCTCTTTGGTCTCTCCCCTATCCAGTATTTCACTGGCTCCACTCCACTACTCACTCTTCCCCCTAAAACCCAAATTAAGCAAGATATCTATTGCATTTTGGAGGACTGTGTGTTTAGAAAAAACAAAGTAATTATTACTAGCATGCAAGAGAGGGCCCCGTTCAGATCAAATCCATAGTGGTGCAAATGGCAAAAGCCCCTTCTCCCCATGCTGGTCCAAATGCAAATTGCATGCATTCCTGTTTATTTTAGAAAAATCAAGCATCCAGGTCCCAGTTGTGGAGCAGCTGTTATCTAGTTTGGTCCTTTGTTTCCCATCGGAACTGGTGTCCATTCACTTATAGTATATAGCAGAAAGCAAAGGGATGCACTCAGGGGCACTATTAAGGCAGGGAAGACTATGCTTCTTCATGGTGACTGTGCATTCTCATGAAGAGGGCAACAAAAATGGTGAGAGGTCTGGACACCAAGTTATATGAGGAATCAGTGGCGTAGCTAGAGGGGGCAGACTGCATTGGGTGACACTCTTGGGGTGACATCACTTGTGGCCAAATCTTTATATTTACAAATGATACCATCATGTTACATATAACTCAGTAAGTCATTTAATACAGGATGCACTGAAACACAGTGTTTAAATATCTCTATTCTATCAAATGTTATACCCAGATAACCAAAAAAGGAAAACACAACTGCCTTATATCTCAAAGCTGTCCATTGAGATTGATTGTTCTGAGAGCCAATGGGATAGTGTTATGGCACAGTATGGAACCAGGAAGATGTTAGTATGAATCAGTTCTTGTTTCCATGTATCATACTCCTGCTAACTGGATAAAGAGACACTTTCTCAAGTAGTACTCCTCTTATGTTTAGCAGGGTATGAGTAACTGTCCCACTTCACCCCAGCACAGTGTCTTTTCTAGTGGCTGTTTGCTGGTGTTCTTCTACCCACTTGTAGATAAGTGAGTCCTTTTGGGACAGGGAGCCATTTAGTTATATGATTTTGTTTTTGTGAACTTATATGCTTTGTGAATTTTTTTGTTGAAAAGTAGTACAGAAATATTCTTAATAATCAGCAGTAAAACTAGAATTCCTTTCTGGTTGTACGGGTGTAATCAGGTTGGCCACTGTTTTTTTCTTGGTTACTAATTTTTTTGGGTGACCTATACAGTTATACAGGTGGACCTCCATAGCCACAGATCCAGTATCTGCCGTTTCACTTATCCACAGATATCCCATGAATCAGGGGGGACCCTCTGTGTCCTCCATGACCCCATTACAAGTACCTTTGTTTACTGTAGTAGTGTTTGCAGCATGGGTGCTTCTTGCTTAACATTCTTCCTTAACCAAAGAACCAAATGTGCAGGCAACCAGTCAATATGGGGAGCACCACAAGTCACTGCACCAAGTGACACCAACTCTAGTGGGGTCCCTGTTGGGAAGTAGTACACCCTGTTGGGTGTAGTCGGTCACTGGCTTAAATGGCTTTTAAAGTGGATTCTAAACGTTCATGGTGGACTATTGGCCTATCGCTGGTTATTCACCATGATGGCTACATTGAACTTCTGACTACATGTATTGAACCTCTGACTACCTCTGAGGACTACATGCAGCAGAGCAACAGCAAGGGAAGGCAATGATGTTCATTCCCCCTGCTTGTGGGGAAATGTTCATTGCATTTATTTTCAGGCAATTATTAATATTCATTTCATGTCATGGCTATTACTGAAAATAATGTCAACAAATTATGGGCCCCCGGTGTCAAATGACCTAGCTATGCCTTTGTGAGGAATGTTTAATAAAAGACCTTGGTATCTTTAGCCTGGAGAAGATATGCCTAAAGGGAGATATGATAGACACCTTCAAGTATTTGAAGGGGTGTTGAGCAGAAGAAAGGGTTGTCTGTGGCTGTCTGTGGCTCCTGAGGGCAAGACTAGAACGAGTGGGTTGAAAGTACAGTGGACTACCGCATTGGAGGTTTTCAACCAGAGGCTGAATGTCCATCTTGCAGGGATGCTATAGTAGTATTGTGCTCAGTACGGGTTTGGATTAGATGACCTCAAACATCCCTTCCTACTGTAGCTTTCTGTGATTCTTTGATTTGTTTTTGTGATTCATTGCATGGCCTGCTTGAATGAAGCATTTCGTTGTTTTTAGAAGATAAAATCTTATTTAGTTGCACCGTGAAGACACTAAAACTGTATGTATCCTCATACACATCTGTGTGTGTGCACGTGCGTTGGATGCTAGCGTTGGATCGAAACCTTAACCAACAGATCAGTGTTTCCCAGACTCCTACAAGGGAAGTGGAAGGCAGCAACGTGATACCCAGGACCACGCTGCTGCCAGGGATGAGAAGGTTATTTTCCTAGTCACCCCAGAGCTGGAGTCCTGGGGAGCCTGGGAGGTACAAGGAGCCTTCCACAGGGCTCCCTGTGCCTCCAAACACATAAAAAACAGGCACTTCCAGTTTTACGATGAAAACTGGCTCTTTTTTCACATGTTTGTAGGCACATGTTCATACCTGCCAGGCTCCCCAGGACTCTGGTACCGGAGGCTGGCGAGTAGGAAATAAATCCTGCCATCCCTGGCAGCAGCGTGATCCTGGGGACTGCATTGCTGCCTTCCCTCTTCCCCACCCCTTAAAGGGGCAAAAGCCTCTGCTTCCCAGGCTAGTGTGTTGCGACACACCAGTTTGGGGACCACCGCAATAGAAGGTCGTTGAAAATGTTTTCTGTTCACAGTTGGTTTGAGATTCCTTATTAATTCTGACCACGTGAAAAGAAACTGTTAGAACACTGACGCTTGAAACAGGAAAAGCTAATTAAGCATAATCTTTAAGTAAATCGTCAGTAATGAGGTCGCTTGAGTGTATTCAGAAAATGCAAATACCATAACTCTGATGAAGTACTTGACACAATCAAAAGTTTATAGTTACATAAATGACCTCTATATACTTTTATTTGATTTTATAGTTGCACAAATGAACCTCAATATAACTAGTGTTTTTTTTAAAAACAAAAAGGAAAATGAATTTTGATTAAAATGCAACCCCATGGGTGTGAATCAAAGTAAAAATTAAGATACTCCTAAACAAAAAAAAAAAACCCACCTCACTATTCTAGGGAAGGTATCAAGCCTCTCTTAATCATTTCACCACCTATCTTCCTACATACAGTATATACCCACATACATACATATATCAAACTGGACCACAGAGGGCCTAAGAACAGAACTGTAGGCTGTTGGTCAAACAGTATTTGTAGCAGTGAAGGGGCCTGATTTTGAAAAAGAGTAAACCTGTCAACAAATTATTCACAGATTAAAATACATTCCCACCTCTCTGGGAGAGTGAGTGGACGCTTTGTCCCCTCCTTCGTATTAAGACAGCAGTTTTCAACCAGTACACTCTGAAAGGTCTGCCGCGGGAGTTAGAAGCACAGCGGTGAAAATCACTGAAAAATTCTTCCGGGTTCTGTGGCTCTGTCTCTAGGGCAGTAGCGCCAACTCCATGGATGCTGGTATGCTGTCAGCACTCCCAATAATTTTTAGTGGGTGCTCCCGCACCACCAATGTTTGGCACCCACACAGAGCGCAGCACCCCCATGTCCGCGCTGTATTTAAGGTGCTGCGAGGGCAATGGGTGCCACTTTTCCAGGGATGCAGAATTTGCCAGTTTCCATCATGGCGCCCAAGGAAGTCCCGCTCTGGCAGCAGCAGTTTAGCCAGGCTGTGATGAGAAAATGGAAGCTGCAGGCAGCAGGTGTCAGGGGTGGAGCGCAGGTGCATTGCACTGTAAATTGTGCCTGTGTGCGTAGCAGCCTCGTGGTCAGCCTCAGAATGCATGCGAGTGAGCAGCCTTCATTCGTGTGTGCAGCCTTGTGATCTCCTTATCGTTCCTCACTTCCTCCACCTGGCTCTGTATGCCTGGTAAATCTGGAAAAGGGGTGCAATCCAGCACAAAAGCACCCCAGCTTTTTTTTTAAGTTCCAATATGGAGGGGTTGCGCTGGCTTCTCTTACTTCCTCTCTGCTTGTTTTTGCTGGGGGAGGGGGCCAGAGAGAGAGAGAGAGAGAGAGAGAGAGAGAGAGAGAGAGAGAGGTTGTTTTTTTAAGACACTCCTGCATGAAAAGGAGAATGAAATTGTTAAAAAAACAAGAAAAAAACAAGACATTCCCGCATGGAGATTGGGCCTTGGGGCGGGGGGGGGGGACTAGAAAGAAAGAGAGAGTAAGGTTGTTGTTGTTTTCTTTTTTAAAAAATGCTCCTACATGGAGATGGGTGGCTTGTGGGGCTTGCTTGTGCTGGCTTTTCTTAACATCCTTATTTTCGCTCAGCTGGGGGTGGGGGCGAACAGATGATCTGTGATTGTGTGTGAGTCAAATAAAAACACTGTCTGCAAGGAAGCGGAGACTTGCACTGGCTTCCCTGCTTGTTTGAAGAGGGGAAATAAAAGAGTGAGCGAGTGTGTGCACTTGTTTGTGCCAAGTGCCAAGTCCAGGTGCCAAATCTTCTGGAGCAATTTCTGGAGCAGTTTCCTAGTTGGGTGCGAAAACTGTTGGCTGCAGCGCAGAACAGTAGGATTTCGTCACTGCTGTGCCGTGCAGGGAATAATTCTGGCATGTCAGGGTTGGAATTTAGAGGCCAGTGCTTTAGGAAAAGAGAACTATTGACATGAATGTGCAAAAGTATTGGTCAGAAACAACTTGGTTCTTCTTACTCTTGGGGTTAGTTTATGACAGATTATTAATCTGATTTTTTTTTTAAATGAGAAATTTGGGGAGTGCTATGGTTACTGCTATTATTCTTGTCCAGTTTTCTCTCTTCTCCCACCACACTTTTTTTAACTGATTCTACTCACCTGGACATTTGTACAATATCTTCCAGGCTACTAGAAGTATTCTGGTACTTGATCTAGTGAAAAGAAAATATATTGTGAGCCTTTTGTACAGCAGCCTCCTATTATTAGAACTTCGTGAACTTTAAGTTGCTTCAGTCTGCATTAAAGACGTGTTTGTCTCCTTACATGTAGTGCATTAGAATGATGTTACTTTGAATGTCTCATTTAGCCAGAAGAATTGCCATGTGCTCTGTGTTATGCATGGCAATCTCTGGGGAAAACAGCAAAATAAAAGCACCACCACCACCATCCGCAAAACAAAGCAAATCCCCAGTTAACTCATGTGGGGAAAAAAATGGATTTAAGGTAAATCTACAGTTGTACAGAATGCATAATATGGGGTAATCTTTTTTTGTTTTTATGTTGTGGTTAGGAGACAAAAGGGGTAGAACCCTTGTGGGAGGATAGGGAGGCTTAGGACTGTACACTATGATTCTGATCCCTATGTGTGCGTGCGCATGTGTGTTTATTATATGGAACACTTACATTTGTTTTCAAAGGATGAGCATAAGCAGGCATGGCCCACCCCTGACCTTGTTGTCCCATGATGGACTCCAAAACCTCACTTACCCAAAACCTGCATGACACCTGCCTAATGTGACCGATTTCATTTTATTATAATAACTTTAAAATATTATACAGTATATCACTATTTAATATCACAACCCACAAACTTCAGTCTGGGGTAGGCAAAAACCCCAATTTTAGCAGATGGCAAAAAAATTTCCTACCCAGCCCCGCTTTGGCGGCCTACTTAGTCTCAGACCGCAATCAGGGCAGGAGGGTGGGGAAACACAGCCCAAGCCCAACTGAAGAGCCAGCTTGGCATTGCCTCATGGCCTGGCTCCATCCTGTCTCCCAGCCAATCGGCTAGGAGCATCACTTGGTCTCTGCCCAATGTGGAGGCGGGACCAAAACTGGCAACTCATTAATGTGAGCCACTGACTTAAACATTCCACATAATGTCTACTTGGACTCTTAGTTTCCTCCCAGCCCAGTGGCATTCCTAGAGGTGGAGCAAAACACTAAGTTTTTTAGGCTCCTTCTCGCCTGTGTAGAGTGATCCCTGCCCCCAACTTCAGCGCCATTTGCAGCTCGGAGAGCAAAGCGTAGGCATCTGCTCCATTTTCCTTTCATAGCCGCAAATGGCTCTGAAGGCAAGGGGAAGGGGGCACTTTACATAGGAGCCTGAAAAACTTAGCGCTTTGCCCCCCCTAGGAACGCCACTGTCATGACTTCAAATATGACCTCCTTCATTATTTGTACACCCAGTTTACACTGCCAACTTCTGGCACTGAATCTGAGGTTAAATAAAACAAACAGCTGGGTGGAAGGAGCAATTGTTACCCCTCAGTTCAGTGGTGAAAAAATCACCATGCAAAAAAAAAAAATGCTCTGTACTGTGAAATGACAGTTCTCCACAATACTAAAAAGGAATCAGCTAGGCAGGTTGCAGTTTCTAAAACTCATGTATTCACATGTGCTTGTACAAAGTTTTGGGGCAGATGGTCTTAACACTGACAGGTTACATCCCTGATGTTTGCATGGGCCCAAAAAAGCATTTCTGTTGAACCTAATAGACAAAGGTGAACCAAGCTGTCCAAACAAGAGGTTAGTTTTAAATTTCCTATCAGTCACAAGGATGCTTCTAGCCTCAAAGGAGAACTAGTCACCTCCTCCTTCCAGTGTGCAGGCATAGGATGTCACTCCAATGGAAAATCTTACCCATCAAATAGGAACCTTTCAAGGTCGGTAAAGACAAAAAAAGGCTCTTTGAAACCTAGCTATCTTTTCTAAGGCTCTTCAAAAACATTTCAGCTCACTCTAGGCCTTCTCAGAACGAATTCTTGTTCAAGCAGCTGAGTGGCTGTGATCAGTACAATGTTCCCTATCACAGCACCCTGGAACTACTGTTGATTTTGGGGTTTTTGTTTGCGTTTTGTTGGAAAGAGTGCTTTGAGCCCCTGTAACAAAGGTAGTTTCACCTGGGTAAGCAATCATTGTGACTACTTGTAAGGGAAATTGTCTAAAGGAAAGAACAAAGTCTTGTTTTGATTCATTAGCACTCCTTAGAGTTGCTGAATTTCTCAGTTTATGACCTTAGTTATTGCATTTAATTGGAGAATTTTCCAGCTGAGAGGAAGGTACTTATAGGTAAGTGGAGGAAACAGGTCCTTCTGTGTGTGTCGTCTTTATTTTATGTTTTTGCAGGCTATGTAGGCTATCATCAGGGTTTGTTGATTTATATAACACTCTTTGCCCACAATAGTCAATAAAAGTAAAGGGAAAATAAGAATAGAAACAGATTAAGAGAGAAGAGGCAAAGCCAATGGAACTTGTTCTGCTCCCCTTTAAGGCTGTTGGGATCAAACAGTACAAGCACAAAAGCATGATCCTTTCTATCGTTGCTTGGAAGTAGGCCCATTGGCTACAAACTGATAATTTGCAGCCTAATCCTGTGCTGTGATTACGGCAATGGACACCGTCTTCTGCTGCAGTAAATGCAGCTGTGCAGCCGCCAATGGCACCCCATTGTCAGGCGATTTGGAGCCACTGATGGAATACATTGGCAGCTCTGCATGCCTGCTGCCATGGAATCTTGCCCACACCAACTCCAATAAGTTGTGTCATGGGTGGAGAGATGGAGGTTCTGGGGAGGTTTGGGGTGGGGATGGCTCAGGAGAGGGATTATGCACCAGGATCCTACCCTCGGTTTCCCAGTCCACCATGCCTCACTTCTTTCTCTGAATTTATGCCAGCTACATGGTTGATGTAGTTCCAAGGAAACTCATAGGCCACCAAGAGGTGATAGGGGCGGAGAAGGAGGCAGATCAGGCTTGGGAAAGGGTCGGGCTCAGCAGCAACTGTACTCGCCTGATCCACCTTCCTGGGGCAACACAGACTTGACCCATGGCAGTTGCTGTAACTTACTCCAGGACAAGGGAACAAATGCTCCCTTATCCCATGGATGTCTCCAGAGGTTGAAACTCCCCCATGGAATACATCAGGACCCACAGTGGTGCTATTACATTACCACATGGGGAATTAGATAGGATTGAGCTGTGCATATGTCCCATACACTGTTGTGCCACCACAACCTTATACTGCAATCCTAGATACATTTTCCCGGGAGTACCCCCCCCACTGAACCCAGTGGGACTTACTTCTAAGTAGTCATGCATAGATCTGCATTGTAAACCTGCTTTTTCAAGATCTGAAGCCCATTGCCCTGTTTATTGTAAAAAAAAAAATAAAGATGCCAGAATGAAATTCGTATAAAGAAAAACAAGAGAACTGTTGTAGAATTCTGGCATGACATTATGTTGTGTCTGTGTGAGTTAGCATATGTGCAAATCGTGCTAATTTTAGTAGTGACTGAACTTGTCGACCCAGCGTAATGTGTCAGAAAATTATTCTCTGGGAAACCAAATAATCCAAGAATCCAGAGCACTGCTAAAAATAAGGCTTCTTAATTGCTTATCTTTTTTGCATTCATCTATTTTCATTGTTTCTTTGATTATACAATAGCACTGTGGTTGCTGAAACTGATTGTGCCCCAAAAGATGTATTACTGAAATAGGCAAAATGTATTTTCTATATAACTGAAAAAATGGATTCTTTCCAGTCTGGCTTATCAACAGCAATTTGTATTGTATTAGTATAATGACTATAGTTGTTTTGTTTACTGATTATACACAAGATGCTTGGAACGTGTCCATAATACGCTTCTAATGCTCAGGAAAATAATCTTAATTAGCTTTTATCTCATTATTGAGTAAATGTTCACTTTTTGACAAAGTATTTCCTTTGTGTGTGCATCCAAATTCTTTGCTGATATCAGCCTTTGGTGTTGATGACTAGCATTGTTATGCGAATGATGTCTCAATGAATGTGGTGTTTGATTTCATGTTCCGAATGAATGGCATATCATTCTATGTAGATATTACAATATAAGCATGCAGATCCCCTGCTACTAAGTACTGACTTGCTATATATTCTGAATGATTAATGTTGACAAATTTCAGCTTGACAATGCACCTTCTATTTCATTTTCTGCAGCATCTTTTATACATTCCGACAATAACAGACATTGTCGGTATAGACCCATTGCACTGATTGTCTTTATTCCAACATTATACCTTTAATATGCAGATATGTAATAATATCTTGTCCTCAGACATGCAGATGACTTTTTGAGAATGCCCTGATAGGGCAATCCTATATTTGAAGCTCAAATACTTTGGCCACCTCATGAGAAGAGAAGACTCTTTAGAAAAGACCCTCATGCTGGGAAAGATTGAAGGCAAAAGGAGAAGGGGGCGGCAAAGGATGAGATGATTAGATAGTGTCACCAAAGCAATGAATATGAAATTGGGCGAACTCAGGAAGCTAGTGGAGGACAGGGAGGCCTGGCGTGCTGTGGTCCATGGGGTCACAAAGAGTCGGGCACGACTTAGCGACTGAACAACAACAACAACAACAACAACATTGGCTTACTCAAAAGTAAATCTCAGTTCAATTTGATTTACTCCCAAGTGGATGTTGTTACGAGTGGGGTGACTCAGGCCCCTGAATCGGGTTGGGTAGAACTCCAGAATCCCGGGCTATCCCCAGGAACGGAAGGAGCCCAGGTCTTGTAGTAGGGAATGCTTGCAGTGTAGGCAGCTCACCAGCAGGTACGGCATATCTGCTTTAAGAGGCGAAGAAGTCACAACACACATTCCTTTAGATAAAAGGTTTGTATTGTGAAATAGCTTACAGTCACATTCCAGGCAAAAGATAAGAGGTTGTTCACATCAAGGCAGCATAACAGGATACATCAGATGGTTTACTGGT
Organism: Lerista edwardsae; assembly: GCA_029204185.1. Classification (NCBI taxonomy): domain Eukaryota; kingdom Metazoa; phylum Chordata; class Lepidosauria; order Squamata; family Scincidae; genus Lerista; species Lerista edwardsae. The sequence goes on along the minus strand of JAJKFI010000003.1, from coordinate 10,840,601 downwards.
ACAGCAGTTGGTAGAACAACGGACAGTGTTTCCCCTCCTCATCGTTAAAGACTCACAAAGGAACTGGGACGCAGCCCTTCCTTTAGTACCAATTTGCTGCTCCTGCTGCCCAATCAGGAGTCTGATTGCAATTCCATGAAGGATGTGCGGAGTTGCACGTCCCACCTCAACACAGGAGTACTAATTAGTGCTTCACTGTTGGCAACGCAGGCGCATTAGCTTGCTGGCCTGTTGCCATCAGTTGTTCACAGAGGGAACAGAGCAATCCAGGGCTGGCCCAAGTTTTGTCCAGTCCTGACAGGTGTATATAGCATTGCAGCCTTAAAATAATGCCCAAAGCCATTCTGTGCTCTTTGCAAGTCTTGGGTTGATATTTGTGACTGGATAAAGAGAAGGCTGTCACATCCATTTGGGCTCTGTCAGGATTACATTTTGTTTTTTTGGAATACATAGATCCCTATTCTCCGCCACCAGCTCCAATGCAGCTATGCCAAAAATTCCCATGGGTGGAAACAAATGGCAAACAGGAGGTAAGTCTAATATGTTCATACTAACCCCTGCGTAAGCCCTGAGGCTGCGTATGGGTCTCCTTGAACATACGCTACTAATTGGGGGGGGGCGTATGTCCAAGGAGAGAGAAGGGACAGGAAGGTTTGAAATGGAGTTACATTGCCATTGTATCCATCTCCCTACTCTGTTTTCTCTCCCCACCCAGTTATACTCCTAGTCCTCCCACTCCCTCCCTTTCCCCCTGACTACCATTGCCAGGGGGCCGCAGTTGACTTACCAGTGCCGCAGGGTCCTGGCAGCACCACTGCCACATGGCCAGCGGCACTTACCATTTCCAGCAGTTGCATGGTTGTGCTCTAAACAGCATCATGTTTGCAATGCGATGGTTGGGCTGCACTGCCAGAATGCTAATTCCAGCAGAGCAACCAGATCATAGGACTGGACTATTAAATGACTCCTAATAAGTTTTTATTATGAGAGCTCATTCATTTTTAAAGATTTGATATTTTTATATATACTTTTTAAAGACTTTGTTTCAAGGCACTGTTAAAATTTACAGAAGTGGGATACCAATAATTGAATATATTTAAGTGGGTATATAACTTTTATTTTCACTGGACTGTATGATTTTTTTTTTTAAGGATTATTGGTGCATGATTCTGTGCACACACAAATCTATTCCATATAACTCTTGACCCAAAATGATCACTTCTAAGTATATCAAACCATATTCTTTGATATCTTTTGTCTTTAATTATGGGACACAATAATTGCAGTAATGGCTACTTCTGTCCAATATAACCCATAGTGGTCAACATTATTTTTTCCTGGTTACCATTCAGGATTTTTTTTTAACTTCTTGTAAAAACAAAGTCATCAATACCATTTTGACTCCCAGCTTGATAGGACATCACTGTAATGACTTGGTTCATTGTCAATGAACATTATAAATAATGCTGCCTTAATTACAAATTCTGCCAATGGGGACCACTCATTCACACTTCTACTGGGGCCTGCACAATATTTGCCATGAAATGAAGTTGGCTGAACTCCACCACTCCATGGATCTTGATGATTCATGATGTTGCCCTTGATCTTCTAGACTTCACAACAGCTTCTCTGAGGTCATTCATTTGCAGCACTGTACCTTTCAAGCACATCATTTTTAGTGTCACTGTGGCACTTCTTTTATGAGTTCACTGAGTTATTGCTCATTTGTGCAGGCGTCTACCTCTTTTACTGGAAATTGTGGCTTATTATTGCCCAAGATGTTCATTTGAACAGCATCTGGTATGATCATCGGTGATCTAATTCCATCTTCTCATGTACTGAGTCAGTGCGCCAGGATATCTGAAGTAAAGAAAGCCTGTTAGGAAAGCTTCCAGTTTAGGATTTGACCAAATATTACTTCTGTGCAATTGCTTAAGTAGTTAATGTTAGTTGGTTAATAAGTTTGTTAGCATCACAGTTTGCACAGTTTGTGTCAAATATTGGGGCTTGGTCACTACTACCAAGAGCAAGTTTTCGTATGTAGATCTTTCAGAGTCCTGAGTGTCAGCTACCTGGACAGGTGCAGAGTGCAACCAAAGATGTTTGGCTAAGTAATCAGGCTACCCAGATAAAACGTTAGCATATAAAAGAGCCCTGCCGGATCAGGACAAAGGACCATCTATTCCAGGATCCTGTTTCCCACACTGGCCCACCAATTGTCTCTAGAAAGCCCACAAAAGCAGGAGAGACTGGCATGTTTTCCGTTATTGTTCCTCTGCAACCTGTGTTCAGAAGCATACTGCTACTGAACCTACAGGTAGCAGAACTCACTTTAATAGACCTGTCCTACATGAATTTATCCGATCTACTTTATTTATTGATTGATTTACTAGATTATTACCACACACTCCCTCCCAACAAGGAAAGCTCTTAGGAAGATTCACAGAATATAACAACTATAAAGATAACATTGCAAAACTACTGAAAAAAATAACATTATAAAATATAATGTTTTATATATATTTTATTTTAAAAATAAATTTATTTTATAAAATAAAATAAAATTTTATTTTATATGAAATATAACAAAATTTTAAAAATATGAAATTTACAAGCCAAAAAGCAAAATAACAGAAAACACAGTATCAAAGAACAAACCCCAGTACACATAAAATCACACATAAAATCATACAAAAAGCCACAG
>JAJKFI010000003.1:10789280-10810296 GCA_029204185.1 Lerista edwardsae | reverse complement strand
TATTATTATTATTATTATTATTATTATTATTATTATTATTATTATTAGCCTCCCACCCACCCACCTATTCTCCCCTGATGCTGCACTGCTCTCTATCTCACATTGCTTCCTTTTCTTCCCCCCACTTTTAAAACTGAATGCACACTGTTGCCATGGCACTCTCTGCCCTTCCTCTCTTTTCAGTTCATCTGGAAGGAAAGAAGAAGCAGAATGATGTAATGCATGCTGATTGGCCTCCACCAGACAAGAAGAGAAAAGGAAGGTTGGCTATTCATATGCCACTAATGGTAAAAAGTGTTTTCACATTGAGAGAAAATGCACAACATGTATCCATTCACAAATGAATTCACTCAAATGTGTTTGCTTTAGTAAGATGGATATATTTTAAAATGTAATATCCTAAAAATATGACTATCCCATTTCCTATTTATGCCTTAATTTCAGGTACTGAAGGGGCAGTGTTTGAGCACTCTGTGGAGACACCCCATATCAGAGCTGAACCTTCCCAAGACCTCAAGTAAGTGTTTCAAGTGCGCCTTCTCGGTGTTGTCTTCAAGCATGAAAAGATCAAGTAATTGTGCACTGTTTTCTAGACTAAGAGATACAGCAGTGTTCAGTTTAATAGAAATGAATTTTACCTGTCAGATTCACAATACACAAAAATGAGAATATTTTGCAGGTAAATGAAAAGCAATTAGACACAGATAAATTGAGTCGTTCAGACAAAAGAGCAGATGTTTTCTTTTCATTGTGATTCTGAAGCTTGTGTCAAAGTCATCAGAAATTGTGGAGGCTGAAGATTCATGTGTTACCACTCTGCTTTCAGAACTGATTTAAAATTGGGTTTACTTCTTGTTTTGCACAAAACAAATTCTTACTGAACCAAAGCCATAATGGGTTCTAATCAGTAATGGCATCTGAATGATTTAGCAACAGGTACACCGTTTTGATTGGCACTTGTGTCGGGGCCTGCCCACCGGAAGTGAGGTCATAGCCGGAACCCAGGAACCGCCGCGCCTCCTCAGTAGGCTGCACGGTGGCCCAGGAAAAGGCCCGGGAGTCCCGGGCCTTCCCCGGGGCTGCCGCGCGGGCTACCGATTCCCCCCCCCAGGAACCACCGTGCCTCCTCGGGAGGGAGCCCCAGGCAGCCTACCTGCTCACACTGCTGCCGCCATTGGTCTCCCTCGCTCCGCTGCCTGCCTGCCTGCCTGCCTGCCTGGCTCTGAGAACGTGCAGGCAACTCAAACGTGCAGGCAATTCAAACGTTGCAGGGGGCGAAGCGGAGCACTGCCGGAGTTGACGAGTGGGCAGGCAAATGGGCGGGGCCAGCCCTAATCCTAGGAACGGGTACTCGCGTACCCCCGCGTACCTGCTACATGACATGTCTGGTTCTAATGGTGCCTGGAGTGAGGCGATATTGTGATGTCACCCCTGTGTCACTGTGCTCCTAGCGCCACCACCCCACCCCCTGAGCTACCCTGCTACATACACAGGGTCCTTAATTGCTTCATTTCAGAGCCAACCAGATGCAGGGGAGGGAGGGGGGAGGGAGGGGGGAGGGAGGGGAACTCTTGGTGACAGCTTAGGGTGGATCATCTATGGGGTGACACATGGCACTTGCCCAGGATGCTGTTTGTAGATGGGTGCATGTGTCATCCCATACATGATCCACCTCTGTTCTGAATGCTCATTGAGCAGATGAGATGTTTAATCTGGGATTCTCGTATTTTCTTCTCATACTCCTTAGAGGGTTTCACATGTCATTGACATCTATCCATTGTCTACCTGTATTTTCCCTGTGCTTAAATTATTACCTTCATTAATGAAGGACATCTGTCCATCCTTGAGAGCAGTGATACAGCAGTCCAGTAGCCACATGTGTGGGCTGTTTTTAATGCTACCATTGCACCTAATTTTGAGAGGCACATGCCCAGGTGCAATAGGAACAAGGAAGAATAAAACGGTAAAGTTGGTGTATTGCATTCCCCAAACACTATCTCCTGGGTTGTCAAAAGGATGTTGCAATCACAAAAGGATGTGACAGCAAGTTGAAAAAGTAATGATTGACAGGTGCCACAAGGAGCACATCTGGGAGGGTCCATTATAGGCTATTTGAAGGCACTGAAGCCAAAAAGATGTGGAAGGGCAAACATACTTGAGTTTGTCCTTAAAAACTACTTTTCATTTCTTTTTTCTTTTTCTTGAACTGCTTTCATCCTTTGTGTTCTTGTCACACTGCATTTCCAAAGCTTGTCAAAGCCCACAATTCCAGAACCACTACAAACAGCACCAGAAATCTGGAGAACAACTATCAATGTCTACCAATACCTTGGCATCTACTCAGTAACCATTACTGCTAACAGTTGTTGAGGCAGTTGCTAGTAGTTAGTAACTACTAACTAGTGACTTCCACGACACTTTTGCATGCATTTGTAAAGCTCTATGAGTAAAAACTAAAGGTCACATTCAAAAACTTGCAATTAGCCTGTAGGTCGGAGTCTTAAAAAAATTAAAATAACTTCCCAGCTGAAGCCTTTTATAAAGTTTAGATGTGACTGTACTGCTGGGCCCTGATCAATATTTTTCTGTAAATGGCAAGGGAAATAAAACAGACAATTCCTTTCCATGTGAGGCTTGTTTTTGAAACAGTTCCATCTCTGCACATGTCAGGGAGGTTATGGTAAGAGTTCTTTTGGGTGAGCCATTTGCTTTTAAAAAGCTAGCTTTGGGTGTTTTCTGCTCGGTCTAAAGTGTTTCATCAAAAGAGTCTAGTTAACCTGGAATTACTAGAAAATGAACAATTAAGCAAAATTGTTGCAAAAGGAAGGGGTGGTTTGGCCACGCAGTATGTGGCTCACTGTCAGCGCTGAAAAGGGGTTAGAACAGGGGTGACAAACTCATTTCATTCTGTGGACCTAACAGCATTCATGCACCTGGTGAGGGCCAGAAGTGGCATTATTAAGCCGAGGGTGGCCTGAAATAAGCGCATTGTTTTCATGTAGGAACTCACTAGCTGCAAATGGCAGAACAGAAAATGTGCCAATTTGGATCATCCAAAGCATCCATTTGGATATGGAAGCATCCAAATATCACACGAGTTGCCCTTTTAGCAGCACTTCTTCTACTGAGGCAGCTCCGTGTCTGAGAGGTGGTTTGTGAATTGATGCCTTGGCAAAAGCATTGCTGCTGAAAGGGCAGCCCATGTGATAATTGGGCTCTCCCAGAACCTTGACAGCATCTCCCTCTCTCACTCCCTTCCCCCACACCGTTTCCTGTCTTCTGAAATCTCCTTCGATCTTTCCCTCCCAGGCCCTTGGCAGAAGCAGTACTGCTGAAAGGGCAGTGCTGGAAGAGTCCATCAGCTGATAAAGAATTTCCATGGGCCATATCCTATGGCCCCTATGAAGCAGTTATAATGAAGAATCCATATGTTGCAGCCAGGGATTTTTTCCCCTCTTTGTGCATTGTCCTTGCTCCCCTTGTAGAAGTGGTAAAGTGGAGGTTCCACACGGGGGCTTTTGTGCGGAGTTTTAGGGCAAAATATTTGCAGTAGGATTTCTGAGACAAGTCTTGACAAGGGCTCTTTCCATAAATACTATGAGAGCAGCAGGCTGTTTGCAATGTATTCTCATTGCATGCAAAGTACTCTTTTGCTATTGCCCTTTCATCAACGTACGTGTGTGTGTGTGTGTGTGTGTGTGTGTGTGTGTGTGTGTGTGTGTGTTGAGGCCAGAGAGGTGTAGCCTCATGCCTCTCACTTTGTCATTTCCCCAAAGCTGTAGAAAATTGAAGGTTCCCTGGCAGGTGAACACTATCTTCTAGGTCAAGCCCCCATACGGTTGGTATTTATACTTAAAAATCAACCCCAAACTAGACAATGGCCCATTCCTTGTCTCATCTAGTTTTGCCCTTAGCTTGGGATAAGTTCGACCCACTGCTTCTTGAAATTGGTCAACATGGTGACCACTTACAAGCCTTTTTCTTCCATGTCACCTTCAAAAAAAAAACCTGTACTATTGGCACCTTTGTTTCACTTGACAAGACTTCATTCCACCATTTCTTGTTTTAGGGAGGCTTATAGGACATGATTTAGAAAAGACACTCATGCTGGGAAAGATGGAAGGCCAAAGGAGAAGGGGGCGGCAGAGGATGAGATGTTTAGACAGTGTCACCGAAGCGACAAACATGAAGTTGGGCGAACTCCGGAAGCTAGTGGAGGACAGGGAGGCCTGGCGTGCTGTGGTCCATGGGGTCGCGAAGAGTCGGACACGACTCAGCTACTGAACAACAACAACATAGGACATGATCTGCCAATCTAGCAAGGAAAAACAAGAGGACACTATTCTGTGTGCCATACTTTTTATTCCACAGTTTTTAAAAAAACTATGAAAAATGTTAAGGGCCTTACAGATGCTTTCATGCACAAAAAAAGCATAGGAATTGTAAGTAGGGCATAATTTTTGAGTCCTTTAGTATCAGGTGACTCTCTTGGAACTCCTGGGATTTTAGAGATAAAAATGGTAATACTGTAATGGTAGTTCCTTACTTTTATTTTTCCAGACGCACATTTTCCCCCACAGTTAGTACACAGCATTTTATTTTAAAAAATTCTATTTTATTATTACTTGAATCTCGTACTATTGCTTATCTGATTAGGTACAGCACAGCCTCCATGCCTAAGGGTATAACATTCAAGTTATTTGAGAAGCTTAATGTGTAACAACTCGTTCAACCAGGTTTATTTATTATATACTGTACTGTATATGATATGGTACATTTGTTCTGATTGTTAAGGATTTTTTTTCAGATTTAGAAATAAATTCAATTCTAGATAGAAAGCCATATTAGTGCTGAGTTCTTACCTGACATAAATTAATATTTGAATCACTGTCGTCCTTTCCCATATTTGGGGGTATTTGTATTTTGCTCATTTTAACAGCACAATCCTGTGCTTTTCTACTCAGAAGTAAGTCCCATTGTGTTTAATGGGGCTTACTCCTAGGAAAGTGTGGAGAGTTTTCTAGCCTTGGGGCCCAATCTATAGCCTGTTATCACCAGCAGTACGTGCGTATCGCCAGCTAAAAGTGTAGCGAACATGCTGTAAAGCACGTCCACGACACCTCATTGCTCACACTGGGGCAGCATTAAGTCAGCACCTGGCCCCAACACAAATGGGCAGAGTGGCTGGTGCTCCAGCCACACCAGTCGCTGATAAGCCTGATTGAGAGCGCAGCCCTATACCTGCATTGCGCTGGCGCTATGCTCTTGCGCCGGTCCAGCGCTGTCGCCAACATGCCATCAAGCGCATCTGTGCCATCTAGTCAGGTGCTGAACCAGCGCAAGCAGCAGTGTTGGCACATGGGCACCACTGCACCTGTCAGTAGCGCCAGCCTTGCACCGGTCAAGTTGGCGCAGGGCCTCGCCGAGGGCATGCCCGAGGCATGCCGGGGTGTAACTGGGTGGCGCAGTGGGTGGCAATGTGAGCGGTGATGCACGATGGGCATTGTGCCATATCCTAAACCGGCCAGGGCAGCCCCAATTTGGGCAGCGGTTGCGCACGTTGACCTGCACCAGCAAAACAGCAGGCGCAGATGCGAGCAGTAGGGCTGCCTGGGGCTTACCTGGGTGCAAGGGGAAAACCTCCCCTTGCCCTGAGCTGAGCTACTGCTGTCTCCTTCTGGGCTTAGGATATGGCCCTGCTATGTTGGCCTTACTATGTTGGCCTTACTTAGGATTTCGCTGTGAGACAGGGAGAGAGGCGGGGTGGGGGAAAACTGAGAAGGAAGAAGGGCGGAGCTGGCTCATGAGGGAGTGGAGACAGTGGCAGCTCTGAGCTGGGAAGCCCAACCCAGTTCTTCTTGGGTCTACACTTGCTCAAACATGGGCGCAGAATTGAGAAGACCCATTGCTGCTAGCTAGAGTCTTCCCGAGAGAAGGGAGCAAATGCTTCTTTTCCCCAAGGAGATCTCCAGCAATAACCTGGCAGGGCCAGGATCCAGCTGTCATCATTTTAGCTGCAGCCCTGCAGTGGTGTCGCTAGAGTTTGCGTCACCCGGGGCGGGAGGTCAGCACGTCACTCCCCTTGATGTGCGTCATCCCTCCTTCCAAACCATACAGAATAAATTACAATACAATATGCACAGCCTAAATGCAGTGTTATTACTAGGGTTGGTGTTACCCCCATCATATCCATCCATCCATCGTACGGGTCACCCAACAAATTAGTAACCAACAAAAAAGCCATGGCCAACTTGATGACACTCACACAATTAAATAAAACTTCTAGTATTAGCTATGATACATGGAAATGAGAACTGATTCATAATAATGATTTTTTTTAAAAAAATTGTGATTTTTACATAAAAGTTGCATTTTGAGTTTTTAGTTTTTTGGCCATAACTTTTGATAGAATGAAGATATTACACTCTGGTTTTTCACTGAATTCTGGGTGAAATTCCACATCCAACGGTATATAACAAGATGGTATTATTCTGTAAAACCGTTATTTTTTTAAAAAAATCACAATTTTTACATTAAAAGTTGTATTGTTTTTAGTTTTTTGGCCATAGCTTTTGATAGAATGAAGATATTACACTCTGGATGTTTTCAGTGAATTCAGGGTGAAATTCCACACCCAAACTGTATATAGCATGATGGTATTATCTTTTAAAACCACAATTTTAGCCATTTTGGTCCCTGTGCGCATCACTCCCCCCCCCCGTGCGTGTCACCTGGTACGGCCCACCCCCCTGCCCTCCTTCATGACGCCACTGCAGCCCTGGATGCTGCTGAGCTCAGGATTGGGCTTTAAGGCTGCAATCCTATCTACACTTACCTAGGAGTAAGCCTCATTGCCTATAATGAGACTAATGAGCATAGGATTGGGATCTGAATCAAATACCTCACATACCTTCAACTCAGAGATGATAAATCTATAGGGGCAAATCTTTGCCGGCAAGGTTTTTCTGGCCATAATTCTTTTTGCAAGCAGATAAAACCTATTTACATCGAATCCCCTGCCTGACAAAACCTAAGTGAACCCGACTTTCATTAGCAGCAACAATCGGGATCAAAGAAACATGCCTTAGAAATCAGTGGAATGAATTACATCTTAAGAATTTAATCATCAGAGTCCCATTGCCACTTTTTGTCATAAAGGGCATGGCTTCCTGAGCAGATCATAAGCCCCAAAATATTGGTTTTGATGATGATGTTGATGTAGCATGACCAGGTATGCACAAAGAGATAATGTCTTTTGTACACAATAAATGCTGCTGTGGCTATGTGATGAAATCTATGCCCTCAATCACCTTCTTGATCATGGCCAGGGGGGAAGTTGCTTTGTTGTCTCATGCCTCTGGGGAAAACTTGAAGATCAAATTTAATAGCTTTCCTCCCCTTTGCAGTATCAAGGCTACTGTACCATTGACTATAAGCTAATCCTGAAAACAACACTGAGCATAATGAGATGGAAAATTGATCAAGCAGCAAGGAACCAGCAAAGATAGTAGGATCCCCTTTTAACTCTGATCTGTATTGAAGATACACAAATCTTGCAGTATGGTTTTGTGTTTTCTACAAAGCTGTAACTGCATGGAGTCAGTAAGAGCCTTTCTTCAAAAAGACTGAGGGAATAAGAAAGAGCATCACTGTGGGAGTGTGCCCTTTCATTAAAAGCCTGAGCTACAAAGTAGTCCAATGTGGTCCCTCCCGCCATTAGAAAGATACAGAACTTGAAAGAATGCCCATTGATCTGAGGCTATGAGGGGGAAGAACACGTCTGTATTCATGCAGTCTACTTAAGGAGGAAAAAACCAACAAAGCAGCCATCGACATAAATTATGTAGTGTGTTTAAGTGTATCTATGCTTCTGTGTATTAACGTGACAAAGGGGACTTCCAGGGTACAGCATCGATAGCACAGTGGACAAAACAGGACTTGTCAGCACTGCCAATGCTAGAGACCAGCAGGGAGCAGTCATGCTGGTAGCCAAGTCAGGGAATAAGTCTGAGAACAGCTGAGTCTGTGCAGCTAAATAATATTCAGAAACTTTATAGGACATGTGACACCCTATTCATTCTTTCTAGTCATGAGTAAACACACACAGGTGGCTCAGTTTCACTTTCTATAGAGCTCAATGCATTTTCCTAGTCAACTAGCTCCTTGTCAATTTCAGTTTCATGGCCCACCAACAGTCAGGTCCCAATCCACAGTTTGGAAAACACTGATTAGGTTTCCCTAGTGCACACTCACAGATGGATGAATGCGTGTATGTGCGGCATGCTAGATGTCTAGATGTCTCAGTGATCAGATGGCCCTGAACTTTTCAGTTATTTCCATTGTACCTCTCACATGCTGCTTTTGGAATGCAATGGGAAGGAGAAGCAGATCTGTGTAATGTCCTATTGCTCAAAATCAGTCAGAATTCCTAAAAATCCCTGCTTTCTATTTATTACTAGCTTTTTGTTACCCTGCGTTGCCCGGGTAGTTATTTATCCCAAGATTCTAGTAATTAGACACGAAAAGGAATAAATTGTACCAATCAGCTCAGCCAGTCATCCCAGGCGTCCCAGCGGGGCATGGCGGATGTTTTGTTTCGCACCCTTTCTCGTCCCCCACGTTGAGGGAGGCCCAAACCTGGACTCCAACGGCGTGGGGAGCGTCACCGCTCTGTGGTGGTGCTGTGGTTTTATTTCAGGATGGTGTGATGCACCCTTAGGACAGCTAGGTGTATACTTAGATACACCCTAGAACAGCTAACTCCTCCTGGCCAGCAAGCATTGTTTTGTCATCAGTTACCATCACACCATTATTATTTATTTATTTATTTATTTATTTATTTATTTATTTATTATTAGATTTGTACCCCGCCTTATTGTGCCCGAAGGCACCCATTATTACCATGTCATACCTTAGCTGACACTCCCCAGTCCCCACTTAGGTGACCACTTTCATATGGGGACCCCCTGCACCCCCACCTCCGGGGGCGCTAGGGGGGTCTGACCCCTGCAGCGTTTGCCGCCAGGCCACAAGGTGTCTGTGTGCCAAGTTTGGTGTCAATCGGTCCAGGCGTTGCGGAGCCTATGCGGAACATACACACACACATACATCCTTTTTTGTATAGATAGATAGAGATTGGTAAAATGGGTAACACTTCACTAATAACTCAGAAGGGGAGAAAATATAATCACTTTCTAAGCAGCCTCTCAGTACACAAAGCCTATCAGTACACAGTACATTGTACAAAAAGAGTACACAAATGCATCTCTTTCTTGGGAGTAAGTTCCATAGAACACAATGGGACATACTCCTGAGTATGCTTGTGCAGTAAGTGGTGGTGCATTTGTGGTCAATTGTGTTGAATGCAGAAGGACATCATTCTTACGAATCCAGAATGTCTATGTCTGAGATGCATTTCAGGATGCTGGGTTGTGGGACTTCTTTGTACCATGTGATATGGAGGACATGATTTCACATCACAGCCACGTCTTGAAATATCTACTGTTGGGAAAAAGCCAAAAGTGGTCAGGGAATGGCATATGCCATATGGGCTCAGTCAGTTTGGGCACTTTCTGAAGACTCATGTCCATCAGTAACACAGCAGTATTAGAGCCCAAAGGATTATCAGCCAGCAACCAAAAGGTGTCATGGGGGGAAGCAGCCTGATGCCAGCACGGATAAGTGGCAAGTGATCACACATGCATGTGCAATCATGTATATGACAACACCAGGATTGCTTTCCCCCATGTTTTATGAATGCTTACATGTGTATGGGGAATGTAGAGGAGGAAAGACACACGTTAACAGTCAAGTATAACCATGATGGCCCCACTGACCGCTACAGTTTTTTCCCCTAGAATGCACTGGAATGACACAACATCCAGCACATTATAGGGGAACAAATCATAGCTACTAGAAAACAACTGTCAAAAGATGCTCTGCAAGATCTTTTAAAACTTACATATGTAAAAGAAAGGAGGAAGAGACTTGCTACTCTGCTGCACTACAGGTACATCCTCTCATTTCAAAGACAAATGAGCGTCTTAAATGAAACATATGAATGAAACAAATGGCATATATGTCACTATTTTGTTCAAGTCCACTTGGCATTTTTTCTGTTATAATAGAGTAGCCTTTTCCTTATAATTACCAACCTTTTTTCATCTCACAGCACCCTGAGAAGGCTAAACTAAAATTATCAAGGCACACCATCAGTTTTTTGACAATTGACAAGCCACATCACACTAGGCCAGGGGGGCTCACATCCCCCCCCCCGTGGCTCTACTAATATATGACCCTCCCTTCAAAAAAACTTCCTCGGCATACCTGCAGACCATTCGTTGCACACCAAAACGTCACAGCACACCAGTTGAAAATTGCTGGAGAGAAGTGAACCCAGTCGGGCCCATTTGCTTCACTTTTTTCATTCATTCCTAATCAAATGCACACTCCTACTGTTTCCTTTTAAAACAACTAACAGCAGGATCCCGCCGCTAGCCATATATAACAGGCCTGTTTCACAACAGCACATTCTTGGTGTTCCCTGAAGTTCTATAACCTGCCTTTACATCACTCCTTTTTCTTCTTCCCTAGCATTTCCTTATCCTCCTTACAGTCAGTGGTGTCATCTACAAACAAGGAACGGGAACGCTGGGCAGGACTTCCGCGGGAGTGACACCCCAGCAGAGTCAAATTAGGCATTTTTGGCATGACAAACCCAAAAGGTTTGCCATCACTGGCCTAGTGTAATAGTTTTATATCAAAACTTATGGCCAAAAAAACCAGAAAAAAAGCAACTGTCATGTGAAATTAGCTGGCTTAAATAACTTTTAAAGTGGGCAAAAGAAAGGGAGGAACCATGCACACCACCATGAGCTCCTTGGAAGAACAGCTGTTTAAAAATATGAATGATTTTGTCATATAAGGTGATGTTAAAAATTACATTATGAGCCCTGTGTGTGAAATGACCTAGCTCTGCCACTGTTGGGGGGTGACTGCAGGCCTGAGGCAGCAGAAGGGGGCACACTGCTCAGAAGAGGATGTGAGATCCCCCCCCCCATTTTTCAACTTTTCAAAAAGCCCAGGTGTGCTGTCACTTCCGGAAGTGATGTCACTTCCAGGGCAACATTTTGCCCTCGTCACCAAGCTTTCATGAGCTACACCACTGCTTTGTGACGTCATTTCATCTTTCTGTTTGAATTACTCCCACCTTGGTAACAAACTACGCTTGCAAGCCAGGCACTACTGCTTCTTCCCTTCGGTCTCTTTTTAGGACTGTTCATATTAAAAGTACTCTATTATGTTCCATAGCTCTTCCTAGGATACAGTGAACCAGCTATGCCAAAAGTAATGGAGTGTTCAGTTCAATTAGTGTTCCGCTTTGAGATGTCTAGGTTAATGAGAGCTTTAGGATTGACAATAAGTTAACTGTGACAGGCCCTGCAGGAAATAATATAAGGAAGATCTAGAGGTGGCCATAGGTTAGATTCAGAAGGAACTTTGAATGGGGCTGTGCTTGTTTCACTTTCCTGTTTCTGAGAGCCCAAAATAAAAGGTGGCCGGGAGGCAGTGTAATTTGAGGAGAGAAGTAGTCTGTCCAGGAGGCATGTTTCCCCCTTCTCCCTTGTATGCTCTGACACCAACTGCTTTTCTTCCATCTATCTGGGGGAGACACAGCCTATGTTGGCTTTGACAGGAGAAAACAGCTGATAGGGGAAAAGTGCTCTTTTGAGCCCAGATTAAAAGAGTGTTCATCATTGCTTTCTTTTCACTGGTTGTGCCCAAGTTCTATTTGCTGAGCTTTCAAACTGTGTGTCCCTTACAAGTCCAGTTTATCAGGCTGTTCAGAAGCCCCCTGAGAAATTTCACTTGTCTTTTAGAAATTCATTGAACTCCCCTTAAAAATGCTCATGTTTTCTCTTGAGATGAAACCTGAAATTGGTTTTAAATGTCACTTTTCCAAAATTACAATACCAGTCTTACGCGTGGTTCCACCATGAGTGCTTGATCATTGAACTGGTTTTGAACCAAGTTCCAGTTTTTGTACTTAGTGGTTCAATCCCAATTCAGGTTCAATTTAACTTGACAAGGGTATATGGAGTTCAGAGAGAGAGAGAGAGAGAGAGAGAGAGAGAGAGAGAGAGAGAGAGAGAATTCCATTCATACTTGGCCAAAGAACAGTTCTCATCTCTTCATATGGCTTTCTTTCCATTTGCATTTCTTTCCATTATAATGGACAAAGATACAATACTAGACCTTTGCCAGCATTTTCTGAATTCTCAAAGAACAGTTCCAAAGATGTTAGAGATCTATTTACTTGCAACTATAGCAAATCATTTCCCCCTCTCATAATGCCTTGTATTTGTAGATATTCCAGCCCAGACATCTCTGAAGTCTTTGCTACAGACTGTCCAATGCAAGTAAGTTATTGCTGTGACAGGCATCTTGAAAATAGACAAAACCGCTTGTATCCAGGAAGAGGACTGCCTTTACTGAAGCTTTGTATGAAACAATAAGTGCATTGAAAAAACATGCTTGGAGAGAGAGAGATAGGAAAAAACCCACCTCAAAGTGTCCCAGTATTGCAGTATAATAGGATGCCTACAATGATAAAATCTCTTGGGGATTTGGCTATCCAAAAAGTCAATTTCAACAGTACTTGGCTGTTTTCTACCGCTCATTTTGGATCTCAGCTGAAACTTGCCCATTGCACAAGTGCCAACCAATAACATGCAAAGGGCAGACATTCCACATGCTGCTTTTCTGCACTCAAAGTTGTGGCTTCTCCTTGCACCAAAGAAAAAGATTTTGCACCAAAGAAAAAGATTTATCCCTGTCATCTGTGAACAGCTACCTCTGAACTGTATTTTGGAAACATCTGAAATGAATAGGAGAAAAAATGTGGCAGCACAATCACTTTGAGTACTGTGATATTTCTCAACCCTGACTAATGTACTATCATCCAATCCACAGTGTTTTTTGATGTCTTTCAAAAAGTGGATTGTGGTTGCATTTCTAAAGATCTGGTCAATTTAATGTGCAGACACATTTATGCATTACAACTTTGAATAACCTGCATTTCAATCCTAAGGATAAGTCCTCCCACCCCCCATCAGCTATGCTATAATATTATCTAACAAAGTTGAGATCCATTTAAAAGGAAAGTGGGGTTGTTGCAAATACACGACCAATTTTGGGGAAGCTGTCACCCATGAGACTGCAGATTAAAAAAAAAATTAAATTAATGCTGAGCCATAAGAACAGCCTTGCCCATCTAGTCCAGCTTCCTGTATCTCACAATGGCCCACCAGATGCCTTGGGGAGCACATATGACAAGACACTTGCATCTCACTGACACTCCACTCATCTGGCATTTACCCTTACCATTCTGAAAAGTTTAGTGTCATCTGCCAACTTGGCCACCTCACTGCTTATGCCTGTCTCCAGGTCATTTATGGACAAATTGAAAAGCACGGGTCCCAGGACACATCCCTAGAGCACACTGCCCTTCACCTCTCTCCACTCTGAAAACTGCCCATTGAAGCCCACTCCCTTTTTCCTAATCCTAAGGCATCATAAGACATCTCTTGTAAAACTATGGCAGGGGCATTTTACACTCAACAACAAATAGATCTGTCCCCTTGCAATTCTATGTGCTTAGTTTGTCCAAGAAGAATTGCTTTGATGTGACCTTTTATTCTGATAACAATGACGAGCAGCAGCACCGACAGTGTAAATAGAATTAGTGATGGGGCAGCCCAATTTCACAGCCCAAGTTAATGAGGACCAATTACAGACAGAGGGTTGTAGCCAATGAAAGGGAAAGTCACCACCAACTTTTTTTTCATGTAGTCTATTTCAATGTTGCCTAGCCTCTGCAGTTGTTTCTTTGGATACATTAACCATTAACTGATACGCAGATTTGCATTGTTGTTTATAGTGAATCACAGCCCAGTGCTGAGCTGCCCGTGCACCCATACTAGCTGCAGTAGCCAAGCAACTACGACTGCATCCTACCAGCACTGTTTGTCCCCTTCTCCTGGGTAAGGGCGCAGGGGGAGGCAATGGATCTCCTTGCCTCTGCACTGGCTATTTTGCTGGTGTAGAGGTGAGGGCCTGTGTGTTGGGCTGCGCATTCACTGCTGGCCCCACTCCTTCTGTGTCCCTCCCCCCCCCCAGAATGCCCTCCCGCCCTGCCTGGAAAGTGCACAATTCCAGCGACAGGGACACTTACTGCTCACCGGCTTGTGTTGCTGCATCTGGCCAGGGCGAGGTCAGTGTTGGCTTGGCGCCGGCAGTAAGGATGGCGGTGAAGTCACTTTATGACACCTTCACATTAGAGCCATAATGGGATCTGGCCTTCATGGTAAGCCCATCATGGTAAGCCTGATAGGATCGGGCCTTCAGTCACTCTACAAAGCCTTGAACTTAAATGGATACATTTCAATATTATTTTCAGGAAAGACCACTCTAATCTATCAAAGACTTTGAATGTCTGAGAATCAATCTGGTAGTTGACTCTACATCTGCATTTTGGTCCGTATGTATTTGGATGTATTTTTCTATAAGAGCGTTCAGCTTATTTGCTATTAGAAGATTTAGTCGAGAGGGCAGAAGATTTAGTCGAGAGGGTTAATGCCTCCGTTTGCCTGAAGATAAGAGCTGAAGAACTGAAGATCGCCAGTTCGGGACAGCCGGAAGTCTCTGTGAGCGGCAGACCTCATTAATTGCGGCTGATTAACAGCTGAGCTTCGGCTGCCTTGTGTGAGGGGGAGTTGTGCCAAAGTTCAGCCGCTTCTCTGGTGGGAGCAGGGAAGCTGCTTATCAGCCAGCAGGAAGACAAACGGGTGGCCAGAAAGAAGGACTAAATCCAGAAAGATCCATCTGTATGTGTGTAGTTCTTGAAAGATAGAACATTTCTGTATAAATTGTAAAAACCTTCGGGTTTCTGAATAAAGTCTGCCCATGTAAACCGCCTTGAGTTATAGTCATTAGAGAATCTGGTGACCTAAGAAAGGCGGTATATAAATCCAAGTATTATTATTATTATTATTATTATTATTATTATTATTACAAAAGTGACTGTTTCAGCAACCTGATTGACACTGGGCAGTCATAGCTATGGAGTTCAGTTTTTTCTCAGGCTTACAAATAGTAGCAATGCTTGTAATTTTCTATGATTCTGAAATATTGGAGAGAACAATGTAAGTGAAAGATTGGAGTAAAAATTTCTATTCTCAAATTTCTTAATTATATCCACCAGCTCTTCCACCAAGATTGATTGTTCCATTAATCCCCTATCAAGTGTTGGCATTTACTTTTTATATTGGAGAAGCTGCTGAATACAGAAGTTTGTCAGATGTTGAATCTAATATAACTTTATAAGCACTCATTATCTCTCTGAAATGCATTACTGAGGTTCCCTGTTTGTTTTTGATAGTTGACACATGGTGGCACTGTTGATTTATTCTTACATAGCAAACTAATAAGTTGGAAACTTTGCCATATTCAAAATAAGCCTATTTAGCAAGAAGTGCTTCTGTCTCAATTTTTTTTCCATTTCTAGAGTTTTCATTTCCTAGCTGCAGTCAGCCTCTGATCACATCTGACAAAGGGTGTATATTTACATTTTCATTCTAAATTTTAAAACTTGTTTTAATGATTTCCTGTCTGTACAAGACTAAATGGATTGAACGCCCACATATAATAGCTTTAAATGTGTCTTATCTGAATTTTGCCACTGCTTACAAGGGTGTGCTTTCTTCAGAACGTCTGTGACATTTAATATTTCTTAAATCTTTGTTGTAAAGCAATACAATTTAGGGCCTGATCCTACTGGGCACAGTGTGGGTGGTACCACCCGTACTGCTGTCAAGAGGGTGCCATAAAGCACCTTCACCATCAGCAGTAGGGCCATGGGAAGGCCATACCACTAGTGCCAGTGCAATACTGGTCCCACACTGCCTAGAGACAGCAACAGAAGCCAGCCAGCAATAAGTGCAACTTTCACCGGCATTGCAATCCTTCCGGGGGGGGGGGGGGGGGTTTTTATGGGGGGGGGGTGGGGTGTAACGGGGGTTGGAACCAGCGATGAACTTTGCCTCCAGATCCTTACCTCCATATTGGGCCACGTAGCTGTTGGCTCCTCCTCTTGATGGGCCAACTATTTATTCCAAATAGGCTGTGTGGCACATACTAGAAATGGAAGAGAGAGCCTTCTTCCACTCCTCCATCATGCTTGCCCAGCCTGCTTTGAGAAGAGAGGAGAGTGTAGTGGAGCAATCCCAGAGTGCCCTCCCCTATCTATATCTCCGCTGTATCTCCTCCTCTTGGCTCACTCAGTTTCTTTCTCAAAACAGACTGGCCAAGAGTGCAGGGAGCAGAAAAGAAAATACTCCTCTCCTAACAGCAGGGCCTGGAGTAAATCAAGGTCCACACCGGCCCTCCTAGGTTCCCCGCTGGTCAGCCTGCCCATGATCCTCCCCTATTCAGTTCCTCTTCTAGGCCAACCCTGTCATTCAGTGCCTCAGAAACTGTCCTAGGGGAGGGGTTTATACTCCACCACTGGGTCTCCATCACCACCATCTTATCACTGGCTGGCCTCATGCACCTTCCAAAACTCAGCAACCTTGTTGTCTTCCACTTGGAGACTGTTCACCTCATCAGCTTTGCTCAGGTGTTGACATTGCCTGGGGCTAATCACTAATTAGTGATCACAATCCCTTCCTGCCTCTTTCGGCTTCTTAGGAGCCTCCATCCCCTGCACCTGCTTTTTCATTTGGGTGGAGATAATCAGGCCAGTGGCGTTTCTACAGGGAGGGCAAAGCTCTAAGTTTTGCAGGAAGCCTTCCCTTGCAGTGGAAATCACTCCTCTCCTGCACCGTTTTAGCCAATCCTCACAGGGAACAGCAACATCTTGGCGTTGCTTACTGGCTACAGCAGCAAGGGAGAGGAGGGATTTACATGACAGGGTAAGGCTCCTTGCCACACTTAGAGCTTTGCCCTCCCTGTACACACGCCTCTGAATCAGGCAGACTCCTTCTCCCTCCTAGTAAGCTTGGTCCCTGATAGTGTGGCTCCTCAGGCCAAGAGGACAGGCTCAGAATTTAGTTTCATTTCTGTTGCATAATATTGGGGGGGGGGCAGCAGGGAGTGCAGTAGCATCTGTGAACTTCAAATTGGGTTTGGTGCATTTTTTTTTTCCAAATTAGATTTGTTCTGAAATAAAGAATATTCCAAAGGGTAAATATACCAGAATTTCACTGACGTTTTAAGAACAAATTTGTAACACGGATGAAGGTCTTGAATCCCCTGTTTCTTGGCCCACCTTTCCTTCTAGGTTCTCTGTTTTCTTAGCAAGCCTTTATCAAGGTCTTTTTACATTGTTGTTGTAATACAGAATGCAGTCACAAACACAAACCTGAGACACTGGAAAAATGTGTAAGTGTAATGAGAGCTGACTTATAAATAGCCACTTGCCTAGTTTCCTGTGGCAAACAAGACTTTCCTCCAGGCAGAGTTGTAAATTGGAAGTCAGCTCCATTTTTTCTTTTCTCCCCACCCCCCCCGGTTTTTTTTCGTTTCTCTTTCAGGCTGCCAGTGTGCCATAAATGACTGACACAGATAAGCGTGGGAACTTTGTGATGTCTTAACAGATCATACGCGTCCTTCTACAAATCTAGGTCCTGTTCCAGCAAGTTTAGGGCTGCGATAGATATACCAAGCATGATCCAGCCACAGTGAAGTGCATTTAAGGCCCATCCATTTCAGTGGGGGAGTTCGGCACCTTCTTATACCTCTCCAATTGAAATTGATGGGACTTAAATGTCCTTAATGTTGCCTAGATGGTGCCCATCATTTCCACTCATGCTTTCATCTAAGTGGTGAAAGCTTTGAGCCCGTCAAGCTTTTTGGCTAGCAGGTTTTCTCTCATGCTGTATACAGTTAGAAGTATTCTTATTTTAAGCCACACACATTCTAAATTTCATGTACATTAGATGAAAGTCTGGGGGGGGAAAGTAGCATTCTGTGATATGATGGCAGGCATACCTAGCTGCTGTCTGAGGAGGAAAAAACATCTTCGTAAGAAAAGTAAATATAACCTGTTATGCCATTCACAGTATGAAAAAAGCATACTTTCACTTTTTTCTTTCTTTTGAACATTTCTTAAAGTGTTTAAAATAGAATTTTTGGTCAGGCAAGGATAAAATCCACTATTTGCTGAGCGGAGTGGATGTGGAGCTTAAGAATATAAGAAGAGCCCCACTGGATTAGGCCAAAGGCCTATCTAGTCCAGCTTCCTGTATCTCAACAGTGGCCCACCAGATGCCTTAAGGAACACACAAGACAACTAAATACGTGCACCTTGTTGCCACTCCCCTGCATCCAGCACTCCGAAGTAGCCTACCTCTATCTAGTTGCATTAACCATCATGGCCTGTAGCCTGCGATGGACTTTTCCTCCAGAAATCTGTCCAGTCCCCTTTTAAAGGCATCTAGGCCAGATGCCATCACCACCTCCTGTGGCAAGGAGTTCCACAGATTAATTACCCACTGTGTAAAAAAGTATTTCCTTTTATCTGTTCTCACTCTCCCAACACTCAATTTTAGTGGATGTCCCCTGGTTCTGGTATTGTGAGAGAGGAAAAAGAACCCCCCTCTATCCACTTTATCCATCCCATGCATGGGAAACCATGCATGAGCTAACCAAGAAGGTAGCCAAATATAGTAATTTAATTATACAAAGACACCGTAAATCATCTGCATCAAATCCAGATACCCCAGGTTTTCGCCCTGTGCTCTGCTCTGTTCTGCTCTGTGGGTACCTGTGAGTATCACCCTCATGGTTTATTTGAGCTATATAGTTGTGTAATAACTACTGTTATTTTATTGCAGTGTATTTTTATTTTTATTTACTGTATATGTTTTATATGCCATTAAAGGTCTTTGATTTCATTTGATTTGAATTGAATTGAACTACCCCAAGCATGGAAAGTTCCTTCTTCACCTATGCTGCACACTGGGTTGGCACTTTCATCAAGTTGTCCACTAGCACCTTAAGATCGCTCCTGATCCATCAGATAGCTCAGAACCCATTAGCCCAGTGGTTCCCAAACTGTGGTTTGGTACCCTCCAGTGGGTCACGAGCCAATTTCAGATGGGTTGCGACGCATCTAGAGCGGCCATATTGAATATATGGGAAAATGGGAAGCTGGAAAGGAGTGTTTTGTTTGTGTCAAGGTTGTAAATAGGCTTATTTCTTTCTGATTCATTTTGCTATTGGAAAATGGCTAAGAAATCACCCAACTTATTGTTGCATTCTCAGGAAAGCAGCACTCTCTAGCATCACAATGACAGCATTTCCAGCCATGACATCACTTCTGGTGGGTCCCAGACAATTATTCTAAAACTTGGGTCCCAGTGCTAAAAAGTTTGAAAACCACTGCATTAGCTTATATGTGAAGTTTTGATTTTATTTTATTTTTTGCCCCATGTGCATTTTGATTCTTCAATCAGGCTAAAAGCGAAAGGGTGCTTTTGTTTTCCTTACATAATACAATCCAGAATAAAGAATGTTGTGTGTAATTAAAACAATCTTTCCCAATTCAATTGTAGCTAAATGTCTTAATATTCTGCATTAAGTGTTGTACATGCAATAGAGAATTGCAAGTGATTTCATAGTTGACACGTTGCTGACACAATAGTGCTGTTTTTAAATTCATTCCAGTTGTGTTCCACTGATAGCCATAAATATATCAAAGCTGCTGATTCTGGAGTCTAGTCATGGTGGTACAGTATTTCACCACCAATATAGGACTCAAATAGGTTAGTCCAGCAGTTCTCAAAATCTGGGTCCAGGACCCAGCAGTGGATTGGGATCCAGTTTTGGGTGGTTCATGACCCTGACAGGGCAGATTAAGCCATGTGCACAAAGGGTTAAATAAGCTGGCCCTTAAGTCTTTCCTGCTGGTCTGGTCCCCAAGCTTTGGCATGAGAAAAAAGGGTTGTAGACAGACTAAAACAAATAGTGGCACCAGCTGAAATTCCGTTTTAAAGTCTCAGTTCTCCTTAATCTTTAATGGGGAGACATTAGCCCAGCCTTACTCTCAGCCAAAACTTGCAAGTGATTGAAACTGCTGCTGCTTCTAGCAGAAATTGAAGATGGTCTCTCTGGGTAAATGTAAACGCTGATGGTGGTTTAAAAAAACAACAACTACCGTTGATGAATAGGCAAACTCCCTCCAGTCTGATTCAAAATTATCACAAACAGTCAGTAGATGTTCTAAAATAATTTGTTTTAATGTGGTGCTCATTCTGAATGGAGCTCTGTCTTGGACCCATGGATGTCACTGGAGGTAAAAAAAAAAAAAGGAGCTATTGGCTCCCCTCAACAGCCTTGGCTACAAGTTCTGCCTGCCGTCCTCCTCTTGGTTTCTGAAGCTACCTTACAAAGAATGAGGCCGCAGCAGTGCAGAGAACTCACAGCAACTGCCTTGAGGCCTGGGCAGTACAACGACATGTGAGACGACACCCACTGATACCAAAAATAATGGGGAGCATAACTTCCATGCTTCTTGGCATGACTGGATCCTGCCATATGTGGTCGTAGTATTGTCCATGTCTCTTTGGAGGAATGGCATTGCCAAATGTTCCCTGCCATCCTCTCATTTGGTAGGCTGTATTTGAATGTTGGGGGTGGTGGCAAAAAGGACCTGTGTCAGCAATTTCCAAAACTGGCTCATCTTAAAACCATCCTGCACTTCAGAGGGATTTGGGGACAATTTCAAATTGTCCATGTCAGTAGTTCCCAAACGTTTTAGAATTGGGACCCACCTGAAAAGAAAGATTCACTTAACCATGTGCTCAGGCCTCTGTGGCTATTATAGTGATTGAGTATCAGTGCTCTCCCGCCCCACCTCCCAAGTAGCAGCTTGTTTAATTCAGTGTATTGTTGGTTGGTTAAGCAGTTTATGGTTGGTTGGTTGGTTGGTTGGTTGGTTGGTTGGTTGGTTGGTTGG
>JAJKFI010000003.1:10688580-10789270 GCA_029204185.1 Lerista edwardsae | reverse complement strand
TGGTTGGTTGGTTGGTTGGTTGGTTGGTTGGTTGGTTGGTTGGTTGGTTGGTTCTTGATGTGCATAGCCTAATCTCCCTTGTCACTTTCATAACCCTCCAAAAATTGGGTTGTGACCCACTGAGGGGCTGCAGTCACACAGTTTGGGAACCACTGGATGAGCATGATGGGGGAGTGGAAGAGTGGAGAATTCATGTTGGTGAATCGGAAAGCTGAAAAAGATGTTCTGACAATGTTCGTCGTTGTATGCACGTCTACTCAAATGTGAACCCGACCGAATTCAGTGGGCTTAGGTCACCTAAGCGTGTATCGGATTGCAGCCTAAATCTCTGGCAATGCCAATAATCCATAATAATCACATGTGTGATGTGTTTGTAGGGAGAATTGGAACACTGAATCTAAAAGCCATGGATGTAGATCTTGGGAGGACATGAATATTGAGCAAAATGCAAAATTTTGCAGAATTGTCCTAGACAGGTTTTTCAGTATACGCACTCAAAATCACTTTGAATATACACAGTCATTTAAGATGTGATTACTAATTTCAAAAATTCTACTTATCATGGAAGAACTGCATTGACTGTGCAAATGGCATAACTTGTGAACTTCCCCAGAAGCATCCAAGGGCTGGGTGCCATTCAGTATGGTGCTTACCTGAAGGAGCTTTGTGTTCCAGAAATTCATAGGTGACGTGATAACATAATCACATTTCTGGGTTATCACATTGCTTTTAATGCAATGGTTCAGCAATCTTTGGCCTCCTCTGCTCTGGTCGCTTCGTGTTCTCGCCAGCAACTGGTAAAAACAGTCATCAGTGAGAATGGGAGGCATCTGGGTCTGTAGCGTGCCAAAGATAATCAAATAGAGGCTTGGGCAGTGTGATGTTACCCCCCCCCCAAGGATGACACCCAGTGCGGTCTGCACTCACTGCGGACCCTTCTAGTGATGCCACTGAACTTCCCAAAACTCAGTAAAAAAGCCACAATGTTACTCTTCTGTTGCTCATAATGCCTCTCTTTTAAAAGACATATGTTGTGTAAGGTTAGCCTTCAGACTACATATATACTGGTTGTTAATGACTGTCACTAGACTTCTTTCTTAGAATCATGTAGCGTGCATTTTCATGAGCCACAAGGTGGTGACTGGGGTGTCACTATCACAAGAAAGGATGACCATGACAGATGGACTCTAAGCGTTGATTTCTTAGTGTTACCCTGCAGTTCGCCACAAATAGCTGTTTGCAGGGATGTGGCAACAGTCAACAAGGACACAGTTCTCCTTGTCGCATGACTCCTCATCTAATCATTGCCATATGTGGTGTTGGGAGCTCCTCATCAGGAAATGGTCAGGCTCTTCTTTGAGACAATAGCCTCTCTTACATGCAGTCATTTGTTATAGAAACAATCTCCGCTATGCAGTCAAGTATTGTGCATTGTGGGGAGGGGAAAAGTCAATGCTGGCTTTCAAAACATTATAGAAACAAAAACTGTGTGCTTCACAAAGGTCTGAGTCAAGTTCTAAAAGAATAGTGAATGGAGTGTGAATACTGTATGAAGTTTCTTGTCTTGAAAGGAAATTTTCCAAAAACACAGGGATGAGATTCTGAACCCACTGAAGTCAGTGGAACTTTTATTTTTTCCATTGTCTTGGGGAAGACATACAGTTTATGCTGGTGGGGGCATATGTGCCACATGTCATCTTTGTAATTTTTTTTCTTCTTTTTCATTGTTTTTACTCTTAGGCTCGAATCTCCAACTAGATCTTTGATAATGGAAGCTCCCAAAGGAATACAAGTGAGTGCGGCTGCAGGGGGCTTAAAAGCCACCTGTAGGAAAGAACTACACTTGCAGTCCACAGAAGGGGAGGTAAGTCCTTCTATTTCTCACCAATAGAAAACAGATCATTGGGTAACACCCCTTAAATGGGGCAGCCCAAACTAATCTGAGGTTCATGAGGGTGGATTTCATGACCCACCACTGTTAAGTCCTGGTCCAGCATCACAAGTGGCATGTCACCATTGTGAGCTGTGGGACCACACAGTGGCGTTTCTAGAGAGTGGGCAAAGTTTTTGCAGGATACTGAGCTCCTGGGTAAAGCAGTCCCTCCCCCTCTTCTTCACAGCCATTCACAGCTTGGAGGCTTTGTTCTCCAAGCCATGAATGGCTCTGGAGGCAAGGGAGAGGGGCTGCGTTATACAGGAGCTCAGGCTCCTGCAAAACTTCACATTTTGCCTCCTCTTGAGGAATCCCACTGAGACCATAAGTGGAAATGACTGGAGGCCCTGCATGCACACCAGCTGCTCAGCCAGATCGCACTAAAGCAGGTAAGGTGCAGTGCAATTTGGGAGAGGAGCAGGGCTTGAATCAGGGTGGACAGGGAATGGTTTGAGAAATGGTGGATCTCAGTGATAGTAACACATGCCAGGATGCTGTACCTTTTTTCCTAGCCCTCCTCCCCGCAAAGCTCCTTGGACTTACACCAGTTAAATTACCGCGATTGGTTCAAGGAGCCCCTTTGTAGGCCAACCAGCTCACAGGGAGATGAGTAAACAGTATTTTTCCTTACATATCCTGGGCTTCCCCACCATAGGATGGTTGCCACCCCCACTATAGGATGCAGTGCTCATTCCATTGGTGTTGCTGCATTGCATTGGTGCATGGAGGAGATAGGATTGGGGGAAAAGTCATCCATTCGCTCAGAATAAATCTACTTTCCAATGCTTGCTTTCTCCAGATGTCTCCATTTATAAAGAAATATCACACCTCCAGATACCTGTGCCTGAAGGAATGCATTACATTGTATGGGGAACAATAGTGCTTAACATAGCTGCCCAGGGTTGTCAGGACAAATATGTGTGCCTGAAACAATGTTTTACCTTGGGTGGGAGACAATAGCTATGGCCACCATATTCACTAGAGAAAGTAATTGCTGGTCCAAAACCTATTGGGCTTCATATTGAAGCACACCCCATTGACCCAAGTTTCTTGTCCTGCCTGTTCCTTTCCTATGTGGAATTGATAATTGGGGAATATTTAAATTTACAATGAAAAAATATTGTGATGTGCTGTGAATTGATTGTATCATTGCTCTCAGGGAATTTGTGTTGTGAAAAAAGTTGTGATTCAATTATGGCTCAGGTTTATGATGATGATGATGATGATGATGATGATGATGATGATGATGACACAAACTTTACAAAATGGTTTAGTTATCACTTTGGATCTTTTGAACAAGTATATAATTCAGAATGTTGCACTCTCTTGCCTATAGTGTAATGCCATAAAATGAATATGGTGATAGTGATTTAACTTGACAAAAAAAGTATGTACTGTTTTAAAACCAATTATTTTTCCAATTAAAAACCTTTACCAAAGTCATACAAAAAGCAGGAAAACAAAACATTAATCGTACACATTCAATCCTCATCAAAGCCGAATATTTGAGCCACTTACTTTGAACCAGTTGCTACTTCTTTGTGTTTAGGCATTCAGTTCCAATTCAAGGAGACAAAAAGATTTGAAATACAGATTCCATTGTGGTTCACTGAAAAAAAAAACCCCTTTGAACTGATTAGTGCTTTTAGATTCCAGTTCTCATCTACTCCCTGGTCCCATCAAAGTCTCAGTGCCTTTCTCCAGCTTCACTATACTGATGCATGTTTAATGTACAAATACAATTGCTCCATTAGTAATGAAAAATGCATAACTTGGGACTGATAAATGGGCCACAGTTAAATCAATATCACCCAAGAATCAGGTGTTGAAATGTAAGTCTTGTAGAGTGGTTTTCATTTTCAAAGCACTTCACAAGCTTTGATGTGCCTGTGCAGTGTGCTCCAGCCTACAGCTTTATATCAATTTTTAAACATCAGTCCAGACCATAAATACACAACAAAAGTCCTGATGGATCAAGCCAAAGGCCCATTTGGTCCGGCATTCTGTTTCACACAGCGGCCACCAGCTGCCTTTGGGAAGCCTATAAGCAAGAGAGAAAGGTATATGTCTTTCCCACTGTGGCTACCCTTACAACTGGTGTTCAGAGGCATAATGCCAGAGAACCAGAACATAGCTTCATGGTTAGTAGCCATTGATAGACTTGTTCTCCATGAATCCAGTCCCCTTTTAGGGCTATCCAAGCTATTAGGAGTGAATCCCAGAGACCAATTTTGCTCCATTTGTCTGTCCAAAATTCCCCATCAGTTTCATTGGGTGACTCCTGGTTCTAGTATTGCAAGAAAAGAACATCACTCTCTCTACAACCATGCATAATTAATCATGTCCCATCACTGTTTTTCCAGACTAAAAAGCTATAAGCCAGTGGTCTTCATCCTTTTTCATGCCACAATCCTCCCCAAATAAAATATGAGACTAAGGACCCACCACCAATCCTTCATCATTCCTGGAAACCAATCTGCCCACCTTCTGCCTGCCCCTCACTCTATCCACCCCATTTCCCCCTACCTCATGTGTCTTTACAACAACCCTGTGCGGTAGCCCCCTGATCATCACTAGCCATATTAGTCATGGGGCAAGACAGCAAGGCTGTGTAGGATTTTATCAAGAACTCTGTTTTGATAGGGCAGTACCATTATTGGATTGGATCTAAACCCCTCTCTTGCACAGGCTTTGAAATGTTGCCATGACCCTCCAAATGAAGCTTTGCAATCCCCTTGGGGTCTTGACTAACACATTGAAGAATCCTGCTTCTAAACCTTATAGTCTTTCACCATAAGGAAGATGCTCCAACACACTCATCATTTTGGTTGCCCTCTTTTGCACTTTTTCCAGCTGTACCATATCCTTCTTACAGTATGTACAATGTATTTCAAATGTGACTACACCATAGGTTTGGGTAGGAACATTATACTGGTCAGGTCGCTATTCTCCTTAGGGGGAGTAGCATCCCAAAGGAAGGTTGGAACTAACCCTGAAGGGTCATGACCCCAGGTTGGGAAACACTGTTCTAGATTATCTAGAATGTTTATACCTTCATCCCTTAAGATAGCTTAGCCTAGACCAGATGCTATTCAGCTCTTTCCCACTCCCCCCCCGCCCCAGTTCAATTTGAAAGCTGCTCTGCAACCTTTTTGGTATTAAGCACCAGAAGTCTGGTTTCAAGTGCGGTCCATCCCTTTTGTACAGGCTTGGCTTAACCCAAGGCATTTCCCCGTGCCTAACAAATCCAAACCCCTTCTCCTGACACTACCATTTTATCCATGCATTGAGATGTCTCAGCTCCACTTGTGTAGCTGGGGCTATCAATGGAACAAGTAACTCTTTCCAAACTATTATGCTGGAGGTTCTTGCCTTTAGTATCTTACCTAGCAACATAAATTTGGCTTCCAGGACCACTTGGCACATCCTTGATGCCAACATCCACCATAACCTGCATTTCCTCTCCAGTAAGTCATTGAAGATGCATGGACTGACTCACAATAACAACAAATCAGATTGCACAAAGTGGGGGCTTTCTTGCTAGCCATTATACTGCATGGGGATTTCATTGCTGTCCGTGGATATAAGCACAAGATTCCAGACTAGTGAGTCCCTTGGCAGGAGCTATCATAGTTACTCTAAAGCAAGGTGCTTAAATATTGATAGAAAGCAAAGCTTTTAAAACAGCTTCAGTGATACCTTAAGATATGCCAAGAACATTATGGTTATCTCTCTAAAGATTGGAAAAGCCTGTGTTGTACTGGTTATAGAAGCAAGCATCATTGCAAGCAATGCAATGCAAGCAATTGCAAGCAAGCAATGATGTCATTGGGCTGTACTGGCTGCCACAGACTTGGCTCTACTGGAAATGTTTCTGGTGGGTTAGTCAGCATTTTGAGGACATTAGGTCGACCAATTGGAGACCCAGAGACCAGGTGAATATCAGCATGTGTGCAAGCGTGCATATGCGTACAGTTGCACCCCTAGATGTTACAGGAAGGCATAACATTGATTTAATCCCTGCTCCTAACAAAAAAAGCTTGTGTTTGCCTTCCAGAACCACCCTTTGAGAAAAGAGAGCACAATGCTGATCATTACTCCAAAGCAAAGCACATTCAACCTTCTCTTACAGAAGCTTAATTAGTCTCCCACTCCTCATCCTTGACATTAAACCTCTAGGCAGTTTCTCTTTTCTCAGTGGCTCACATGCTGACACATCTAGGAACTGAGAGGGGAAAAAACTACCTGCTGGAACACAGCTCTAGGAGGTTCCAGTATATGCAAACACAATGCAAAAGAACTTTAAAAAGTTCCCAGTCTGTATTTCTCTTGACAGCACATCTAACATAGTAAAAGTATGTTTACTGGCATCCCAGTACTAAATATTAGCTTTCACTCATATGCTTACAGGAAAAGATTAACAGCTCCAGAGAAATGGTGTGCAGAAAGACAAAACACAGTGTCAGTTTCTTAGCATTCATTTAATCCTAGCAGTATGTTTGGAGCTCTGTAGAACATAGGGGTAGAATCATGAGTGCCATTTTGATGGTATAATGGTGAGTGTGCCAAGACCGGAATTAGGAAGACCTGATTTCAGTGCCCCTCTTAGCTATAAAGCTTTTGGGATAACCTTGGGCTGTTGTCTGTCCTTACAGTTGTTATAAGGGGAGGGAGACCAATGTGCACCACTCTGAGTTCTTTGGACAATGGGTAATATATAAACATAATAGTAATAACCAGCGATGGTATCTGGTAATGAAGATCCAGAACGCTGGGCGGGACTTACGTGTGATTGGCAGCCCGTCCGTTCCGTCGCATGCCCGCCCGCCGTGCGGGCTGCCCCCAGTTGCCGCGCCCCACCACTTCTTGCCCAGGCACCCGGCGCGCCCCCCCACCTGTCCCCCTGGTGAGCAGGCGCCCCCTCCGGGGCCAGGGCAGCCCGCGTGGCAGGTGGGCAGGTGGCGGAACAGAATAGAAGGGCTGCCAATCACACGTAAGTCCCGCCCAGCATTCCGGATCTTCATTACCAGATACCATCGCTGGTAATAACCATTTTGAATGCCCATCAGGGTGATAAAGTGAGTTAAAAAAATTGTATATTAATATTTATCCAAAGCACTTACAAGCTGAAACATAAGTTCTTTCCAGAGAGGAATTTCACTGGAGCCCAGTAATGTGGTGACACCTTTGACTTGAAGCTGAGGCCCTTTTCCAATTCACTTTGAAGCATCTGGTGGGCCACTCTTCCCTGGCAGCAGTGCCATGCCTTCTTTTTGGCTTAGCCTGCATATCAGTGACCAGAGAAGAGCAGGCGGCAGCTGTGCAGTCACAGAATAATATGCAGAAGAGCTTCAGTCTGTATAGCTGCAATGAACCTGCCAGTGGCGCATCTTGCATAAGGAAGACAAGGCAGGCAAGAGAAGGATACTCTTCACTGCAATACAAGTTCATTGCATTCTGGGCTCCAGTGAAACCTCTCAGTCCTGAATGTACTCCCAAGAACAGCTGCAGCTATTACAATGGGACCACTGTATAGTGATAAAGAGGGACCAGATCTGCCGAAATTGATGTACAGGACCCATTTGCTCACTGCTCCAAGTGGCATAGCTGGAAATGTACTGACTCCTAGAAACCTCTCTACCAGCACCCCTCCCAGCATGAAAACAGAGGTGTGCCTTCCCTGCAGTAACACAGGGCAAGAGCCCTGCATGCCGAAGGGAAGGTGGGTGCCAGAGCACACACCAGAGCAATGTCGTCCGGCTGGCTGCTGAGAGAGAGCACACATGCGCCAATAGATTTCCAACCAGAAATCAGTTGCTTCCCCAGTCAGGAAGCAGTTGGAGCACGTGCACCCTCTCAACTGCGGCTGAGGCCATTTTTCCCAGCAATTTTCAGTTTTGCTGAAACCACGGGAGCACCTGCTGCCTGGGCGCTCACAGCCACAGCTTGGGCAACATTGCCCCAGCTGTGGCTGAGAGGGCCCACGTCACGTGTCTCCCCCCAGGAAGCTTCCCAAGACTTGGGAAGCCAGGGCGGTGCCTGCTGCCTGGCCAGGCACACCTCCCTACCGTCCCGCCTTTGGAAGGCAATAAGGTACCCCCTGCCAGGCTGGGCCACTGTGGCCTGCGTGCGGGCAATTTTGCCTCAGCGCCGGCCACAGGAGCCAATAGCATGACCTCACGATTTCATGACGCCATGACGTGGCGTGCCCAGGGTGCAATGTAGCTCCGGTATGCCTCTGCAAGAATAGGACCTTCCTCATTACTCCCCCACTGCTTATGTACTGGAAATGAGGGCCGGTGTTTAAAGAGGGTCCTTGTTCAATCAAGCGGTGCCAGGTGTAGACAAAATCCTGCCACAAGTTTCGAACCCACTTTTAACCCCTTCTTTGATAAACCGTTTCCGAATCAGGTATACAGGAAACGAGATATTTTCACTGCTTATTTTACACATGTTTATGTGCTCATCTAATTATACACGCTGAGGAAATACCTTAAATTCTTTCCCCTCCCTTCTTGTTTCTTTCTCCTAGATATTTTTAAATGCAAACTCAATCCGACTAGGGAATCTACCGATGGGTTCGTTTTCCCCTTCCTCTGCGCCAAGCTCATCAGCCACTCGACAGACTATCTATGAGTTGTGTGTTTGTCCCAACGGTAAACTGTACCTTTCCCCGGCAGGAGCAGGCTCCACGTGTCAGTCCAGTAGCAACATCTGCCTGTGGAGCTGAAAAGACTCCCCAGTACCCCTCCTCACACCAGAATAGCCTTTTTGTTACCGTCCCTCTGCTTCACAGTTCTGCTTGGTTTCCCTTGTCCAATCACGACACTCCCAACAGGCCTCAGAGCAAACTCTTCCAGTGGAAGCAGGCGTACGGTGTGGCCTTCCTGCCTGACTTATGGACATTCAAGGTGGAAGAAAGAAAGGGAAACAAGCCAGTTGTCTTTGTCAGGAAACCTGGATCTTCATATCACCTTCTGTCCAAAAGGGAGTATAACACAGGTGCCTTTGCTATATCTGAAGTGAAGCACATTGTTTTAGAATTTTGCAGGAACTGTAAATGAGAAACTGCACATATATACATAAAATATATAGATATAGATATAATACTTATACAAATTTGCCCAGAAACTGAAGGCGAGACGAATTGGTACGATCAAATAACTCTACTATCTGAAAGCACAATTTTCACACATCATTTTTTGGATGTAAAACTTTTATCCCTGAATTTTAAAGAAAATTTTAAAGCATTGGGTGATGCTTGCTTTACTAAACAACTAAATGTCAGTTCATGTTTTTAAACAGCAAGAGACAGAATCCCTCCCTGAGCACTGTTCCTTGGGGGAAAAAAAAAAAAGTGCATTGCTACCGTTTATCTCCTGTGGGTTATAGGTGGGTTTTGTAGGTTGGGTAAATGTTTTGGAAGCACTTAGCAATATTATCTGTTCAGATTTAAAATAATGCCCACTTTTATTTTTGTTCAGATCTTAAGCAATTACCTGGCTACTTTATGTGAAACCATTTCTTTAAATACTTGTGATTTGGGGCCTTGTGTGTGGTCTGGGAGCATCTGAGGCTGTAGAATTGCTCCAGCTAAGTCCAATCCTATGCATGTCTACTCAGAAGTGGGTCCCATTATGGTCAGTGGGGCTTACTCCCAGGTAAGTTTGGATAGGATTGCAGCCTGTGGGCCTGAACGCTAACATAGGTGGAAGATCACTGGGATACCTTTGGAAGGACAGGATACAAGTATAAAGAATAATTTGTACAATGGGAAAAGAATATGCCAACAAAGAAATTCTTGTGATGGGGAAATGAATGATCAATTCATTACTTTTCTCAAATACTGTATAGTAATTTAAAATGGGAACAAGAGCCACATACTGATCCAGAGCTTCATTGGTACACATGGAGCTCTCACATTTGCGGTGAAGGTAGCAAATCTCTGCACCCAAACGCAAATGCCTGTAGACCTGCTTTCTCCATTAAAATAAAATAGAGGGTGCTAGATATGCTCATATGAAAATTGCTGGATAAGAATAGGATGCTTTAAAATTGAAGTTTGGTTGTTGTTTAGTAACGGCATCTGACAAAGCCATTTGAACAGAATATATTGGGCTTAACACAGAGAATGAAGGCAATGACAGCCAGGTGAAATCTCATCATTACATGTTCTGTTAGTCTTAATTATTAAGAATTTCAAAGTCTAATAGCATTCAGTGCCCATGAACAGCTATTAAATGAAAGGGGAGAATGCAAACAGATTACTGTTGCATTGACTCCTTCAGGTATATGTTATGAAATGTACTCACTGGGCTTTAAAAACATCATTAACATTTTATGGAGATTCAATTGTTAAAAGGCAAAGATGGCAGATGCTTAGAAATTTGTAGGCAGTTGTACTCTGCATAAGTACCTTGAAACCTGCAGAGTTCAAGCAAGGACCACAACATCAAACTCTTTCCAGCCTATTGTGATCAAGAAGTGGATGGTGATGCCCAGTTTTGGTGTTCATTTGGAAGGCCTTCTTGGCACCATCTTTGGGACTGTTCCACCTGATGCTCCAGTTGCAACTATATCTCCTTACCCACACTAGGAGAAGATATGCTAATCTGTTAATAATATGCAGATTACTGGGGCAGTGTGGATTTTCATATCTCTATATTCTGTTCATGCTTAACTATGTAAAGCAATCCAATGAGACAACCTTTTTCTGATGCCTGCCCATGAACAGATTATAGAGATATGAAACTTGCAAGTTCAAACTTTCAACCCAATGCCATCTCTTTTGTCATCTAACTATGTAGAGGAGAGTTGACAAAAGAGATGGCGTTGGGTTGAAAGTTTGAACCTCCCAGGTAATGGATACCTCATGAGGAGAGGCATTGTGGAATCTCATTGCAAAGCTGTACTTTCTTTTTCAAAGCCATGAGATGGCCTGGGAATAGTATACAAGAACCTTTTTTTCTGAATAAGGCCAGTCCTTCATCTAATCAAGGTTTGTCTACCATAACTGGCAGAGAGAGATTTTCAGGGACTCATGAAAGGTTCTTCAGCACTGCTGCATGAGATTTGTAGCTGGCAGGAATTGAATGAGAGACTTTCCTGATACAAGGCATGCTCTGTATCATTGAGCTAGGGACGGTCTCTTTTCTAAAGAGAAGGTAAAAAGTCTCTGCGGCGCAAAATTCAGTTAAGTGGCATTTCAACCTGAATAGAGAGCCACATAAATGGCCAGATAGAAAAATAGCATGCACTATAAAACATGGAGCCATCCAAAGACCTAAATCAACTGCTCCGACACGATTCTGTTGGAGCATGCTATGTTATTGTGTGTTAATGAGTCGAACAAGAGGGGGAATGCAGTTAAAGGCAGGTGCTATGAACCATTTCTCAAAAGGCATATGTTGTCAGTTTGCAGATCACGGAAAATAGTACCTCACTTTCCCAGTTTTTCTAGCCCGACTTAATCATGAATTTTAGACAATTCCTCACTACCTGTATGACTACACATTAGGTAGCATATATTGCAAAAAATATCCCTGATCCAAGGTTAGTGGATACTGTCTCTTTTCTTCTTTGTGTTTGTTTGTTTTTAATAAAACGATATAATGACCTCTTTGAGCACTGTTACTTGTATGTTGGGTTGGTTTCCGTCTTTTTTTTTTTTTTTTTTTAAAATTTGGTTTAATCTTAAAACCAAAGACTGACACCTCTGTTATATCTGACACAGTGACATTGCACCTTCAAATCCTCTCTGTTGGAACAAAGAGATGATGCATTGTAACTGCAACATGAGACAGTCGCATGCTTTAGAACTGCGAAGTATTTTGTGCTTTCAGTGTTTGCCATTTTTATTGGTCTGGAAGGGAAAGAGAGCCTGGATTGCTGAATTATTCTATTTGTCCTGCATAATAGATCCTTCACTAATCAGAAGACTGTAAGCATTAGGAGGACAGTGAATCAGAAGCATAGCAAAAGGTTGGTTGCTTCGGTTAAACTTGTCAGATTACAGTATTATCTCTTTCCCTACCCAATCAGATGATCACTGAAGAATACAATTAGGAGATGAAGGAAAATGACCAATAATAGGGAGGAAAGACCATTGTAATGAGTAATGATTTGTTTCTTTAGGAGTTCTTGCATAATGTATCTAGATGTCAATAAATGGAAGCCAACTCACAGCTCAATCCTATCCTGGGCTAGCCCAGAGCCTGCAGTGGTACAGACACCGCCTCCACTGCATGCTGTGGGCAGACCAGGGACCAGGCAGCGACAAAGAGGTAAGTAAAAAAAATACTTATCTACTCTGCCTCTGCTTTGTCCCAGTGGGCCTACTCTGATGCGTACCAGCTCTTCGGCTGGTATAAATCCAAGTGTGTCTAAGGGGTGTGTAAAGGCTAGTCTGGGGACACAGGAAATCAGCATCACTGCTGCCACCGATATCCATCCCCGGCCCACCCTGAGCATGCCCAAACTCAAGTCCAACCCCAATCCTCCCCCAGAATGCCCCAGAACAACGCTTCCACTGACTTCCCTATTTCAGCTCCACAGTTCATTGGCCCACAGCCACTAGCCAATTGCACCAGTGCAAAGTTCTATCAGTGCAAAGTCCAGGTAGGATTGGGCCAGTAGTCAACCCACAGCCCAATCCTACTCAACTCCTCACATGGCAGTGCAGCTGGGTCAGTGTTGGATTTCTGTACCCTGTGATGGTGTTTTGGCCTCTAGATGCCTCTTCGGGGTAAGCCAACGCCAGCCTGCTGCTACTCAGAAGTATGCCAGCTACCTAGGTTGGTAATCATGAGTTCATTCACTCTATTGCAGTTGCAAAAAGGTTTCCAAGTGTCCAATGATTTAAGTTGTGTGCCCCCCCCCCAAAATGTCAGCTAACATTTTTTTTACTTTGCTACTTTCATGTTAATGTTGTTCTTGTGTATATAACTATATAAAAAGATGGAACTATTTTCTTACACACACTATGCAATATGTTTGTAAAATTGCAATATTACCAAATTACAAAAGCTGTGCTTTTGTACTATCTCTTGCTTTATGTAAAACAAATCTCTTTTTCTATTTAAATGGATTGATTGTCTTATAAACTGTAGATAATATTAATTCACAAAGCAGTATATGAATATCTTGGGCTTCTTTTTTGTTGTTGTAGATTTCCTTTGAGCAAAATAACAGCAAGATTTTGGAAACGGGAATTCTGTTCTTATTGACAAGAGAACTTTTGAAAATGTTGATTTTACCATTTTAAATTCTTTTCATTGTCCCTTACATTTGAGCTTAGATTTTTCATTTAATGCTCAATAGAAAAATACATGTCCATCCAGTATGAATGATTAATTATCTACCAGTGCCAATAGCCTGGAGGCAGAGCAGGCACTGAACAGACAAGCAGGTGGACAGTCTGAGAGCATCACTTTATGCAACAATATGCTCAGCTTGATATGAGGACAGCAAGGCCAGAGTACAAGCCAGATGGAATCCTACTGGCCTCTTGTGTCTCCTGGCAGCTGCTGAACTAGTAACGGCAAGCCTTACTTTCTGATCAGAAAGGGTTCAGCAAGTTGGCTACTTCGACTTCCAGAATTCTACAGTAGTAAGTGTCAGGGAACTAGATCTTGGATTTCTGGTTCAAAACTTGAGCACCTTATCCCATCTAATCATTTTGATCAGGGTCTAAACAAGCACTCAGATAATTCCGCTGCCCAAGGAGATTTTGGTCTGCGAGCATGTTGTGGTGGTCTACACTTCAAAGAAACAAGTTCTTAAATCCTAGAAGAATCCTTGGATCCTGTTCCCCAAAAAATGGAATCGCAGTTTTTATTAGAATTAGGGCTCAGTCCTATGGCATCTGGAGAAGAGGGGGCATAAGTGCTAGGCCAGTGCCAGTCAACACTTCGACCAGCACAGCAGGGCTTCTCTGGGTGGGGAGAGGGTGAGAGGGAGGGTGGAACAGGGTTTGGGAAGGGCGGAGGGCATTCCTGCAAGCGGAGTGGCCCAAGGAGAGGAGAGGATCCCAGATCCGGCAGTTATTATGCCGGATCCAAACACTTATCCCTAGGTCGCGCAGCTCCAATTTGGGCTAAATAGCGGGTGCAGGTCCAAGCAGCCCGATGGGCGCTTACCTTGGACTAAAGGGACAAACATCCCCTTGCCCCAGGGATGCTTCAGTGACCTCCCAACCTGCACTGGATACAGCACAGGCCAGCAAACCTACCTGTTCCAGTGCAGATTAGAATTATACTGTGAACGAAATAAACATTTACTGGGCTTACCTGTTCCTTTACATTTGCACCTAGGCAACAAA
This sequence comes from Lerista edwardsae, assembly GCA_029204185.1. Classification (NCBI taxonomy): domain Eukaryota; kingdom Metazoa; phylum Chordata; class Lepidosauria; order Squamata; family Scincidae; genus Lerista; species Lerista edwardsae. The sequence continues at coordinate 10,775,018 of JAJKFI010000003.1, read as the reverse complement.
GGAAAGTCTAGTGGAGATTTATTATTCAAATAACTAAACATGATCAAACCCAATGAATGTAGTCAGTCCTAAGAACACCATTCAAAACAAATGATTTATTAAGCTCAGGGAAGTTAAAAAAAAAGTATACTCTTTAAGAGTATTTTAAGTATACTCTTAAAAGTGTATTTCAGTTGGGTTGTAACCCACAGATGGCTTCCTTTCCACTGAGTACAACCATGAATGGTACAGCAAGCCATTGTCTTCTTGTTCTTAACATTGTAAATGCCTGCTGAGTGGACCCAAAGTGCATATTTATATGGAGGTCATCTTAAATTCTTTGCTGTAGCAGCTGCCTCCTTGAACCCTATTCCAGTATATTGGATCAAGAATTTTTTCTAGACCACTGCAACCATTTTGGGGTGGGGGTGGGGGGTCTATCTGCAGTGGTGAAAAGAGTGAAACACTCCATCTACTGGTGAACCAGTACGCCTATCTAGCAATTGGTAATACAGATATCAACATGGAGACCATTTTGTCTGCAACAGCATTGTGGTGAGACGGAAATTTTGAAGAGAAAAGATGACCACATCACTTTGTTTTCTCACACCCAGGGCAAGCTTCCTTGGATTAGCCGACAAAAACTTAACTCGTAGCTCAGTGGTCGAGCACGTGCTTTGTATGCACAAGATCCCAAATTCAAATTCAATCCCCACAATCTCCAGGTAGACACAACCCTGAAACCCTGGAGAGCTGCTGACAATGACGGGCCAATGGAATGTCTCAGAATAGAGCAAATTTCTTTCTTCCCTAATTTGGGATTGAAGAATTAAAATTAGACTCTGAACAAGTCACGTTATTTTTTATGTATCTCCATTCTACTTATAACATTTATAAATAACGTGGCCACTGCTATAATGTGCCAATAGTGAGTTGGCTTTGAATACTGTCCAGAAGCCATTGGCATTGCAGAGTATATTCGGGGCCTTCTCCTTACTGGAGTGGACAGCCCAGAGCAGTAGCATCATTTGGGGTGGCGTCGCAGTAAGTATTGCCGGTGCCACAACATGCTATGCAAGTGGCCCATCACATTCACCATTTGAGCCATTCTGGGCAGGGATGGCAACACGCACTGTTGCTGTTGCCGCCTGGAATGGCTCAACTGCGAATGGGAGGAGCCAATTACATGGTACCTTGTGGCACCTGCAATAGTTACTGAGCTGCTCCCCCGGTAGCTACACTACTGGCTCAGAGTACATTAATCCAGTGTTCCAATGTATACACTGGAACACAGTATCCACACAGTCATGGTGCTAATGTTGACCTATAAAGTTCCAACATATCTAAGAGACGACCTTTTTCCTTACATCTCAATATCAATGAAGAGTACTCTTGAGGTTCCCAACTGTATGCCACCTGGCATTCTTTGCAATGGCTCCATCACTATAGAATCCTTCTGTTTGGGCACTGGTCAAACCTGTATCTTTTGGAAGTGCCACATGGTTTTTTTTGTTTGTTTTTTCTGTTCAACTGAACAATTTGTGGTTTAATTCTGTTACCAGACATGGGCATATGGAGGGACAAAGGCTATAATAAATACAGTACATCTCTATTCAATTTAAAATAATATGATATATACTGTATTGGATGGGGAAAAGATATAGTCCACAAGGAACGTCCAAGGGGTCACATGGATTACGCAAGTTTGAGAAAACTGATCAGGGCACATTTAAATGTCTTTAAGTTCATGCGCCAGCCATAGTCCAGCCCATGCACAATTCTGGCATTGAACCTATTTAAGCTTACTTTAATTTCTTTTGAAAAAAGGGAATTATACGATACGGAGTGCTCTTTATATGCATTTCTTATTGTTGACCATCTTGGGCCAAGTCACACAAATTTCAGACATGTGGCAGTCATTTTATGATTATCTGAAGCAGCAACCATGTATCTAATTGGATTTTTTGCACATTTTTTACATAGTTTTAAAACAATGTACAAAAAAATCTAATTCTGTGCCACATTGCATTCAAAACGTAATGGGCACACGTGATGAGAGACTGTCTTAATGTATCTGGAGGAAAAAATAAGCCTATTCATTGTATTATCTCCAGTTTCCAAAATCTTGCATGGATTTAACATGTTAGGTTTTTGAAAGGGGGGGGGAAGGGAAAGGAGATTAGTTTTTCATTCTAGTACATTATATACTTTTTAGAAGGTTAAAAATTATATATCTAAACAACAGAAATTTACTAGTGGCCATATATTTCTGATAACTGAAAGGGAAAAATACATTGGAATCATGTTGCCTCGTTTTGCAGGTCAGTATAATTTCATTCTTCCTATACAAGCCAATAAACTAAATTTGATACTGTACAGTCTGTCTAACAAGTTTTACTTGAGTTAGACTATTGTGATAAAGTATTTACATTCCAACGCAACATTTCTAAATGGTGTATTATTCCCTTTTAGGAAAACTAAGAATTGTTTATTACTAGAATTGATGAAAAAAGTATATAAATGTATTATGTTGTGAAGTATGAAGAGCTATGTTATATCAGTTTTTAAATATGTGTAAATAAAACTCTTTAATATATATGATTGTTAAATGTGAAATTTCCTCTTCTTGGGTGACCTGTAGAATCCTTCTTTGGGATCAGTATGGGATCCAGTGTAAGTCTTCCATTATGTCTTTGCCAAGTGAGAAATTAATCTGTGGACCTCCTTGCCACAGGATAGTACCTGGCCTCCTTTTAAAAAGGAGATTGGACAAATTTAAGGAAGAAAAGTCCATTGCTGGTTATAAGCCCAGATGAATATAAGCAACCTTGGAATTTTATTGGTAGCCTGTCTCTGATTAGGACCAACCAGAGGGTCATGAGCCAATTTCAGGTGAGTCACAAGGCATTTAGAGCAGCCGTATTGAAAATATGGGAAGATGGGATGCTGAAAAGGGGGCTGTGTGGTTGTTTTGCTTGTGTCAAGGCTCTAGATAGGCATTTTTTCCTTTCTGATTCACTTTGCTATTGGAAAATGGCTGAGAAGTAACCCAACATTGCTGCCTTCGCCGGAAAGCAGCAGGTTCTTCCATGACAATGATGGAACTTCTGGTCATGACATCACTTCTGACAGGTCCCGGACAGAAAGTGGGTTCCCATGCTAAAACGTTTGAGAACCACTGTTACAAGACACATTTACACTCAGAGCCCAACTATCTTCATGGACAGGAGCCATTTGTATCAACTAGCCACATGAAGGCTCCCATCGTGTGTGAATCAGCCGATAAGAATGATAGATGGTTTTCACCCTATATTAAAAGCTGACTGTATCTTAGGGGTCATAAAGCTACATTGTCTCCATTAATCTGTTCCTAGCCTTGATAATCAAATCTGTAACAGATTTATTTCTCATAGACTTATGGCCCAATCCTAACGCAGGTTTACACCTGTGAAATGTGTGACAAAGGTTTGCATTGGTGGAATTCCTTTATGGCTGTTGCAAATGCGACTACCCCAGTGCGCGGGACCTGACCGTCACCGCAAGTGATGAGTGGACAGATCTGCACTCCAATGGACTGGGGACATCCACTGGAACAGGTAAGGCTCTACAGGAAGTGAAATGTGGCAGACGGGGGGCAGGGTGACGGCAGAACAGCGGAGGAGAGGGTGTAACGAGGCGGTGATGGAGATGAGGAGAGCAAGCTGGGCCTGAGAGCAGGGTGGGTTTGGCAGCAGTGGTGCCTGCCGAATCCTATCCCCCTTCCCTGGCCTGATCCACTTGCACAGGTTAACCTGCACCAGCTATTGAGCTGACTTGGATCTGAGTTGATGGGGCTTACCACTTGGGGCTTACCACTTGGTAAAGGAACGAATGTTCCCTCGCCACAGAGAGGACTCCAGAGGCTGAAACTTCCTCATAGTATACAGCAGTAGCCAGACTGGGGCTGCTGCACCGCTGCACAGGAAGTGAGGTAGGATTGGACTGCTAGAATCATTTTTGGAAGGAGGTATGGTCAGGCTGTTGAATCCAGTAAAGCCTACCTGCCTTGCCAGATTATAATGTGCATCTTAATGCATGTGCTGGCCAGTTTTTAAAAGAAAAATTCAAAACAATGCACTCAGGCTAAATATATCTAGTACTGTCACTTTTAATTCTAACACATAGAGCGCAATCCTAACCTGGAGTTAGGCCATCAGAGTTTGACCAGCACAAGGGACACCGTTAAAGTATGTTTGGAACACTCTGGTAGTCAGGGAGGATGGTGCATGTCTGTGGGTGGATTGGGCCCGGGGGGGGCAGGATCAGCAGTGCTGGCACAGCCCATATCCTGCAATCCTTTCCAGGCCTGAGCTGTCAAAATGGATCAATGTGTACTTGCATTTATGTTGGTGGCACAAGTCTGAGTTTGACCCATGATGGTGGCTGGGGATTTTCCTGGGGCATGGTGGGACAAATGTCCCCTTACTCCAAGGAGACTTCTCACCTTCTAAATTCCCCCAGGGGATGCAGCCTGGCACCATAGCATTGGCGTGGGGAAATTTAGGTTGAACTGTGTGTTTATTTCAATCTTGGGGACCCAATGTGACACATAATGCAGGGTACGGTAACCATAACATTTGGGGGGAAATGATGTATTACAAATTTGGAGGTTCCTGCTAAGACAAAACATCCCAAGGATTTCAAGGAGGAGGAAAAGAACTTCCCATTGGCATTTCTTTGGGGAGTCAGCGTATTCCTACTTGGAGAGCCACATAAAATATGAATGCACATTGTGATTGCATATTGTGCTATGGGGTGTGTCATTTGCCTCTTACCAGATCGAACATCCTGTTGGGACATCCAGAGTTTAAGCTGCTGTTCAGTGTCCTCATAGTACACACACACCCCAAATAAACACATGAGACAAATCCTTTGGGATATGAATTAGATCACATGTATTGAACACAGCTCATCAAAAGCCTATGACAGCCCTGCAGGGAGCCCTACCTCAAGGCACTCTGTCCCCTTCAGTGTGTCTAATCGGCCTCACTTCCTTATGTAAGAACATAAGAAGAGCCCTGCTGGATCAGGCCAAAGGCCCATCTGGTCCAGCTTCCTGTATCTCACAGTGGCCCCACCAGGTGCCCCAGGGAGGCATGAGACAACAAGATCCTTGCATCCTGTTGCGACTCCCTTGCACCCGGTACCAGTAGCCCACCACCTTTGTAAGGAGGTTGCACAGTCCATCATTGCCTATAGCCCACGATGGACATAGTTTTTGTAAGGCTTCTCCCCAGACAATGCATGCAACGTACTTTGGTCACTCACCAAAAATACAAATGTTACGTATTATTAGCCGCAGCAGATAATTGGAGGAACTGAACACCTTGTGAACATCCATTGTACGGATGGAAACAGTAGGCAACAAATATTTGAAACCTGTTCAGAGATAACATTGGGCCAAGGAAGCACAGTGTACAAGCAGAGTGCACGTTCAAGAAACCACACATCTCCTATGCCGCCAGTTTCTGCTGTAAGGCTGCATCCTATTAGCACACTGTCATTCCACCCACATTTCTCGGCCTTGATCCCCGTTGCCCTCCCTTTGACCTTCCAAGTTGTTTTCAGCTGATGTCCTCCAAAATCTGCTGTGACAGATGTTAAATGCCACATTAGATTTACAAATAGACCCTTATCGCCCGCCGCATTTTCCCCGTCTGTCAGGAGTGTTTTGACATCACAGCCAGCTTTTAGTAGTTCCCTTAGTTGGGGCTGTGGCTGATTTAGTCCTAAGCCCATATTCTGTCTTCATGTTTCAAAAGATAATCAAGGTTTGGCTTAGTACTGAGAGTTCTTTTAGATCCTGATCAGTTTCTCTACACAACTCAGCACCCCAGATTTCAAAGCCTTGCCTGAGAGGCAATCGAGAAACATTATGCTGGCATGAACTGGAAACTAAGGTAATGCGATCAGGAACAGAAGGAGGCACCTTTTCCATCTAGAGCCAAAGGAATGGCCTTATCTGACATAAGTTGTCAGGATTAGCTCCTTCAAGACCTCCACAGTGATGATGTTGACCAGCCGGAAAGCTGGGCATGTGAAACTGTAAAGGGAGATGTTCAGTGGTCCCTGGCTCTGGAAGAACTGTGGATAGGCAAGGGCAGCTCATCAATTAGCAGTGCAGGTTACATCAGTGGCAGATTGAGAGGGTGGTGAATTTGGCACGGCCTTAACTCAGAGATCTACCAGTAGTTTGCGAACTGCCTGCCCCAGAATATAGAAGACCTGTGTGCTTAAGTCCCCAATCCTATAAACAGTGACTGAGTGAAGCCCTTTTTCCTTTGGTGTCCTTTACCAGCTGTGTTTATCTCAGGAGAGCATTTTGAGGGTATTTTGAAGCAGTATCTCAACTAGGACTGGCCCATCTATTCGGCAAACTGACAGCCCAATCCTAACCTGTGCTGGCGCAGCTGGGATATTCATCCCCTTACACCCAGCCTGCCCTATGGGTTGGTACAAGTCCAGGAAGCCCAGTGTAATGTGGTAAAGCTTTGAAATGGGGTTAAAAATGGCGGCAGCCAGACCCGTCCCACCCCATTTCACCACCACCACCACCACCCAAAACACCCCACCCCACTTCCAGAACACCCTCCTGCCACCTTCTCCCAGCCCCTGTGCTGCTCAGTGGCTTACTTACTTCTGCTGGTGCCCGGGCCTTGGGAAACTGGCCAGGTGTTATGATGTGCCTTAGTTACAGTGTGTTTGTTACAACTTCCTCCAGCACAGGCCACTGCGCTGGCAGATCATCTTCTTCGAATTGCACAGTGAGATAATTGCCTCATGCCATCTTTCTTCTGGCTTCCTTAAAAAGGAGGAGGGGGACACAGCAGAACAGGAAGTGTGAAGCTGAGTGGTGGGTGACAGCATGCCACTGTAGCTCTCCACTTGCCTCTTTTCCACTCTGCTTCCACTGTTTCCCTCTTCCCTTTGGAATGTGAAGAGGAGCAGCCACGGCCCAGAGCACTGCCAGGTAAATGGGGTCAGCATTTGGCACAGGTGCTGGGAGGTCTTCATCCAGCCCTTTCCTCAGCAACCCAGCTAGGGCAGAGCTATAGCACAGCCACGGGTAGGGATGTATGCAATAAGTGTTGCAGGCTCTGCAATTTGCTAGGGTAAATTGGGTAAAAAAGGGTAAGCAGCCCCTCCCACTTGCTGTTGGAGCCATTCTGGGCAGTGACTATAACATGCAGGGCATGCTACCATTGCTGCCCAGAATGGCTCCAATCAGTGGTGTCATTCAAATGATTTAGGAACAGGAACTCACTTTTGATTGGCACTTGTTGGGAACCCGGAACCAGCCACGGAGCCCGTTAGGATCCGGAACGCCCGTTCTGGTCCGTTCCCCCTGAATGACTTCACTGGCTCCAATGGCAAGTGGGAGGGACTCCTTACATGTTCAGTGCCTGCAATACTTATTGTGCCACCCTCTGCAGCTGCACTACTGGGGCAGAATCCTTCAGAAAGCAACAGGATTCAGACCAATCATTTTTCCCATTTACATTTTTGCCCTCTAAGTTGTTTGCCCTGGTTTTTCTTGGCCCCGCTTTCCCAAATGCATTCTCAAAGAACAGCCCTAAACCAGGATGTTTTTTTCCCTCTAGTGTAGTGAGACAAGCAAGAAGTTGATCCACGCATAGTTTAGAAATATAGTTTGAGAAACCTTTTATTCAAAATTAGTCACACAGACAGCTGAAACGGATGCAGATTATTTTCTTCGCTCTTCCTGGATTCATTGCTCCTGCCACCCCAAAGCCATATCATATTCTGCCTTTCAAGGCCAAAGTTTCTTTAAATGAATTCCAGTTATTTACATCTTTGACCCTGAGACGGGGATGGGGAAGAATATGTCTGGTCCAAAATAAGAAATACAGCACATCATAAAGCTTCATATGTCTGCCTATTCATGGCTGGCAGATTTTTACTTCTTAGATACAGGGTCCATGAATTTGCCAAACCACAGAACTGGCTTTCAGGGTCAAGAGGGGCTGCCAGCAACTGCACACTGATTCAAGGCAGTAGTACCTAGTGGTTACCACGCTCAATCTCTTCCTGTTCCCTTCTTGGACATGCAGCTTGCAGGGGAAAAACATGAATTTAGCACGCACTCAGAGGAGCTCTCTTCATCCTACTTCACACATCCTAGGACAGTGAAAACACTTCCATAGCGCAAGACTCAATTATTAAACCTATTGCCACTTTTGCCCTATTGTTTAGTAGGAGAAGCATATACATAGATGGTTATTGTGATAAATAGGCCTGTGAATTTTAATTGATAAATCAGTCAATAATCTACATATTTATTTATCTGAAGAATCAAAACCTTTTTGTTATAAAAAAAACCTTTGACTGTTATTCCCGACAATGATTACATAGCACTATCGTAGATGCCCTGATTCATGAAGCAGCAGATTTAAAAAAAAAAAATCGATACAACATTGGGCTTGCTCTAATATTAAGCACACTAAGGTGGAAAACAGTGGGATATTAGTTAGTTGCAACTAAACATGTACTGAAACCTGAAACCTGCATTGAACGAAAGCATTTCTACAGGCATCTGGACGAGGCCCTCTCTGTGTGATGTTGAAGGCCAACTGATTCAGAAAGGAGTATTTTACTGTTAACGTTTTATCAGTTGGGAGGCAAGTACTTTAATATCTGATTATACAGGGCTGCTGTTTACTGGAAAACAGAACGTCTTGCTTAAAAAAGTACTTGCAAATTTGCCTGTCATAAATAAACTGGGGGATTTTGTTTGTTTGTTTGCACTTGATTGCAAAGAGGGTCTTAAAGGCTAATTTTTGCTCTTGTTCTACAGCTCGTGGAATTGTATAATTTATCAAGGCAAAACAGCCACTTGTAGTAAGAGGAAACGAATAGCAGGCTGCTTCATTTCATTGCACATTTGCACAGAAACATTGCACATTTCTGCCTGATTCAGTTGGGAGCATTCCTGAAACAGCAGGCTTCTAAGGAATTCCACAGCAAGGTCTGGGGGAAAGGGACAAAGCCATCTATCTGGGGCTTTGCCCAAGACATTTTGCAAAAGGGCACTTTCCCAGGTGAGTGAATGCTTGCGCATATGTGTACGTACACACACTGACACGTCCCTGGGTGCTCTGAATGCGTCTCTCAATACCACTAAGGGCGCAATCCTAAACTGAGTTAGGCTGGCATAAACTAAGCCAGCAAAGTTTGGTTAGCACAAAGGCCATCGTAAAGTATGTTTGGACCACTCTCGGAGCACAATCCTACCTTATGTCGGCCTAGTAAGGCCAACATAGGAGGGCCATATCCAAAGGCCTATTTGGAGGCAGCAGAAACAACGTGCAGGACAAGGGGAGGTTTTCCCCTTGCACCCGCGTAAGCCCCAGTCACCCCTATGGGCCTGCTCGGATCTGCGCCGGCAAAATAGCAGGCACAGAGGAATGTGCACGGGAGCGGCCTGAATCAGGGCCGCCATGGCCAGGAACCGGCGTTAGGATATGGCACTACGGCCATCCTGTGTCACAACTGTGTCATAAACGCTGTCTCTGCCTGCTGCGCCTCCCAGTTACGTCCCCGGAACGCCTCTGGAACACCCTTGCGGAGGCCCTGTGCCAGCCAAGCGATGCTGGTGCTTGACTGGCGAACGGCCAGTGCTGCCAATGGTCGCGCCAGCGCCCAAATTCTGGCACTGCCGCTTGCGCTGGCCAAGCACCATAGCACCGATGCGGACGTGCTTTATGGCACATTCGCGACAGTGTTCGGCCAGCGCAAGAGTGCAGTGCTGGCACTAAGAGGGGAATAGGATTGCACTATCAGAGCCAGAGAGGCCAGCACACAGACATGAGCCATCCTGACTCCGAGAGTAGTACAAAAATGCTTTATGGTGGCCCTTGTGTTGGCCAAACTTTGCTGGTTTACCTTATGCCAGCCTAACTCCAGTTTAGGATTGCGCTCTGAGGCTCTGAGACAAGAGAGACCAGAGACGGCCCTTTTTTTTTAAACCAAGCAGCCAGGAATGCAAATAGGGGACAGTTTATGACTCTCTTAGCACTCCAGGCTTGCTGAGATAACTGTGGCCAAAGCACGTGTGTTGGGTGAAATGAATTTGTCAAGAGGCATGATTTGCATGTGGGCACATCCACATATACATAGATCTCTCTGCTGCCATCTCTCCTCCCTCATCCTTTGGCAAATGGGCTTCCTCAGGGATCTCTGCATTATTACAGGCAGGTATCCACAGGTGGGTACAGTCAGTAACAGGGAGGGGGCTACAGGATTAGTATTGCAGGTGCCACAACATGCCATGTAAGCAGCCCCTCCCAATTGCCATCAGAGCCATTTTGGCTCCAGCACTATATTACTGCAATATATTCCGGATTTCCTGCAATACTTACCATGCCATCACCTTGTAGCTGTCCTCTTGGGTAGGGTGGAAGGGGGCATCGGTGGTGTGATTTGCTCCCTCGAGTGACTTATATTGCTGCTGCCTGCCACGTCCTGCAGGGGGCACATCAGTGTCTGATTTGGCCACACCCACGTCTGACTATCTGTTTCCCAGTGGGAAGAGAACATCCATGTACAACAGGGGCACAGTTCCAGCCTGATTCAGCTGCTGGGGTTGCAGCCACTACCTCTCCTGTCCAAAAGTCAATGAAATTGTCAATCAGCCATGCAGGATGAAAGTGGCAGTGATGGATAATAAAGCAATGGATTTATTTCCCACTCACTCCTCTCTCTGAAAAGCTGATCAGAGCAATGTGCTGGCTGGAGCGACATTTTAAGTACTGGATGCTGCATGCAAATTTGTCAGATTGGCAATCAGGAGTAGAGCAACCATCAGGTTTAAGTGTAAAAATTAACCATTTCATTGCTCAAGTGGGACTTGCCAGGCCTTGGTTTGTCCATTACCTGTCATGGAACTCTTCTGCTTGCGTAGCATTCTCTGGTGAGCATCGATACTCACTCTCTGCTGAACGTCTTGAGTTGGCGTGCGTGTACAGAAAGGGTGGGTGGAATGGGAGATAACAGGGCAGGGGTGGGTTTGGAGGAGTGGTGTCTACCAAATCCCCAACCCCATCCAATGCTCAGTCTGCCTTCACAGGGTTTGTGCACACCTGTGCCAGTGATATACCCGGCACAGGTCTAAGTAAATTCAGTGAAGAGCAACAAAGATGATCAGCCCTATGATGAAAGGTTGAAGGACCTTGGTATATTCAGCCTGGAGAAGAGAAGGCTGAGAGGGAACATGATAGGGCTCTTCAAATGCCTGAAGGGCTGTCATACGGAAGAAGGAACAAATTTGTTCACACCTGCCTCTGTCAGTAGAATCAGGTCCAACGGGAACAAACTGCAAGAGAAGAGATTTTTGTTGGACATCAGGAAGAAATTCCTGCCATTAATGGCTGTTTGGTAGTGGGATAGATTGCCAAGAAAGATGGTGGTTTCTCCCTCACTGGAGATCTTCAAGCAGATGCTTGACAGGCATCTGCTGGAGATGCTCTAAGTGAGTTTCCTGCCACAGGCAGGAGGTTGGACTAGATGACCCTCCAGCTGAATGATTCTATGAACAGGACAAAAATTTCTTGGCATCCCAGGATCACTACCCACAGCATCTAACCAGCGTGAATTGAATCACCACACTGAAGATGCATAAAGAGGACTACACCTGTGGACTGCACAGGTGCAACATGGCTCCATCCCTGATCCCTTTTATATCTTCCCTAAAAAAATTTTAAGAGTTGGGCTGATGAAATCGCTGAGTCATATGCCCAACTCTAGCCATTGTCACAGCACAGCAGGCACACACAAACCAGTTATCTCATGACTCAGTGGCAAGCCGCCAAAACCAAGGAAAGTTGCACTCCTCCTCAGTAATTAGCCACAGCTGAGTTTTGTTATCTCAACAGCACATTCCCATTCCTAAGAACACATGCTTGAAAAGGAACAATGCAGCCTGACCCAAAGATACAATCCTGTAGCTGTCATATTTCCTAGCCTTCCACAGTTGTCTTAATGTGCTCACAGTATGCCACCCAACTTCCAAACCTTTCACAGAGGAACCCGAAGTCTTTCAATTAATCAGTTGCCATAATACTTAAGAAATTTCTTAATAATGGGCTCCTTTTAAAATAAATGAGAAATTGCTATCTATCTACAAATAAATAACTAGTAATAAAATGAGGTACATTGCACACTTAGGGCTCAATCCTGAGCCCATTATCACCTGCGGTACATGTGTATCACTGGCTAAAAGTCAAATATTCCACCATTCAGGCCTTCTTGGGTAAGCAAGTGACCCAATATCGAGTGGAATGCCGGTCTCTAGCATCCACCCTACTGACTTTCTCTCCTGGCCACCATTCCGCCCCCCCCCGCCTTTTTCCCCAGAGCAAATCAAACAGAATAGGAGCTGCCACCCTGAGCATGCCCACTGCAGCGGTAGAAACTTTGAGGTATGCTGTGTAAGGAGTAGAAAAGAAATCAACCAAACCATAAACTGCTGCGGTACTTTAAAAAAAATGTCTGCAGTGTTTTTCAAAAATATATGGCAATGTTGCGTGCGCCACGTGGGCAGTGTCTGCGTGCCATTAGTGGCACATGTGCCATGGGTTGGCCACCCTTGATCTATGGGAAATGCTGACAGTTTGCATTTCTGTGTGGTGCTCCTGCTTGTAGGCAACACTGCTCAAAGCTACCCAGTGTTTGCTTGAGAACTGAGAGTACGCTCTGTGGGAAGCTCTCTGCAGTGGGGAACCAGCAAAACAGTTCTTTCAGCAATACTGAGGATCTTCACCATCTAGAGTTCTTCTGTTCTTCTGCCTAGAGGTCCTTCAGTGTGAAAGGCCCCCAGGTAACACTGAAGTTCACCAAGTATTCACTTTATAGCCATTCCACAGAATTTATCAAAGGGCTGATTGGATTCTCTTGATATAATACATTTAAGACAGCCGTGAGTCATTCTTCCATGCAGCCAAAAGGCATTTTAGGTAAACTTGACGCAAATGAGGTAAAATTGATGCAAATGCACATGTCAATGTGCATTTTTTTCTTCTAAAGAAGTGGTTTGCAAACGTTTTCAATTGGCGGCTCCCACTGATGGGCGTAGACGGTGGCTCCCATCTACTGGGCCATTGGCCACAGCTCCTATTAGCACTACAATCCTACTCATTGTAGAGGGTGGCAGGTTTTTCATGAGGATTCCGCAGATCTCTTGACTTCCCAGGGAGCCCTGGCTCACAGTTTGGGAACCACTGCTGTTTTTGTTCCCCACTTCCCTGAATGGGGAGGAGTCCCAGCGGCACAGAGTTATATAGACTCTGGCTTCCTTTGGAAGAGATACCATTGAAAACCTATGGTATGCTTATATTTATTTCCAAATGTACAGGTTGATGGAGGCACATAACAGCCTATTCCTTACAATAAAAGGATCCATGCCCAGCTGGCAACTCTTGGGCCCAAGGGGCTTTGGAGTCCTTGGCTTATCCTCCTCAGCTTCTCCATTCCAGTCTCTGTCTTTCTCTCTTTCACAGCTTAAATCCTCCCTTTGTTCCCCCACTGACCACCCAAGAAAGGGAAGTGGAACAAGTCACCTTACCCTCTCACCTCATCCCTTCCACTTAGGCCCAAGTGGCATTCTGCAAAACTCTTCTACCGTCTTTCACCTTCAGGATTCTTCCTACAAGTTCCGTCGTTTTCCTGATGTCTTAGGCAGTTAGAAAAACAGCTGCTCAGCCACTGTTCTGCACAGACCATAACAGACTTCCCCAGTGCCCAGGGGCAGTGATGTCACAACATCACATGATGTCATGATGTCACTTCTGGGTTTTCCTTGGAACAGGGGATGCTTGCTGCAACCACTTTACATGCTCTGTTCCTTCTCCTGTGGAGGCTCCCACAGGAGTACCTGGAAGTGATTGCCTTGTGCCACTTGTGCAGGGAGCCTCCAGAGGAGAAGGAAATTGGTGCATGAAGTCATCAGTGCCTCCTCTATAACTATGGCAGAGCCTAGGGGCAGTCATGCAACCCCACAGGCACAAGGGAGTTCAGAAAAGGTGGCATTTCCTCCATCACTCCCTAGAGTTTGCAGGTGCCCTTGGTTTCTCTGTTGGTCCCATACCCAGCTTTGTCTCTTCTCCTCTACACCTCTTTCCTGACTCCACCCCTTATAGAGGGGCTCTCAGTATGTGCAGAAGCACTCCATAGTTGCATGACATTTCACAGGCTGTTTGAAAAGACACTTGGAAGCTGGATCGAAAGCTTTGTACCAGATGGATGCCTTTCTACTGCACCGTGAGGTTGTTCCTTGTTGCAGGAAAACAAACCACACTGAAGCAAGCCATGATATGTGGATTCACAAAGGACGTCTTGGGCACAGAAGACCTTTATCTCTTGCTCACACACCTCTCTGCTGAACAGCATTAAAGCATTGACAAAAATAGGTCCGAATGAGAACAGGAGCGCCAATTAACAGAATTGGCGAATGCATCAACAGAAGGAAGTTGGAGACATACAAATGGCTCCATTTGTTCTTGAAAGCTTCGTTTCTGTACCATTTCTCTAGGGTAAACTGACTGCCCTTTAATTTGGTGACTCTTTTTCAGCTCCAGACAAAGAACAATAAGTCCATATATCACTAGCTGGCCCATTATAGTTAGAAATGACAGATCATCCAGTAATGCTTCTACCTCCATTCTAGTCATTCCAGTGCCCAAATTGTAATGATGCTAATAATCTCTATCAGACTTAAGCATGCTTCTTAAAAAGCCAGAACCAAAAATATAGAAGTGGCTATTAACTATCTTTGGGGGATTCCCCCCCCAACACACACACACACACAGTCTTTGCAGAAAGCACAAAAGTTCCATACCTGGTTCTTATTTCTAGGCACATTGGCTGCTATGCTAATTCAATTGGTTGCACAGAACTCATTCAACAGCGATGGACCAAAGTGATGTACTGAGTTGCAGGAAGGCTTCAGCATTCACTGTTTATGGCTACATGGTTCTGTGTATTCAACAAGCATGCCAAAATTAAGAAATCAATAAGGCAACAACATTTGCTCTAGATATGTAGGGCAAACTTCACCAGTCAGTCATCCAGCTTTAAGTGGTTGGAAATTTGCCCAATAGATTTCTTGTGGCTCCAGCTGCCAATGAATTCACCTTAGTCAAGCAAGCCACTGTCCTTCAGCTAGGATTGCCAGCTGTTCAGGATTGACCTGGGGTATCCAGGAATCACCACTGATCCTGGAGATTGCTCTTAACAGGGCCCCATGGCTTAATGGCATCCTGTCCAGCTACTACGCAATATGGTAAAAGACTAGAGTGGTGGTCTCCACACCAGAGACCTCTGCGTCCCAGCAGGATATCCAGGCAGACAGGATTGCCCAGAGCATTCCTGTGCATGGCGCTTCTGAGAGACAATGCAGTGATGTGGCGGAACATGAATCACCATTCTCAGGTACCGAAGGCTTTTCCCAAACCCTGGATCCAGCACATGGGCTGGGATTTGGAGTGTCCTGAACTAGAGCCTCAAGGAAGCAGCCAGGTTAATCTCCTGCAGCAAGGCGTTCCACAACTGGATGACTATGATTGGAAATTTCCTTTCACACATTCTTACCACCTGCATCCTGGAAGGGGAGCAGAGTGCAAATTCAAGGGATGGGGCTTCAGTGGACAGATAGGAAATTGCCACTTGACTTTACTGTCAGGTGTGTATTTTTGGTAGCTTCTGTGACCATTTTTGAGGATTCAAACAGCTGAATATACTATAGAAGGCAGTCCTGACTTTCCTTGGCATCAGTGTATGTTTTAAGGATATTTGCCAAAATGAAATTCTGTCCTCCCCTGGAAGTCACTGAAATTTCAAGGTTAATTTAACCAGCTTCTGCTCCTCTCATTTAAACATTTCCATAGACACTGGGCTGTTTCAGGACTAAGGGCCCAATCCTACCCAACTTTCCAGCACAAATGCAGCTACAAAGCAGCCCTGAGATAAGGGAACAACTTGAGGAGACCTCTGGAGGTATCCCCTCCACTGCAGGATCCCGTGCACAACCCCATTGGCACGGCTGCATCACAATTGGAAAGTTGAGTAGGATTGTAAGTACTCCGGATGTTATGTGGATGAAATCTTTTCTGTACCTCAGGATATAGCAAATTCCTGTGTCAGCTACTTCAGCTACTACATTCCCTGGAATTTGTGGGAGAAATATGAAGTAACTGACTCAAATTTTCCTCTTCCCCGTAATTTCTCTCCCTGGATCAACCAACCATTGCTTTTTTCAAAAATCCCTTTTACTTTCTCAACTATTTTCACCCTTAATACATATCCTGGACGAATGCAATTTATTAGCATTCTGTGGGTATTGTTGGCCAACTAATTGTATGTGGAATACAACTGCCATCTAAATTTTAACACCAAGAAAAGCTCATGGATGCTTTATGGCCCTTTCTTAGAAGTTCCTTAGACACTGCCTCCATTGGGAATACATTTCTTCTTGTCTCCAGAAGTAAGTGGAGATTCCAGTTTCTTATTCCCCACTAATTAGCCCCTTATATTCAAAAAATCATTTGGGCATGAAGAATGTTCAGTACAAATCAGCCTGTTCAGGGATTGTGCAGAGGGCCGCCTTACCTCTTTCTCTGCCTCGTATTTTCCTCACAAAAGCCGCTTCCCCTCTTTTTAACCATCAAAGGAACTGTTACAGTCTGCTGGCTTTTCCCCTCCAGACAGGAGGATGCTAAGTTACTGTCAACTAGGTAGTGCTAACTTGGGATTAATTAAGAAGGCAACGTGGCCAACTGATGCCTCCGAAAAAACACGTGCAACAGTTTGCAGCTAGTTGTGGAAGCCACTGAGGAGTTATAGGCAGCCGTGTATTACCAAGTAGTTACAATCATCATGTAAGTTGCCCGGTGTGTGTTTTTTTTAAACTGACCAGGGTGCTATGCTTTTGACACCTGCCTAACTTTGCATTCTTTTTATATTTTTGTACATGTTATGATCCATGGGATTGGCTGTTGTATGTTTTATTTTTAATATTGTTTTTAATTATTGTGTTTTAATTATGATGTAATTATTTTTATTGTGTTTTTAACTTTGTAATGCCGCCTTGAGTGCCTTTGGGCAGAAAGGCGGGGTAGAAATTTAATAAATAATAAATAATAATAACATGTGGACCAATTAGTATGCAAAGCTTTTGCTGGGATTAAGATTCAATGACTGAAACATCTCCATTGCCCAATTTCTGGGTCAGGCTAATATGATGAGCCCAGGAACGGGGCCTGCAGAAATGGCCACAACAACATGAGCAGTCAGGAGGGATTTCTTACATGTGAAATGGATCGTGTTAACCAGTCTGGTTTCAGACTGGGGGCCCAATCTCATTCAACCTTCTGGTGCTGATGCAGCTGCAATGCATCTCCAAGATAAGCAAACACATGTTCCCTTACCTTGAGGAGCTCTCCATGACTTTCCCCACCACCACAGAATGCAGCACACACCCCATTGGGACAGCTACATTAGGGCTGGAAAAATGGATAGGATTTGGCCGTAGGTTTGGGGATTGAAACAGCCTTGGTTCAGGGGCATAGCTAAAGAGGTGCAGGGGGCTGCAACTGCACTGGACAACAAGCTTGGGGGGGGGCAACAAGCTGAGCTTGACACTAGTGGTCAAAATTGTGAAAACCTTGGTATGTATGAATAATACCATCATGTTAAGGAAAATACAAGTGTGTTGTCAATTCCTGTTGTGAATGTCACTTCCAGGGCATCATTTTGCCCTCCGCTACACTTTCATTAGCCACACCAGTGCTTGGTCACTGTGTTGAAGAATGTGTGCCAGCCCCATATATTCACTGCCACCAATTCCTTCCTGGCGAGGCTTGAAGCTTTCTTAATTTCTAACTCCCTGTATCAGTAAATCGCAGAGGAGAGTTTCAGGAGAGTCCTCCCTCAGTACAAGGTCACAGAAGGATTTTACTTTAATCCCCACTAGATGCTCTATTGACATATTCAAAGGGCAATAGGTTAGGACAGGAAAACAAGAACTTTACGGAGCAAAAACCAATAAACAGCGGCTTAGATCTTGAGCAGGCTCAACAATATTTCCTAGGCTCAACAATCAATTTCCAACTGCCAAGGTCCCCTTTCTCTCCACCCCTAACAATTCCACAGAGGGCGCTTCCTCTTGACTGACAATGTCGGAGTCTGAATTGCTGCCCACAATATGGGCCCTTCCAAGTGAATGGAGACTCTGTGCTCTTACACTCAGGTAGAGGCGGGATTGCAAGCAGGACCAAGCATTGGCACCTGAATGGAAGAATAGAGAGTCTCTGTTCTCTTTGAATGCCAAGGCTGGGGAGGGAACTGGCAAGGAAAGGATCAGAAGGAGCTGCCTTTTCTCCCACTGCAATGAAAGTGATAGAATTAATTGGCTTTCTCTGACTGTCTAATCCAGTAACCCTAACTGCATACAGGCTTTATTCACAAAAACATTCTTACTTCTGCGCCTTGTCAAGTATGAGACATATATGCCTGCTTGTCAGGGGCATGCCACTCCACCCCAATTTTGTGTGACTTGCATCCATAGTCAGCTAGATACAGTCGCGGATCTAGGGGATGCCCGGGGTGGCACGAGCCATGGGCGCCATCTTGGGAGTGGGTGCCATAACCATGGCATGCCACGCCCCCAAAATGGCACCCACTGCCTGCCCCGCCCCCGCCAGGCGGGAGCTAGGAGAATGTGGCGCCGCACTGCACCCTGTCCCCCACTCTAAGAGGTGGGAGGGGACACCACGTTCTCCTCGCTCCGGCTGGCCTTAAAGAGCGAGCCGGAGTAAGGAGAACGCGCTGTCAGCCGCCCGGCGCCCCCTCCACCTCTTAGAGCGGGGGTGAGGCATCACGTGGCGCCATGTCGTGACATCGTGACGCCATGACATTGCATGCCCCCATGGGGCGCATTTTTATTGGGCGCCATGGGCACGATTTTGACTAGAACCGCCCCTGGCTAGATAGCTTAGTTAAAGCTGGAAGCAACCTTGCCCAAACTGCAACTCAGTGCAGGCACCTGCTACAACAGGTGGCCATGCAGCCTCTGCTTGAAAATCTCCAATAAGAAAGAGCTCAACTGCATGAGGCAGGCTGTTCCAGTGGCAAAATTTGGGAGCTTGGTACTTTCCAAACTGCATTCACATATATCATTTTCTGTATGCTCACATCATCTGAGGCCCTGCTCTTGAGTGCCCTTGCCATCTGAGGGGTGATGGCATCCAGAAGTAGCAGGGCCTTTTTGGTGTTGGCCCCCAACCCACTAGAACTCACTTTCTCCTCAGAAGCTATTTTGCCTCTATACATCAGACTTTTAGGGCGCAATCCAAGGGTGCCCTTGGGCCGCCGCAAGCTTCTTGTGTCTGTCACACATGTGCCGTAAAGCACATCTGTGTCAGTGCAAGTGGCGCAGGGCAGATGCAAGCAGCTGCGGCGGCCCAGTCATGCTGAGGAGACATTCAGGTAAGTTGCCCCCTGCACAGGCCAAGTTCGGGGAGAAGTGGGTTCTCCCGAGTTCTTCTCTAGGCGGGGAGAAGGTGAGAGGGTGTGTGGAATGGGGTGGGGGAGAATGGAGGGAGGGCGTTCCTGTGGACAGCGTGGCCTGGGGAGAGAGGAGAACCTCCTGGATCCTGCAGTTCTGCTGGATCCAAACTCTTGTCCCTGGGCCATGTGGCCCTGATTCGGGCTGCTGCAGCCCACTCGGACTTGTGCCTGCTAAATAGGCTCAGCGGGCGCAGGTCTGAGCAGCCCCATAGGGATGGCTGGAGCTGGCCAGCGGCCTGTTCCAGCACAGGTTGGGCTTGCGCTGCACCCCTCCATGAGTGTTTTACTGCACATTATTGGAGAATATAATGATTTGGCTGGTGGTGGTGGTGGTTGGCGTGAGAATTTGTCAGTTGGTTTTTGGGTGCTTTTATAAGTTTGTTTTTGTATTTTAATGTTTTTTCTTATGACCACGTTGTTGTTGTTCTTCAGGCTGTCCTTCTTAGATAGTCTGGCAAGAAAGGCTGCATTAAAAAAAAAACACATCTTATGACTATGATTTTTTAGGATGATTATCTTTCAAAAAGGTAAACAGGCCAGGGCCACGTGTGAATCCTCACACAATTATTTCTAATTGAAATGGGGTCACAGAGAAGATCACCAGTTGCTGATTCAAACCTCCCGAACTTACAAAGCATGTGGGGGGGGGGGAGTTTCAAGGCTTGCCAGTGTGGGTAACCAGCCCTAGAGTATGCATGTAGAAGACTTCGGGAAATTGAAGTTGGAGGTTGGGTGCTTGTGGGGAAGAGAT
Source organism: Lerista edwardsae (assembly GCA_029204185.1). Taxonomy (NCBI): domain Eukaryota; kingdom Metazoa; phylum Chordata; class Lepidosauria; order Squamata; family Scincidae; genus Lerista; species Lerista edwardsae. The sequence continues at coordinate 10,754,671 of JAJKFI010000003.1, read as the reverse complement.
GCTGATAGGATGACACCGTATAATGATGTGCGTTGCTGGTGCCTCTTTGAAGCACACCCATATTTTTTCCAAAGTGCATGTTGCACCATTCCCAAAGGTGGGGCATATGGGTGGGTGGGATTTCCCCAAATATGGTTGAAAGCCAGTGTAGCATTTAATGAGTAATGCACCAAAACAGTCAGGAAAGAAAAGGTGCTCGTCTTCCTTCAGGCACAGACAGAGATCTTAAGGTGACCTAAATTCACAAACTAAGAAGTGCAAAGCTCTAAAAATACTCTGCTACCGACTATTAAAAAAAAAAGACTTGGAGAGAAGATTTCTGGGCTGAGAAGGAGAGGCTTCTGTAAATAGAAGCTAGTTTTGTGAGGAAATGGGGCTGTCCAAATCATAGGATTTGTATGGCTGCTTATTTAGAAGGAAAGGCTGCTGGAGAAAGACTTTGTCGGGGAATGAAGGTGATAAGAGATGACAGGGAGATGAAAATTCTGCCGGAGTCAAACTGGCAAAGAACATATATTAAAAATACCGGGGCTTAAGGAAAACTGGCAAAGCCCATTGTGACAAGACATGTCTTTGGGGGTGCTACAATTTTATTTTTCTGGTTGCACAGGATGACCAAGGGGACTTTATGAATAATGGACTGATTGTCCAGACCCCCGTCTGTTGGGTTATCTGATAGTTCTACTCTGAAATCGTCTGGAGAATAGCTAAGACATTTGTCAACATAGTTAACAGCAATTCCAGAAAAGAAACAAAGCAAGCATGGAAACTGAACTGTACCGGAGTTGACTTGGAGGATCACATGTTTCAAAACACACTCACCTCGAAAGATCTCCACATTTGGTGAGACAGTATGTTAGGGAGAGGACTACTGTTGATTTTCTTTAATGTGAGAAGTCCAGGGGAAAAAACTCAACTATCGCCCATATGGAAAATGCATATCTCTGATACGAAATGCTGGGCAAGTTGGCTCATTGATTTAGGGAACAATCCTAACCTGGAGTTAGGCCAGCACAGTTTGTCCAGCACAAGGGACACTGTGAAGTATGTTTGGACCACTCTCGGAATCAGGGAGGCCAGCACACAGACGTGCACCATCCTCCCTGACTCAAGATGTGCTTTACGGTGGCCTCGGTGCAGGCCAAACTTTGCCAGCCGAACTTCAGGTTAGGATTGCACCCTTAGCATGGCCTTGGCCAACCCACTGCCCTAGCAGAACTTGATTGAAGCATACCTAGGAACCAGACTGACAGTTTTACATGCAGCGTCAGTGCAACATGGTTGTGCCGACACTGCGTGTTCAGCGCTGACGCGGGGGCACCAGGTAAGGCACCAGGACCGGCGCTGGAGGCAGCACCGGTCCTGCTGCACCCGCACAGTGCTTCCCTAGCGTCAGCTGAAGCTGGCCAGTGCGAGGGAGGTGCCATGACAGGGCGGCTTCGGGATTGGCGGGAGGAGTGCATGTGGTGGGCGGGATGTGGGCGGGTCCAGAATTAGGCCATACAGCCAAATCCTAGACCTGTTTGGGAGGCTGTGTGGCCCCGACTTGGGCCGCACGGTCTCTTTGGATCTGTACCTGCTGTTTAGCAGGTGCAGATCCGAGGAGCCCATAGGGGAGGCTGGAGCCTCTCCTACGGTAAGGGAGCACATGCTCCCTTGCCGTGGGGAGGCTCCAGCCTCTCCTGTACTGCACTAGATATGGTGTTTGCCGGCCGGCCGGCCTCGCCATTCTAGCACAGTATAGGATTGCGCCCTTAGACCTTCTGCAAATGTTGAACAGCTTCTGTGCTCAGTAGCACAACAATGGAAGAAGCCACAGTAAGAGAAGCTACTTGTCTCAGGGTACAATGCTAACCTGGAGTTAGGCCAGCAAAGTCTGACCGGCACAAAGGCTACCATAAAGCATGTTCGGACCACTCTCAGAGTCAGGGAGGATGGTGCACATCTGTGTGCTGGCATCTCGGACTTCAAGAGTGGTCCAAACATAATTTACAGTGTCCCTTTTTTGCCAGCCAAACTGTGCTGGCCTAACTCCAAGTTAGGATTGTGCCCTTAGATGCATTTGTGCCCTTTGCTCCCTGAGTTGCCTCTATCAGTTACAGTGCTTATTTCAGCAATAGCAAACTTTTAACATGGTTTATCCAGCTTTGGGTGTAGCCTCTAATCAGAGAACTGGAGCATTTGTGATACAGACAATTCTCAACCACAAATTACACCCACTGTAGAATCTTTCTTACTTCATTGCTATTTTGGTAAAGAAAACTACTAGTTCTCAGTACTACTGTGATGAGCACAGAACCAACAATGAGACAGATAGCTTACAAAAAGCACATTTTGCCATTGTTCAGGCTGTCACTGAGTACAAGCCTGCCAAAGAAAATATTCTTTGGAAGCATGAAATGAGAGATGATCTGTCACAATTCCAATGATATCAAAATGGCATAGTATTTGTATTTTTGAAAATAGACAAGCAACATTTCTGTGTTACCCGAGGTGTGCTCAATCATAACCAAGAACCATTAGTGCGACATTTTTCTCAACCCGCTATCTCATCAGATAACTTTCCTGACTTCAAAGCCAAGCAGGAGGGAATTTCAGCAGCTCCCTCACATGCTTTTGTCATGCACAAACTCCAGCAAAAGGAATGAATACCACTTGTAAAAGCTGATAATTTCAGAGGCACAGTGACCCTTATTATATCTCCAAAAGGGGGGGAGAAATCCCAATTTTCACATCTTTTTTGACAAGCAGAAAAGCCTAAGAAGCTAGCTTCTTGGTTTGCTCTGGAAGAGGGAAGAATCACCTATATATCCATGCATTTTTTTATTTTTACTTTTTGCCAGCAAACTTTTCTGAAGCAAAGGAAAGTCATATTGCAAAGCTACTGAAAAAAATCATCTATGAATACAGGTGGGAGAAAATGGTGATCACAAAATACAAACACATAACACTGCTTTTTGCACTTCTCATTGTTGTCACACACACACACACACACACACACACACACACTTCAAAATCTGCAAAAAAGAAGAAAAGATTGAAATGGGATTGTCTCACTTGTGCAATGTCAATCAAGTGGGCAATCTGCCTAAAACTTGCATTCACAGTCTGTCATTTGCCTCCTTCCTGCCATACCCCATTACACATGTGTGGATACTGTAAGTCACGTCCTCATTCCTTTGCCATACGGGGCACCTGTGACTTCTTTGTGAATTCTACTTTGCCTTTATTGCTTTCAAAGACCTTAATTTCCCTTGATAAGGATCAATTTTGTCAAGCGACAGCAAAAAGTAATTAAACATTTTCTATCCGTAGCTACCCTATCTCTAAATATCCTGGAAGTTGAAGGCCAGTGACAACACTTGGTTTTTATATGAATAATGGGAAATTAGGTTCCCTTTATTTGTCCCGGCAGACTATGCATACTTATTGATGTCCAGATGACCGAGATGTATAATCTGGATTTACAGCCCCACTAGTATCATCGCTGTTCTATTAAGTATAGATGGAAGAATAAATAGTGTCAGCCTACAGGGCAAACTGATCATCTTGAACCACAGAAAAACAAAACAAAAATAGCAAAATCCAGTAATTCAAATGAAATACGGAGACTGTTAAAATCTCTAAGCACTGAGATACAAAACTGCTATCTTTGCTTTGTTTCATCTTAACCAAGTGTGTGATTATGCAGCAATAAATCATGAAATCATTAAACCATAACTCCTTAAAAGCAAATTGTGTGCAGAGCTGAATCAGTCCACTGGTTCAGGGAGCTCAATATGGTCGGTACTAACAGCCCAGGGTTTCAGGCAGTGGTGTCATTCAAATGATTTAGGAACAGGAACTCACTTTTGATTGGCACTTGTCGGGAACCCGGAACCAGCCACGGAGCCCGTTAGGATCCAGAACGCCCATTCTGGTCCGTTCCCCCTGAATGACATCACTGGTTTCAGGTATCCCTTCACATACCTGAAGATAGTTATCAGATCACCCTCCAGGCTAAACATATCAAGGGCCAATCTAATCCACTTTCCCAGGGCTGATGCAGCCACACTGCAGCCCTGAGGTAAGAGAACAAACTATCTTACCTTGTGAGGGTGTACATGATGCCCACCGCCACAGGATGCTGCACACACTCCTTTGGCATGACTGCATCAATGCTGGGAAGTTGGCTAAGACTGGGGCCCCCAAGTTCTTTTTTAACTGTTCCTCACAGGACTTGGTTTCCAGGCCCCACCCCCACCTCTGGATTTGCCCCAGCTTATCAATGTCCTTCTTAAAATATGGCACCCCAAGCTGGATGCTGTATTCCAAGTGAAGTCTGATTTAGTACAGAATAGAGTGGAACTATTATTTTCTTTATCACCATGTTATTGTGTTATCCAGTGGCATACCAAGATCATTTGGCACCCAGGGCCCAAACATTTTTTGGCACCCCCTATGATAAAATCAAAACATGAAATTAATAATAATAATAATAATAATAATAATAATAATAATAATAATAATAATGGCCAGAGCAGAGGCACAATGAACATTTTCTTTTATTGACTCTGTGTGTGTGTGTGTGTGTGTGTGTGCGTGCGTGCGTGCGTGCGTGCATACATACATACATACATACATACATACATACATACTGTGCATACAGAGAGAGAGAGAGAGAGAGAGAGAGAGAGAGAGAGAGAGATTCAATATATAAAAAGTTTGACTTCGTATATATAATCATACCAGTACACCAGTACCAGCCAGGGTCACCCTCACCGTAGCCATCTTGGGGCAGCCTCTCGGATACCCCCTGAAGCTCTAGTTGCAGCATTAACTACTCTTCACCTGTTCGATACACATTTTTAAAAGGTTGGTGAATCCTTTCTTCTGAAGAGACTTATATCTTAAAATACATCATTCACAGAAACTCACAATATTCACAGTTTCAATGAACCTAAAATTTAACACATGTGAAAAGGCTTGTTGTGGGTTTCAAGCAAACAGCCATCCAAAACAATAAGTGGCATCACAAAACATCCCAGACACACACACCCCGAAGCAAACAGCAAGGGTCGGTCTGCCCAGAATGAAAAGGAAGAGCCTCCAGATGGGTGCCATTTTCTTTCCCCTGCCTGAGAGGATACAACTCAAATTGAACGGACCTGATGCACATTTGAGACCCCAGTTTAATTTTCAGTTATGACATCTCCACTGACTTGACTAGGAAATACTTCTCACTAAGAACCTGTTCTCATACCCTGCCTCAGCCCAAGGTGACTGCCGCTTCCACGCAGCCTCTGGTGACTTGGTGAGTGCTCTGCTGTGTGTTCCAGATATAACCACAATCAACACCTTGAAAAAATCCTGCAAATATTGTTTGGGGTGGTATGCCAAGAACTCCATGTCACAAGAACTGGTGAGCTATGGGCTAGGACAAAGTAATAGCCCTTTTCCCTTTAAGAGAACTTGGTCCAGTAGGGAAATCAGTGTTGTGAAAACAGGCCCAGATATTCCAGAGAACTAGCTTTTACAGAAAAGTAATTTAGCCCTGGTATGTGATGTGAAGACTAACTTTGTTGGGGAGGCCAAAGGAAAATACAGTGCTACTGCTAGAAAACAACAGACGAAGAAATCTCTATAAGTGCGATGGGCTCACTGGTTTCTATTTAATTAGCTGAATCACATGTGGCGATCTGTTTTACAGAACTTTGACTCAGGAACTTCTCAGAAAACCAGAATAGGAAAAATATTCCATAACACCATGCTTTATTTGCAAAACCAATTTACAACAAAGGTCATAGTCTAAAGCAGCCACTTCTATTCAAGACTGGCAAAAAAGTCTGTGGAAAAATCTAGAAGAGTAGCCATATATAGACTCAGTCCTAACTAAGGCCTGCACTGGTGGAACACTTATTCCACCAGCATGCACTGTTGCAAAAGACTTATGCGAAAGTGCAAGATGCAGGTGTGTTGGGCAGGAAGGGAGAACTTTCCTCCTAGCCTGTCGTTGGGAGGCCTGACGGAGCAGGTAAGTCCAGCGCAGGGTGGGAAAGCAGAGGGCAAAGAGGACTTTCCACAAGGTGGGAAGTCTAGAATGGCAACAGAGGCAGGGTAGGCGGATCAGGCCCGGATGGGAGCAGGATGGGTGGCACGGTTGAGTGCCATATCCAACCCCACTTTCCAGGCCTGATCCGCCTGCACGGATCAAAGCAGACTTGTGCCAACAATATGGCTGGTGCAGGTCAGAGTTCACCCATTGTGGCTGCTGGGATTTTGCAAGGTTACAAACAGTGATGTCATGCACCCACTACGCACCACTACGCGAGTACCGGTTTCTAGAAGTTGAGCTCGCCTAAATCATTATTTGTTTGGCATTTGGACAAGTGCCAATCAAAAGTGAGTACCGGTTTCTAAATCATTTGGATGACACCACTGGTTACAAATGTTCCCTTACTCTGAGGAGACCAGCCAAAAATCCCCCGCAGAATACAGCAGGAGCCACGCTGGCCCCACTGCATCGCCGTGTGGGGATTTAGGTAGGATTGAGCTCTCTCTGTGTTGCTGCAGGGAGCCCTATTTTGTTTTAATTAAATATGGCCCACTAGACTCACTTTTACTGGAACATTTTTAGAAGCTGGAAAAGCATCTTTATTTAAGACTGCTTTTGGAGTTCAGGCTGTGTGAGGATTTTAGGGATTTTGCAGTAGATTAATGCTGCTTTAAGTATTGCTCTACTAGATATTAGAATTTAGGCCTGCAATCTTATACACACTTACCTGGAAGTCACATTGAACTGAGTAAACATGCCTCGGTTTGCACTGAAGCAGTCCAAGCCTGTCCTTCACCATTTTACACTCTGCCACCCTTCTGATGGCACATGTGCTGCAAGCTAAGATGATTGGGGAGAACAGCTGGCCTGGGAAAGGTAAGTAAAATACTTTTTACTTACCTCTCCATAGACCTCCTGGGCATCAAAGGGTCACCAAGGACGTACACCAAGTATTTTGCTGGCTTCTGTCTCAGGGGATATGATAGGCCAGGAAAAGAGGGATAGTGAAACGGGAAGATACCAATTACCAATAATCAGACTCAGACCGGAGAGGGTTCTGATTCAAAGTATTTATTTGCAGCTGCAAAGACTTCAGTGGACAGCTCCTTTGAGCTTAACAAAAGTTCTAACTGAAGCTCCGACTGATTTTTTAAACAAGCTTTTTATAGATTTTCTGAACAAGCTACATACTTTTTTTTATTCTGCTTAGTCCAAGCAAGCCGTTATACAGAAGCAGGAAGCACGTTTTGGTCCTAACCTAAAAGTTTGAATTCTAACCAACTGCAATCCCTTACATCAAACTGGTACAAAAGTTACAAAGTATTATGGGATGGGGTTGCGGTTAACTTGCCTATTTTGCAAGGTCCTTGTCCTAGTGCGAAACCTTTGCACAAGCATGTCTTAACAGTTCATTGCAAGAAAAACATATTTTGAAAGTCTGACCCCTCACCCAGCTCTTCTCAGCTAGCAAAAAGCAGAAGTCCCTACCAGCACTTCTGAAGCAGCACACAGAAGCAAATCTAAAATCATTAGCTCACTAAGTCTGATGCAGCCAGCCAATAGGTCAATACAAAAAAAGCCCTTAACAATCCTAATCAATAAAATCCTAAGCGCTGCTCTCGCTTCAATAGGATCCTGGGATATGCTGCCGCCACCAAGATCCACCCCGAAACTGCCCTCCCTGCTTCCACCCCAATCCTCCTCTGAACACTCCCAAACTACCCATGACCTGCCCCCTCCAGGACCTTATATGCTCCAATACAGACTGGATCCACCTCTCGCAGGCATATGGAGCCTGCAGCCATTTACACTGCTGGTTCGCGCATGCATGAGGGCAGCGCAACATTTATGACACCATAAAGGACTTATGTCAGCAGATTTCAACTCCCATAGTCCCTCTAATGGATTGAGCTGTCCATCTTATTTTGTTGTAAGCCATCTTGAGGCCTCTTTGTAGCCAATCAGCAGGTTTTAAGTTCAACTGCCTTATGATCAACATTAGCCATCAGACTCATTTTGGAAAGTGGTTTGTGTCCTTTGTAAAGCAGCCCAAGTGGACCTCGATTCAACCCATCTACGGTCACTGAATTATTAGTGCCGTTACACACAAGTCATTTGGCAATCTTTATGGATCTTGCTCCAGTTACGAATTGCTCTTGATTGAACTGCAATACATCTCTGATATTATAATTATAATGTTTTTTGCCTATTTGGCATAATTTTAGAATCTCTGGGAAAGCTGCTTCAGCATTTCTCGCCCATTTGTCATCTTAACATGCCTTTCTTTAAACCTTGGAGGCAGACTTCAAAGGTTATTTATTTATTTAATCCTCCTCCACACTGTGGACCTTTGTTCAAAAGGTAATCCATTAGCTACTGCATTTGTCACTATTTAATGAATTCCATATGGAAAAGTTGAAATGGACTAATCGGAGTCAAGAAGCACGATTAGTTACTATACCAGTGTTCATGTGTCTCATGTTCAAGTGTGGTCATAGACTATGGCCACTTCCTATGTTTCATTTTGTACTTAGTTACACATACAGACATGCTCCGATACCCACTGGGGTTCCGTTCCAGACACCCACACCCCATGGATACCTGAAACTGTGGATGCTAGGGACACCTTTTTAACAATAGGGGAACATCAGTGATTTTGCTGCAACAAAGTTTTAAAAAGAGATTTGTTTGATGTTCCCGTGTCTTTTTAATAGGCGTGCCAGTATCCATGGTATCCATGGATAACTGAAACAGTGGATAGCGAATCAGTGGATAACAGGGCATGCCTGTACTGCTTTTTGGATGAAAAGCCTGTTAGCGAACAGCTTAATTTTTTTCCCAGTTGTGTTTTGCCAAGAAAAATGATTATTTAAACATGCATTCACATCATTTTCAGATGACTCAAGGCATGGGTATTTTGTACTTAGAATGATCCACTTCAGTACTGGCTGACACTGTAACAAGGGTAGTTGTGTCAGTGATCAGAAAATCCCAAAGTAGACGAATGGTATATGGATACTTTCAGCCCAATCCTGAGCTGCGCAGGTTCCGTAGGAGCAGAGGTAGCAACACGGCCACAGCTGCATCCTGTACGATTTGTGGCAGCTACGAGGGTCACCTCATCCCCTTCCCCCCAGGAAAGCCCTGCCATCTACAGTGGCACTGCTTGAGTCTCCCCCAGCTATTTTGCCTGCAGAGTATCAAGCAGTCCCATTTTGGGCTGCCTGGCCCAAGACAGGGCCCAACCCCCTGCGCAGGCCCATTCCTCCTCTCCCCCCATCCAGGTTACCCCCTTCCCACCTCTCCCCCACCAAAAAAACACTTACCAGTTGCCAATGTTGTGAGTGCACCGGTGGCCCATCCTTTCAGCGCTGAGGTCGGGCGCACACTAGTGCCAGTCCAACACCAGCACTTCCTCCTCCCACAGTATCATGAATGTTCTTTCCAACACGTTTGCGACAGTTTTAGCTGTTGGGGCACATCCACTGCCGGTGATAAGGCCCTTTGGATTGAATCCTTAGCCTGCAGGTAGTCCAGATTACTGAACATGTGAAGCTACCTTCTGCTGAGTCAGACCATTAGTTCATCCCAAGATCAGCACTGCCAACACTGATTGGCAGCAGCTGTCCAGCTTTTCAGTCAAGGGTCTTTCCCAGTTCTACCTGCAGATGATCTTCTATTAAGCTGTGGATCCACCCCCCTTGTGGTATATAGCACTTCTCTGAATGAACAAAGCACGTTACATGCATTACTTTAAATGTAATCCTTAAAGCAACCCTGTAAGGCAGTGATTCCCAAGTTGCGGGCTGTGCCTTCCTGGGGAGCTGCAGAAATTAGCCAGGGGACCCACGTATTCCTACTGCCGGGCCTGTGCCCTTGCATCCTTTCCCCCCAAGGTGGAATGTCCCCTTCTCCCGAGGTGCCTCCTATGCCTGCCATGGTGCCCATTTGGCTACCGCTGTGCCTACAGGGCCAGCCTCCATGGGATTGGGCTGTTAACCTCTTATGAGCCCGTTTCCAAAATGTCAATTTCTATTATTGTAGGTAGAAAAATAAAAATCATAGCAATCCCCTAAGTTACAGGTAAATTTGTTTTTTCCCCCATATATTTTTTCAAAAATAAGAAACCTGCACTGCATATATAGGCATAATGCCACCTTGAAGCTTGCCTAGATGGAGGCTGATCCACCTAGCAAGCGTTGCTATGACACAGTAATGTTGCTTTTTTAAAATATACAGTGGATATGTTCTAATAAGTTCACTACTGTGCATTACAGCAAGTTTCTATTGTTGCAGTATTCCAACAATGGTGTTGCTAAGCAAATGACATTAAAATGTTAATACATTTTTTCCATTATTTAATAACTCAAAAATATTTCTGTGGAAAGAAGGGAAAATTGAACATTGGTCCAAGGGTAAAAAGTATCTAGTTGACTGTCATGATACATCTATGCTCTGTTGCCTAGACAAACCTGAACAGACCAAACCAAACTAACAAACAAATTCTTATGGTGGAAAGACAGCAGAGTGGGTGAGTGTTGCCCACTTATTACAAAGAGTGCTGTATGTATGGGTATCTGCCCAGTAGCATAGCTACAGGAGGTGGCACAGTAAGTATTGCAGGTGCCACAATGCACCATGAAAGCAGCTCTTCCCATTCACTGTCGGAGCCATTCTGGGCAGTGACAATAAGGCCTGTGCATTGCTCTCACTGCCCAGAATGACTCCGGCAGCAAGCGGGAGGGGCCAGTTACACAGTGCGTTATGGCTCCTACAATACTTACCACGCTGCCTTTCTGCAATTACACCACTGCATCCTACCTGCTAGACAGAAGCCATGGGTATGCCCTGGATGCAACTGATCTCCTGGCTCTCAGGAATCAAGTGTGTTCCCTTGAAGCCAAATAGGTCATCCAGAGAGTCAGATTACGTAGATGAGATCTTCATGAGAACTCTAGAGATATTCTGCTCCTGGGCTGTCATGGAGAATGTCTCAGGGAAGGACGACATCAGGCCCAGGAAGCGATTCTTTAGAACAGGGGTGTCAAACCTCTTTCATTCAGTGGACCAAAAAGCATTCATCATGCTTGCTGAGGGCTAAAAGTGATGTCATTAAGCAGGTGATGACCAGAATAAGCACTTTTTCCTTGGGAACTCACCTGCTGCAAATGACAGAAAATACGCAAACCTTGGTCACATTTTAAAGATATATGAGAGTCCAATTATTATGTGGGCTGCCCTTTCAGCAGTGCCACTTCTGCTGAGGTGTCACTTTGCGGCCCAGCAGCGGAGAGGTGCTCTGCAAACAGAACAGGGGCACAGCAGAAGGGGCAGCCTATGTGATAATCGGTCTCACTTGGCATGTCAGTAGCATCTCCCTTCCCACTCTTCTTGGTCTGCCCTTATACGGTTCCTCACATTCTGAAGTCTCCTTCCATTTCTCGCTCCCAGTGCCATGGCAGAAGCAGGACTGCTGAAACAGTGGCACTTTGAGAGTCCAACTGTCACATGTGCCGCCCTTTCAGCTGTGACACTTCAGCAGATCTAGTGCTGCTGAATGGGTGGCTTCTATGAGAATTGGGCTCTTCCAGCACTGCCCTCTCAGCAGTGCCACCTCTGCCCATGTTTCACTTTGCAGCTCAGCAGCCAAGCTGATGGTAGTAGTGCTGGGAGAACCCAATTAACATGGGAGTCAGAAAAGAGCTTCTGCAGGCTGTTTCTGGCCCGTGAGACTTTTGTTTGACACCCCTTCTTTTGAAGGAACTTCTTTCAACTTAGAAGATGAACCCATAGTCTTCTACCAAGGCTAATCCTTCAGGGGGGTTCAGAAGGAGGATCCTAGTAGTGGGTGATTTGATTGTTAGAAATATAGAGATAGGGTTATGATGGGCATGTAGAGTGCATGGTGACTACCCAACTGATGCAAAGGTTGCAAATGTCATGTGTTAGGCTAGTAGTGTGCAGTGTGCTCCACGCATGTCAGCAGCTAAATTATTGCAGTAAGTTGGATAATACATTGATTTCCAAACTTTTTAGCATCGGGACCCACCTAAAAAAGGAGATTCACTATCAACGGGCAGGAGGTGTGGACTGATGAGCTGCTGGTACTGCCTGAAGCTAAGCAGGAGAATCTGTGGTCTATTTTTGGATGGGAGATAGAAAGCCAAGCTGCAGTGCCTGTTGTGGCAGAATGGGGTCACTGTGGAGCTGCATGCAGGAATGTTGTGTGAAGGCCAGCCAGCAAAAGAACAGAGTCCAATCTTGAGGACCTGTCCAGGTTGGACTTATTGCTGAAGCCCGATGTCACACTGTCTTTGAAACTGTCTTTGAAACTTTCCTACTCCACTTATCTCTTCCCAATAAGAAATTGAATGTCTTTATCAGCGATGGGATCTGCAAATTGAGAAGGGGAACGCTGGGCGGGACTTAGGCGGGACTTACACATGATTGGCAGCCCATCCGCAGCGTTCCGCGGCTGCCCTGGCCTGGGGGGGGGCTCCTGCTCGCCACGGAGGACAGGTGGGGGCGCGCCAGGTGCCTGGGCAAGCAGCGGTGGGGCGCGCCAACTGGGGGCAGCCCCACCAAGGCCAGGGCAGCCGCGGAACGCTGCGGACGGGCAGCCAATTACGTGGAAGTCCTGCGTAAGTCCCGCCCAGCGTTCCCCTTCTCAATTTGCAGATCCCATCGCTAGTCTTTATCCTGGGCCTCAAAAACCAGAAGACCAGACCTTCAGGTTTCTCCCATGCAGTTTTGCTTCCCACAGAAGATCATTTGCACTTCCTGCAAATGTCTTGCAGTGTCTTTTGACTTGCTTTTACAGTCTACAAAAAGCAGGCAGGGCAATAGTATCCCAGGCCTTTGAGGGGAGAAGAGCAATCAAGAACAAACTGGTTGTTCACAGGTTCATTTCCGGAGAAGGACATCAGAGTCAAGGTAATCACTTCTAGAAATTTTCCCTTCAAATTCCAAGTCAAGAGGTCAGCAGACCGCCAACAGCCAACATCCAGAAGCAAAAACAGAACATACAGAACATTCTGTATGATCTTGTGATAACAGCATCCGCTGTGTGCAAAAACGCATCTTGAATTTCAATGTTATGTATTTACAGTGTACAGGAAGGCTCATACTCTGCCTTAAAAATCATTCATTCATTCTTCTCATAGAGAATATCATTCATACTTGTTTTTCCATTTTTCCCAAGTTTATCCATTTTTCCCTTGGCAAAATAGAAAAAAATGGCTTGGGGCAGGGACTTGCTGCCTTCAAAATTATTTGAAATGTGTATTAAATATATTAGACAAGGTTTTTTGTTTTTTTTAAAGAGAGAGAGAGCCCTCCCAATGGAATTCGTCTCACATTTTATTGTTTCCATTGAAATTATCACAGCCGCCACAGGGAACCTGAATGCTTCATGTGGTGTTGGGGGGTCACTAACTGTCATTTGAAACAGCCTTTACAGATTTAGCACTCTCTTGAACAGCAGCACAGAATACCAGAGAAAAAGGATCTGTTGGGAATGTTGAGAAAATTGCCTGTACAATACTGAGGTATACATGGAACGCTCACTGCTTGGTGACAACTGCCATATGGAATTATTTTTGGATCTATTTTCTACATCCTTTTAGCTATATGGGTGCTCCTAAATCTATGGTCATTCTCACATGACTCCAGGGGCATGTGTGAGGTAGAAAAGAAAAGAAGGATAGGATAGGAGATGTGGTCTGGCGGAAGAGCTGCCTGAAGACTACTGGAAGTTAAGCGGGTGCAGCCCAGGTCATGTCTAGGGAAGAGACCAGAAAAGTCACCAATAAGTCAGCATAATCCTCGGAGGCGGAGATGCAGGGACGAATGGAGCCCCGAGTGCGCCCATGGCAGGGCGACGAAACCGCACCCCCAGCACGTCACCCCGCCCCCGTGCGTCACCCAGCCATGCCTCCCTGTGCCCGGAATAGCTCCATTTTGGAGCAGAACGGGCGCGAGGGAGGGTGGGTGGACCAAACAGCACGCGGGTTAGTCCGCGGACTCCGCGCAATGGTGCCCCGCCGCTGCCGGCACCCATGGCCTGCGCCACCCCGGACTATACCCTTCCTCCGCCTCTGCAGAGATGAGTTGCTGCTGCTTGCCATGGCACGGACTGGAATGTTGAGAATGTTGGTGACAAGAATAAAACTGGATAATCCTCTACTGGCTGTGATTTGTGGCTTTGCCTGAGGGAAGCTCAGAGAGTTCCTTCAGCTAAGAGAAAGTTGACTACACCATTGAAGGATAGCAGCTGGATTATGAAAGGTTCTATATATATAGAACAACACTGTAAAGATCCTTATGAGGTCTAGGAAGCCTGCCAAGTCAACCACTGTGAGTAATATCCAAAATGTATTCTGAGGAGGAGAAAAGATGGTATATTCCTACAGTAATAATAAATAAATAAAAGAGGGATGAAGCAGGAAGGATAGGGTGAATTAAGGTATTGGCTTCTGGGAAAAGATAAGATTATTTGGGGGGTGGGGGTCATCTGAATCCTCATTCTCAGTGAAGTCATAAAGCTGCCTATGGACTGCCTCAGGTGGAAATGGTCCTCCATGATGGAATGTTCCTCCATACAAAACTAATTTCCCAAGCACATAAATGAGCATGTCAGGTAGAAGACTAGACTACAATTGTTCTTTATTATGGAAGATTATTCAATCATGTGAGTCCCCATGTACGATGACACAAGTTTATCACATGATTGAGAATTCAGTTTTGAATGGGGGCATCCTTACCACATCCATATTTATAGGAGGCCTCACACTTTGCCATTTTGAATTTACTTTCTCAGCTGCATTCATGGTGGAAGCTCCCATGGTGTTGGTTTTTTGCCATTTGTTGAGCAAGATAAAGAGTTAGCAAATAGAATTGTGTAGATTTGGGATGTTGAAACCAAAAAGATTTGACAGCTGAGTCCTGTAAGAACAAGGTGGATATTTTTAATAATGAAGCTGAGGTAAATAAATGTCTTGTGTACTGAATGTTCGAACAGAACATTTTCCCACTTTTTGGAGTGTGTGTGTGTAACACAATACTCTACTTTGAAGACAAAAATGAAAAACATTCTGCCACAGAATATAGCTGCTTATAGTGGAAGCTTCTCTCTGGCATAAAAACCTTGGCACTATGCTAACAAGCTGAAAAATGAAGGCAGGGCGCAAAGGTCACCTTCAAACTCAGTTTACTACCCTTCAAGGAACAGTCCTGTGGGAGCCCACTGGACCTCAAAAGACAACTAATTCTTGACAGTTCAAGCCAATGTCAGGTTAAAGAGAAATAAAAATATGAAAACTGGATAACAAAGAAGCCAGAGTTCTGCAAGTGTAGAAAATGTGACACATTGCTAGAAGATAAGGAGAAATCACAAATAGGTTTTGAGAGCCTGTGATGAATTCTTAAGGCACGGCACACTGTCACCAATATGTAGTCACAATAACACTGTGAGATGCTATGCCCGTGGCAGATCAGCAATGCAAACAAGATGGGTTGATCCTTCTCATGAAGAAGAATCCAAACGTGTTCACACAGCTAGGTAGATTGCATAGGGATAGTAGTCAGCACAAGATAGCTTTATTTTCATAAGAGTAATCAATCATAGGTTGGGAACCAAAGGCAAGAGCTTGTGTCATGTGAATTGGCAGTTCTTGTCATTCAGAGGAAGCCTTCCTAAATTGCCCCTGTCAGAGGATATGTTTACGTGTATTTATAAGAACACTAGCTTTTTGTGACCCGGCGTTGCCCGGGGGCAGACATTATCCCCAGGCTCTATTAGGAGGAGGAATGAGTTTGTTCTGCAGTGCACCCCCACCTCTGGGGGCGTAAGGGGGGCCCTACCCCCACAGTATATCTGTCCAGATCGTAAGGAATAAGTGCACCACGTGTGGTGCACATCGTTCCAGGCGTTCCAGAGTAATGGTGGAACATACACACAAATACACAAACCTCCCTCAAAAGTATGACATAGTGAGATCCATAGATACACATATAGAACTCGTCCCTGAAATAACACAGTATTGCTGACGTGGAACCCAAAACGCACACTATCACTGTGAAATGAATGAGGAAACAGGGACACCCTAACCTAAGAGAGCAATATGAAGGTCCCACTTACTGTCTGCAGGTCCTGTAGCAGGACAGGTGGCCAGTTAGCTCCCTGGACATAGGCCCCTCTCAGATCCGACTGGGTGCTGGAAGTCTCTGGATCCTGCTCTTTCCACCTGGGGCCACTCAGGCAACGCAGGCAAAGCATGTAGTTTCGCTTTCTGTTCTGGTGCAGCAGCCCTCCCACATAACCTGCAGAATCGTCTGTGACCACAGGGTGGCAGCAGACCTGAAGCCCTATGCAATCCCCTTGGTTCCTGACGATCCGGGCCCCCTCCCTGAAAAACGGGGGGCTGTAGGGGGGTCTGACCCCCGCAGTGATTCCTTCCAGGCTGCAAGGTACGTGTGTGCCAAGTTTCGTGGCCGTGGGTCAAGGGACGGAGACGTGTATAAGGAACATACACACACACACACACACACACACAACACACACACACACACGTCCGTTTTTATATATATAGATAAGAAGAGCACTGCTAGATCAGGCCAAAGGCCCATCACCAGCTTTTGGTATCTCACTTGGCCCACTAGATGCCTCAGAGAGTATACAACAAGATGCCTATATCCTGTTGCCACTCCCTTGCACTTGACATTCTGAGGTAAACTGCTTCTAACATAAGAAGGTTGCACCACTCATAAAGGCCTATAGCCTGTGAGGGACTTTTCTTCCAGAAATGTGTCCAATCCCCTAAAGGCCCCCAGACCAGATGCCATCACCACCTCTTGTGGTAAGGAGTTCCACAGATTAATTATCCCTCTGGGTTAAAAAAAAGTGTTTTCTTTTACCTGTTCTAACTCTCCCAACACTCAGAGCATAATCCTAAACTGGAGTTAGACCGGCATAAAGTAAACCAGCAAAGTTTGGCCAGCACAAGGGACACCATAAAGTATGTTTGGCCCACTCTCAAAGTCAGAGAGGCCAGCACAGACGTGAACCATCCTCCCTGACTCCAAGAATAGTCCAAACTCGCTTTATGGTGGCCCTTGTGCTGGCCAAACTTTGCTGGTTTACTTTATGCCGGCCTAACTCCAGTTTAGGATTGTGCTCAGAGTGTTGGGAGAGTTAGATATCCCCTGTTGATATTGTGAGAGAGGGAAAAAGAACACCTCTCTATCCACTATATCCATCCCATGCATAATTTCAACATGTGAACGCAGCCTATGTGAATCGGCACTCTCCTGGCCCCTCATTAATAGGCATTTTGTTCTTTAATAGTCATCCTCCTTTTTCAAAGCAAAAAAAAAAAAAAGCGACTCTAGGCCATCGCTCTCTTCTCCTCCACACTTCCCCTCTAATCCCCTCTTGCCTTTCAGATTCAGGGAAAGTAGGAGAGGCCACAAAAGCAGCATCAGCAGCCCTACTGTTTGAAGATGCCAAGGATGTAGGTGGCAGCAGCTCCCTCTGATGTGCCACCTGATACAGGAGCAGCATTTAGTGTCTGCCTCAGGTGCCAGCAAACCTTGGGCTGATCAGCCGCTCCACTTGCTAACGTTGTGGCGTCTGAAAGGGGAGCAGATGTGTGGCAGATTGGGGCCACGTCACTAAGGGTCCAATCCTAACTTAATGCTGCCCACAGGATGCTGTGGCAGAGGCAGAGGCTCTGCTGAATCAAGTGGCTGGCCAGAGACCATCTGGAGGTGGAGAGATAAGTACATGTTTCTTTTACTTACTTGACTCCATGCCCTCATGCACTCCTTTTTGTCTACTCAGACTTCCACCAGCTCTTTAGCCGACACATGTCAGGACCAAAGCCAAGAGGAGAATATTGGCAGAGCCATTGCAACTGATACCCTCCCTCCACCTGTCCCCATCACACTCCACTCAGGCCCTGCTCCCTGTCCCAATTGGCCCACCCACTTGTCTGTTCCACCCACTCTCCGCCCCCTCCACTGCCTTACCAGCACAGGTGGATGAGGTGCATGCTGAATCCTCCTTTTTGAAGCTGCCTCCCCCTTTTCTCTCCTTGGACATGTGCCACCAAAACTGGCATAGGTGGTGAAGCCACCATAGGCCACTTCAGGGCCTACGAGAAGGCAAGTATAAATGTTTTATACTTACCTCCCATTTGCCCTCAGATTCCCATCCCCTGCAGGATACAACACTGCCTCTTTGGCATGGCTGCATTGGCAGGGGGAAGGATAATCAGTTGATTGTAATGAGTCATAATCTGACACACTGTGAAATGGATCTGGAAATTCTAAAGGAAATAAGACAGATGCCAGTATTCAGAACCAGCATTCCTGATTCTGGAGGAACGGAAGTTGAAATATACTTCTCCGGGACATCGCTAGGCAAAACTTGTTAGATTTTCTTACAAAACTGCAGGAGACTCAAGACTTCTGTTGTGTGACAATATTAAGCTATGGTATTCACTTGCAGATTCTCCATGTCACCTCAATGGCCTGCTTCTAATGCAGCTTCAAATAGCAATTGTCAACATTCCTCTTCTTTGCTTGCAGGCAGACTATGTAAACCTTGGTTAGACAAATGTGAATTTACTTCCAAGCATTTCAGAGTTACTTTAAAGATTTTCCTTTTTGTCAAACTAAGTGATAAAAATCTCTGAGATTTTCAATGGGATATTACAAGTCTTTTATCCTCCAAGAAAAGAATTTAATCAGATTGTGAAAAGATAGCTGTGACTGACAAGGTTATTTATTTAGTGGCAGCAAAGCCTTTCATCTTTGAAAGTGTACTGCACTCTCAAATATTAAAGAATATATCAGATCTGAAGTTTTTAACAGTCAGTGAAGGAATATATCCTATTAATTAGGAGTACAGTGAGGCTCTATATTGTTAGAGCAGCATAATTAATTTGGTTTAAGTTTGCCAACCTTGCAGTTCGAAAGCACGTAAAAATGCAAGTAGATAAATAGGGACCACTTCGGTGGGAAGGTAACAGCATTCCGTATGCTACAGCATGTACTCATGCTGGCCACATTACCACGGAAGCTTGTCCTCGGACAAAGCTCTACAGGCTTTGAAATGGAGATGAGCACCGCCCTCTATGGTCGTTCACGACTAGACCATTTGGTCATGGGGAAACCTTTATTTATTTATTTATTTATTTATTTATTTATTTATTTATTTATTTATTGAATTTATACCCCGCCTATTGCCCGAAGGCATTCACCTTTACCTTTTAAGTTTGAAAGTGTTTTAATGAAACTATGCATAATTGCACCAACATGTATTCATAATATATGTGAGTGCGTGTGTACGTGCGTGCATGCATCATGTGTGCAAGGGTCTGTATGTGAAGATTTACCATTAAATTTTGCATATTTAAAGTCAGAAGTTAGTGAGAACATGGCTGAGAACACAATCCTAACCTGAAGTTAGGCTGGAACAGTTAGGCCAGCAAAGTTTGGCTGGTACAAGGGACACTGTAAAGTACATTTAGACCACTCTCTGAGTCATAGAGACCAGCACGCATATGTGCGCCATCCTCCCTGACTCTGAGAGTGGTCAAAACATGCTTTATGGTGGCCCTGGTACTGGCCAAACATGGCTGACCTAACTATGCTGGCCTAACTCAAGGTTAGGATTGCACCCTGAGTCTGATAAATTGGACCTTGGCAATAACCTTGATGGTGGAAGCAGGAGGAGGAAGTTGGGAAAACTTCCCCACTTCATCCTCCCACTATTGAGGTCATTGCCAAAACTGAAGTGAAGCAGGAGCCAGACTTCCTTCTCTAGATGCAACTTCAGACACCCTGAAATTGGCCACACTGAACAGTGACCAAGGCCCCACATCCATCAAAGAGCCCACTCAGCCAAACCAATCCCTCACTACTGGTAATGGTGATAGTATCCAATGCATCATCAGGGGGTGGATGCCAGGCAACATGGTGCAACATTGCCCAGTTCAAGGATTTCCCAGCGCTTCCAGCAACGTGTATCTGCCATGTTCATCAGGGAGGTGAAGGTGTGTGGGGTGGGGCCAGAAGCTGGATAGTGACTGGAAGAGTGTGGAGGAGAGGGCAGCCTGGGAAGGGCTAGAAGATGAAGCATGGGAAACTGGGGGGGGGGAAATTGTGTCTTCCGCTTATGACATTTCAGGGCTTTTAATCAATCATAGCATAACTGATGTAGATGTACAATTTTGAAAAATTAAAAGAGAGCAACCCTCAGCGCATTTCAGTTCAAGCAGCAGTGATAATACCTAGCCATGAACGCAGGCATTTTTCTCATGAGCTTTTCCATCTGCTATCATTTGTTATCTTAAATGGCATTACCTGATTTACAATATCCTGACTAAGGTGAGAAGGAGGCCTCTTATTTCCATCAGAAGTGGCTGGAGGTTTGTGGCTTCTTGATTGCTCTCAAGGATGAAACCAAATATAATCAACAGGAACCGTCTCAGTTGGGTGTTTTTCATAGCCAACAAACTCCCGGCATTGTTCAAATAAGATTTTTAATTAACAAACTTTATTGAGGTCATGGGGAGCATCTAACTCTCTGGCTGTTCTGTGACATTGGGCTCTCATTTTGAATCTTGTGTGCCTTGGAATCTCTTGCTTGTGAATTCTCTTTCCAGTGCTATTTTCAGCAGATTCTGATATCAATCTTTTTTTCTCATTTAGCAGGATAGCAGATACCCCTGTTGAACTGCTGCTGCTGTTGTTTTAGGGCCAAAGCAACAAATGGATCTTATTTAGGTTGAAAATGGATAGTTTTCATTTGAAAATGGATAGTTTGCAGTTTGGTTTCTGATTTGCTCAAATAGCATCAGTTATATAGACCTTGAATCTCAGTGTATTTACTAAATTAATGTTGTACACAAAATGGGTTTAGCTTGGCAGGGACTTATGGTCCCTAATTTGGGGCAGCTCTCACAATATATCCTATTGAGAAAGCTGGTGTAGCATAGTGACCTCCAGCCCAATCCTATCCATGCGTTAAGCTGATGGATCTCATGATCAGCCACCATAGGTCTTGGAACAACTATATGAAAGTCACCATGTCATTCTGTGGGCCACAGCTGCCAGGGCAAATGGCTGGAGGCCATGAGTGGGTGAAGGTGGCCCACCTCCTCTGTCCTGTGTGGTTGGCAGTAAGTCAGCAGCAAGGGTAGAACAGGGGAGGATCACGGGCAATTTGGGGCATGGAATGGGCTGAGTAGGGGGCAGGATGGGGTGGGATCTTGGCAGCAGCAATGCACGCCAGGTTTCTCATCCCCTTTTCTGCCTGAATGCCCTTAGATTTATGCCAGCTAAGCAGCTGGTGTAGGTCCAAGGAGCTCCAATGGAGGCCAGGCAGCCTATAGGTGAAGTAAGTAAAAATGATTTTTTTTACCTCTCCCAAGCTGTCTGGATGTCCTCCAGAGCAGAACTGCATTCTATGGGCTAGTTAGCGATCCGACTCAACCATAAGAGACTGAGCTGTGAATGAGGACTTCGTTGGTTCAAATCATGCCTGTGCCATGAACTCCATTTAGGCAATCCACGTCCTCTCAGCCTCAGTCCCTTAGCTGCAATAAAGGAGGGGCTATGGAATGGGAGTCAATATGAGGGAGATTGAAAGGGGAGGAATGAGCCTGAAGCTAACCTCTGGGGGTTGGGAGAATAAAGGCCTAATGGGAAATGCAAGCATCCCTAATGTGGGATGGAAGGAGATGGATCTAAGCCCATTTTAATATAACATTGCATACAAGACGGGCAGCACAATCCTAGAAGTTGTGCAGCGGCCACGCCACGGTGTTGCATGGCCGCTACATGCCAAGCGCTGAAACGGGGGTGCCGAGTGGCACCCTGCGTCAACACTAAAGCAACAGGATCAGCGCTGCAGGCAGCACCAGCCCCGTTGCACCAGCAGCTCGCCTCCCTCGCATCGGCCGAAGCTGGTCAGTGTGAGGGAGGTGCCATTGCTGGACAGGGGAGGGAGTGGGCAGGGGGAGGGCGGTTCTGGGAGAGACATGGGTGGGGTGTGGGCAGGGCATAGGAGGGCCTGCAGGCGTGCCGGCCTGGGAGGAAGGCGGGCCTTGGACTCGGCCATAAGGCCAAATCCAAGGCCTCATCCTGAGGCCATGTGCCCCCAATTCGGGCTGCGCAGTCTCTCAGCTCTACGCCTACTGTGTAGCAGGCACAGAGCTGAGGAGCGCATCGGGGAGGCTGGAGCCTCCCCTCCGATAAGAGCGCGAACGTGCCCTTGGTGCAGGAAGGCTCCAGCCTCTCCAACACAGAGTCGGATATGGCACTGGCCAGCCGGCCTTGCCATTCCGGCACTGCGTTGGATTGTGCCCTGAAGTAGTTTACCCTAGAGTGGGGCCCCCTGAAGCACAGGGCCCAATTGGGAGCAAATGGTCCAATTGGCTTAAAACCTTATCTGAAGATGGCTTTAAAATTGTGTAGGCAGTTCTGAGTCAGAGAAGAGAGAAAAAATTGGGTGCTTGGGGGGGGGGGGAAGGTAGAGATTAGTCCAAGAAAAGGACGAAGAGGATGCTAAATACCTGTTCTATGTCTGCTGACTGGAATGATGATCTTGCTGGCTGGAAGAGGCATTAATGCTGCTGAAGAAAGGACTGGATGTACACTCAATAGCCAAGGTTCAGTTTGAGAGTCTCAGACCAGATCAGTTATAATCAGTGATGTCATTCAGGGGGAACGGACCAGAACGGGCGTTCTGGATCCTAACGGGCTCCGTGGCTGGTTCCGGGTTCCCAACAAGTGCCAATCAAAAGTGAGTTCCTGCTCCTAAATCATTTGAATGACACCACTTGTTATAATCAAATTATATGTGGAGTGTGAAGTTCTGATTGGCTCAGGCGTCACATGTAAACATTGTATGGGAATCTTCCCATTTCCTAATCAGCTCTATCTGCTCACAGTGGCAAGTTGTGGGTTGTTGTTTTTGGGGGTGGGGGTGGGGGAGGAGGACGACATGGATGTCTGTATCTTGTAAAGGAGGAGTCATTCATTGCTGCAATGAAGTCGCAGACGTGCTGCCACTCCCATGGGTTGATGGGGGCACTTTTAGGTCAGAATCCTTTCTTCTTTTCTTTGTAGTTTAACTTTGATGGCAGGATGTCACAATGGTTATACCATGTTGTGCATCCAGCCGGATGTCAGTTTTAAGCTGCCATCTCCTATGGAGGCTTTCACCTTTTATGTTCACCTTCTGTTTCATTATGTTTTCATCATGGGAAGGGAGAGAAAGAGAAAAAAAATAACCTTTTGAACCATGTCAAGACATTATACTCTCCTGGCATTAACACTGGGTCAAAAGACATGTAGAGCACAACCTACAAGGCCTAGACAAGGCTGCTGTTAGCTTGTTATGTAGATGGAGAATAAAATGATCACATCTGTAATGTGCTCTAGGCTCTTTTACACATCGGCTGGATTTTAATAACAAAGCAGACAGCAATGAAAAAGTTAATCTGAGTATGTAAATACTCCTAATTAGTCTTTATTTAAGTAATGCCCTGATGCAATGATAGGGTCATTCAGAACTTTCTCAGGCTATTATTCCACACGGCATTCTCCAAAACCATTAACGCCATAGCCCTTGGGGTCAGATTGTTAGAGATTTCCTTTTAAGCCCCCAAAGGATAAAAACTTTAATTACTGTTAATGAAAGCTTTACTTATTCAGAAATCCATCAGTCTGCTCAAGTAGATGTTCTGGAGAGAATCTATTTCTGTTTAAGCTGTAACTCCACAAATGCTGCTTTTCTGGGTTGGGGAGCTTTTTGTTTAAGATATCTATTAGTTTCTGACCTTATGTAGCCCAGCTGAGCATGGTGAACTAGCTGCAAGCCTATGTATTGCTAAGGCAATTCTTGGGTGTGAAATAGGAAGTTGTAGGGCATTAAAGGCTTCCTTGAAAACAAACTGTGCCTTAGTCCAGTTCCTTACCAGCGCACTTACCATATCAAATCAAAAGAATTCAAACGAAAGCCCTCTCAACTGGATTCGACAGTACTAGGTGTGCATATTGCCAGGATGAAACCCCGGGAAACTCCGAGTACCAGAAGTGGGCCATTTACAAGATGCCATTCTGAGAATAGGCCAAAATGCATTGAAAAGTCCTATACGTAAACTGCGCCAGTCCCAAGCTCGGACACAGTCCAACCACAGGTATGACTGCAGTTTTTCTCAGAGCTGGGTGTGCACATTGCAGGAAAGACAGTCCGGGAACTTTGGAGTACCCAGGGTGGGCCATTTCCACCAGGTTCCAGTCTGAGGTTTTAGGATTTTGCATGCATTTTGGCCCATTTACAGATTGGGACCTGGTGGAAATGGCCCACCCCGGGTACTCCAAAGTTCCCGGACTGTCTTTCCTGCAATGTGCACACCCAGCTCTGAGAAAAACTGCAGTCATACCTGTGGTTGGACTGTGTCCGAGCTTGGGACTGGCGCAGTTTACGTATAGGACTTTTCAATGCATTTTGGCCTATTCTCAGAATGGCATCTTGTAAATGGCCCACTTCTGGTACTCGGAGTTTCCCGGGGTTTCATCCTGGCAATATGCACACCTAGTACTGTCGAATCCAGTTGAGAGGGCTTTCGTTTGAATTCTTTTGATTTGATATGGTAAGTGCGCTGGACTACCTCTATACTATGCCACTAGGGGCACAATCCTATCCAGCTTTCCAGCACGGATGCAGCTGCAATGCAGCCCCGAGGTAAGGGAACACACACTTACCTTGAGGGCCTCCATGACCGTCCCCCCCACTGCAGGATGCAGTGCGTGCTCTTTGGGCATCTTTGCACCAGCACTGGAAAACTGGTTAGGATTTGGCCCTAAGTCTTTTGCTGTTTTCCAGCTTTGCAATCAGAAAAGAACCTCATTTTATTCCCCTAGGCTAGCAGTTTCTAAACTTACCCTGGTTGTTGCACCCTTACCGCAATGGGAAGATGTGACGGTACCCAAGTGGGTACCCATTCACGGAGGCCTCCAGCACGCCCCCGAGATTTCGTGATATTTTGCAAGATCTCAGCCTGGCCAAAATTGCAGCAACTGAGATTGCTGGCGCCTCTTTGTGTTTGCCGCAACACCCCAGATTGCCACGTCACGTAGTTTGGAAACCACTGCCCTAGGCAATTGGGCAATTCTCCCTGTGCTGTGTTGTGACTATATTTTTTTAAAAAAAAATCAATGCAAATACCTGTTGTTAGCAAATAACTGACCATTATCACTCCATGGCTTAAAAAATTCGGAATAAGAATATATAGTTGAGTTTTGAGATGGCCACACTAGCTTGATCGTGTCATAGCTGTGTGTGCATTTAGCAGACTGTCAATAGAAGGAACACAATGAAAGGATTAAATGTCAAACTCATGTATGATACAAAAAAAGGTTTCTGTCTTGCAGGTCAGGAACTCGGATAAGGTGTCAGACAGGCTGAATGCCTCTCACAAGGTAAAGAATTTAGCCATCCATGCTCAGAGTAACAAGAAAAGAAATGGTTTCATGCTGCTTACAATTATGTTTTACAGAGAGCCCATCCCAGACAACACAGGTATGAATCGTACAAAGGGGCAGCAGATGCTTGTCAGGGAAGTTCTTTGGTAGATGAAAGGTTGCAGTGAAAGAAAGAGGTGATGGAAGGTTTGCTAAAGAAAACGCACAGTGCTTGTGTTACTAAAAACGGATTAGAAACCCAGGGTTCCACGCGTTGTGGAAGCAGCATAGTGCGCAAAGTTAAAGGGCAAAGCAGAACTTTTTAAACTGATTTGTAAACTAGCAGCGAAGTGTGTACCTATTTGCTTGGGCACATGTCCCACTGAAATCAGTGGGACTGACTTTGGGGTAAACCTGCAGAGGATTGGATTTCCAGGCAATTACTGTTTCCGAAGGAGATGAAGCTGACGCTTGCAGAGTTTCACTTGTGTGTGGGTATCTTGGGTATGTACGCAAAAAGATGATTGGACCTAAGTGGGAATTTTAAAGACACCACTTATTTTTAAACAAGAGGGGGAAAATGAACAGGAAAGCTTTGTAGTTTCCTTAATTCAAAGGGACCCCAGTCTGCAAGTTCCTCCCAAAGTAAACAGCCACAGATTCGCTGAGCCGCACCACCTTTTGTCAGTCCGGAGAATGTAATGCTGTGATGTACACAGCCCATCCTGATGCTTTCGTTCTTGCTGCTGTAGCACCTGCGGCTCCTTAAATTAGCCACAGCTGGCCTATTTAAGGCCTAATAACTGCCAAATGTCAGAAAGTTGCTGACACGCTAAGCTCCTTTCTTGTTCTCCCTCCTGACAAAGCTAGCCGAAGAGGAAAAATTGCCATTTTTTCTGCCTATCAAAGACAATAGTCAATACCACAAGAGACCACTAAATGAAAGGAGGGAAAATATTCAGCCGAGACATTCTCCTTGCTTGGGGAGATGGCTCCTCTTATAGCCACTATGCGGTTTCTCAGTAGCTATCGCATTGACCTCATTGTGACAATGTGAAAATGAGAAATGGGTCTTTGTATATTGTAGCACAATCCTGTTCATGTCTGCTCAGAAGTTTCATTGAATCTAGTGGGACTTACTCCCAGGTAAATGTGTATAGGATTGCATTCTTTGTGTGTACCCCAGGGGCATAACTAAAGAAGTGCAGGGGGTGCAATTGCACCGGGCAACAAGCTTGGGTGGGGGCAACCAGCTGAGCTTGATACTAGTGGCCCAAATGGTGAAAATCTTGGTATGTATGAATAATATCATCATGTTATGTACAATTTGATGTGGAATTTAATGCAAAATGCAATGAAACAAACCAGAGTGTAATATCTTCATTCTATCAAAAGTTATGGCCAAAAACCCAAGAAAATGAAAATACAATGATGTCACTTCCTGGTTTGACATCACTTCCGGGGCATCATTTTGCCCTCTGCACTGGGCTACACTTTCATTAGCTACGCCAGTGGTATCCCCTCTTCAGTTTCAGGATGCTAAGTACTGCAAAAATATGACTAGTTGACTATGAAATGGAAAATTAAGGATCGTCCAGAAATCTTATTTCAGTATCCTTGCATGGGAGTCATGCTGTAATGAACAGAGAAAAGCAGATAGTCTCTCTCTCTCCCCTCCCCTCTCCTAGTTCATCATGATAGCAAATATGAGAAACAAACAAATCAATTGCACAGTATGTTTTAGTCCTACGTTGGTCCTTGTAAGGCATGTGGATCAGCAGGGAACAGTTGCAGCAATCCATATGTTTAGACCGCAGGCACCAGAAGTGTTACAACAGCATTTGAAGAGAGTCAGTGTCAGGTAGAGATATGGCTGGTGTGTAATCGTTACTTGCCTGGTCGTCTGTGGTGAGTAGGAATCCCCTCCAGGCAACCAAGCAGGGGAGTGTTATACTGGCTGGTTCATCTTTAAAAATGCATGGCAGGTATTTGAGGGCTCGACATAATAATTAGTCTGCAGAAGTCATTGACAGACGAAGTGGTGATGGACATTGTCTTGGATGGCTTGAAAAGGGGAGTGGCAGACCTAGCAGTTGGGTGGCAGCAGAGCCATGTGCAGCCCGACAGCTTCAGCTGTCCCTGCTGCCCGCTGTGGGTTTGTCCAGTCCCCTTGTCTTGCTCTTTCTTCCATGCAGGATCTTGAACCAATGCAAGAAATGTAAAGCACACTGAAATCACTCCCAGTGTGCTCTGCATTTCTTCCTTTGTTTAAAAAGCCTACACGGAGGAAAGAGCAGTCTTGCTTCTTCTTCCGCCAGGCTCTTTTGTATTACCTGGTGGAAGAAAGTGAGCAAGCCAGAACTTCTGCACAGTATCAGTATCAGAACGCAGAATCCAGAATCAGAATGAAGCAATCTCACTCCTTCCTCCCTGCAGGCCCTTTACACAAAGCAGACTATGCTTTGATTAAAGAGAAGGGTGGAAGAAGGTTCGGTAAGGAGGCCAGCTCAGGCCTGTTCTTATGTACTCACACAGCTGCAATTCAGTGAAATTTGTTGCCTTGTTCTCCTTACTATGTACATAGACACAGACACAATGAAAGAAAAGCACGCATGATCATCTCTCATAACAATCTACACACACTTTTTCCTTACTTGGAAATACTTTCCAGGTAGAAAATATCTAAGCTTTCAAGCATCTGTAAGTGACTGGGAGAGCACTCCAGTCTAATTAATTGTGTGCCTAATTAATTTGGGGCAGCTACAAATTGGCATAAAAAGTCGTTAATGATCCTATAAAATTGCTCTGAAAGAGTGTTTGAAAAAACCCCACTTTTGTTTCTCCTTTCCCTACTCTGGCTGTGTTAACAGGAGGGAGTTTCAAACATGTTAAAGGATTAATTAGCAATAACTCATCTTGAGTATGTGCCTTAGGGTGCAATCCTAACCTGAAGTTAGGCGGGCATAAGCTACATCAGCAAGGTTTGGCCAGCACAAGGGCCACCAGAAAGTATGTTTGGACCACTCTCGGAGTCAGACAGGCCAGCACACAGTCCTCCCTGACTTCGAGGGTAGCCGAAATGCACTTTATGGTGGCCCTTGTGGGCCTTTGCTGGCCTAACTGTGCTGGCCTAACTCCAGGTTAGGATTGTGCCCTTAAACTGCAAACTGATTTGTCTGATGGCACTATCCAAGATTGCCCTTGGGCTGCTGGATATGTGTTGTGTTGGCCCAACTCTGTCGTGAAAGTAGCATCAGGCACTTTCACACCAGTGCAAGGCAAGCTGTGTTGGCACAAGCAGCTGCGTTGACACAGTTGCGCTTGAGCAGGCAGCTGGTAAGCCGCTCCTGTGCTGGCTGAGTTCGCCCAGTGCAGGAGCTTATCTGGGTGAGGGAAGATAGAAGGGGGCAAGGAAGGGTGTTCCCACAGGAGGAGCGGTCTAGAGAAGGTGCCTGATTTGGGCTGCCACGGCATGCTTGGACTTGCCCCTGCTAAACAGCAGGCACAGTTCCAACCAGGCCCATCAGGGTGACTGGGGCTTAAGCGGACAGCACCCCCTTGCCCCACGGTGAGTTCCAGTGGCAGCAAACCTGCTTTGGATACAGCACAGGCCAGCCTTGCATCATGATGTCAGCGACAGAGGCTGGGCTTCAGCCTCCCTTGTACTTGGAGGCGGGGCTTCTGCGCATCTCCCCCCAGGTTCAATTGAAGCTGGGAGAGATGCGCCGAGGCCAGGAGAGCCCCGCCTCAATTCTAAAGGGTGCAAATGTTTGCGCCACTAAGAATTTTGCGCCCGGGGTGACGGCCCCACGCTATGCCACTGATCTTATACACACTTTTCTCAGAGTAAATCCCATTAAAGACAATGGGATTGACTTCTGAACAAACCTGTATAGCACTGTGTGGAAAGTCACTTCCAGAGGAACGTGTTCTGGAACCCAGCAGAGATTAATAATTATATGGACAGAAATAGCAACCAGTTCTAAGAAACAACTCCTGGGTGATGTGAGACATGCTTGATAATCTACCCATCACCCTAAAGGAGAAAATTGATGGGAAATATTAATAGGATGCATGAGGGCTTCCTAGGAATGCACGGATGATGTGCACAGTTAACCCCATCTCTGCCGCCACCACCCCTGATCAGGGTTAGTCTGACAAATTCTGATCTCAGGGAGGGGGAGGGTGCAGGTATGGCTAATGGTGCTACCATCATCAGTGCATTTCCAGGAAGACCTCATTCACAGTGCAAACCAAACCTGGCCTTAAGGTGCAGTGGTCCTTGTGCCAGCTGAAGGTGTCAGAAACATGCCATACAGCACAATTGCTGCACCCAGAGAGTACGCAGTGCCTGTGGGGAGACCTGCACTGCTTCACCAACACTGCATCCTAGGGATCAGTCACCAGCAAAGGTTAGAGTCACTCTGGGTGGTGGAGGAGCTGTGGGAGGGTGGACCTGAGGTGGGGTGAGTGTTTCCTGGCAGAGGAAGGTGGATCAGGGGTGGAACAGGCCTGAGACAGGGCAGGATTGGCAGAGCAGTTCCCGTGCCATATTCTAACCCCCTTCCCAGGCCTGCTGGCTTTACATGGAGCAACTTGGACTTCCAATGGCTAAATAACTGGTGCAGATCCAAGTAGCCCTATTGAGCAGGCTGGGGCATTTCTCAGGGTTAAAAATATCCCCTTACCCTGAGGAGTCCTCTAGGCTGTTCCTAAGCTGCACTGGATACAGCCAGGGGCATCATAAGGGGACATGGGGATGCAGACTGCACCGTGTGACACCCTTGGGAAGTGACATCACTAGTGGCCAGAATTGTGGAAGCCTTGGGCTTTATGAATAATGCCATCATATGACTGTATATATCATTGAATAGGTCCAGAATGTAATGAAACAAACCAGGTTGAATTCTCTCTAGTCTATCAAGGTTTTAGCCAAATAGCAAAGAAAAGGAAAACACAAATGCTTTATCTAACAAAACATTTTCCTTAACTCAAAACTGGCCAATGAGATCGATTGTTCCAGGAACCCATGATATATTATTATGACACAGCATGGAACCAATAAAATGTTGGTATGAATCAGCTGTCATGTCCATGTTTCAGAGCCAATGCTAGAACTCTTATTTAGTTGTGCAAGTGTCATCTAGTTGCCACTGCTTTTTTTGTGTTTTTTTTTTTGACTACTGATTGGTTGGGTGACCTGTACTGTTATATACGGTATTTAAATAAATAAATAATGGGGTGACACCATCAGTCACCACACTGGGTGACACCAACCCTAGGGATGCCACTGGATAGACTGAAGGTTATGCAGTCCTGCATGCACAGCTTATGATTGGACTGCCCTTTGTCTTCACGTGGAGACAGTGCCTGAATTGGGCCCTGGTTCGCTGTGACATGCAGATTTCTGTCTCCATTGCCTGTGACGTTTCAAGTGCCAACCTGTTTCTTTACAGTTTTCTCCCCAGCCATGTCCCATGATTCACCAGTTCTCTAAGTAGCAGCCACCACCCATCAACTCTCATTAAAGGAACATATAGGCTGACATCCTAGACACATTTCCATTGAATTCAATGAGACTAACTTCTGAGTAGACATGCATAGGATTGTGCTGTTCATCGATAGTCCCCACTGCCATTCATGCCTACTCAAAAATCATCTTTAGCTGTTAGTGGAACAAGAAGTTGGATGAAAAAGTAATCCACTCATATACCATCATTAAGACTATCATTTTGTTGTATCATTGTCTCTTTTGGGCCAAACCTTAAAACAAAACAAAATCTCAAATGATTTCAGAATATTTATATTAAGTAAATGGTAGAATTAATTAGAAAAGGCCATCGTTATGAAAACAGTTGTGTCAAATGATTTGAATTCATCAAAAAGGCTGATATGAAAGCCACAAATCCAGTCTGGGATGTTTGAAGTTTTATCACAAAGTGGCAATCTTATCTAATGTTCTGTTCTAGAAAGATAATTTTATAGTATGCACTGGGGCAATGTACCCCCCCCCAATATACTGCTCTTCATTCAGCCCCAATCAAAATCAGCATGACAGTTCAAAACAATTTGACTGAAACGACTTCAGTTAGAAATTCTAAGTAAGGTGAAAGCTTTGTACTTCCTGAAATATTTACAAACTTTTAATGGCGATGAGAGAAGATCAGTGTTTCAGATGTACAAGCCACTGCACTGATTTCAAAGTAGGCTTTGCATTGTCGCAGGCGTTTTGCAATTTGATTCAGCCTGCCTTGAGTTTTCTAGACACCTCAAGGTTGAAATAGTGGTATGTGACCTTAGTGTTGAATGAAGAACTCATGCAGTATTAATATTTCCATCTCATCTTTCTTGGGCAGACTCCCATAATTAACAACCCTGATCCTATCTAACTTTCCAGGGCCAATGCAGTTACAATGCATCCCTGAGGTAAGGGACCAAACATTTCCTTACCTTGAGGAGGCTTCTGTGACTTACACCACCACCACAGAATGCAGCATGCTCCCTGCTGGCATGGCTGCCTCAGTGCTGGAAACTGGTTAGGATTAGGCTGTTAAATGCACTAATTTTCTCCACCAATGTGCTTGATAGAACAATGTTCTAGAGAACACAATTCTTACCACATAGTGGCAAGGTAAAGAGGAGAATGGGGTGGCCCACAGACAAGGTTGGAGAGAGTGAATTGGCAAGAACATGCTGCTCAGCTATCTGCTGCAGAACAAAAAATCCTGTGTTCAAATTCTAATATTGACACCATTGTGCTATTTCTTAGGGCCAGACCCAAGAAGACCTGTAGAATGTATAAACCCAGTAATGTACAAATGACATACGCAATGTATCAAATATGAACTTTGCCGGTGAACATTATTAACTTTGTTCTTAAAATCAAGCATTTAGAATCTCCTTTCCAGCACATTTGTGTTTTGTTAATTAAGGCAGAAAGGAGATAAGACATGCAGGCATGTCGAGATAACACACTGTCAAGTAATCTCAGTAAGGATGCAATCTTAACCAGCTTTCCAGCACTGACATAGCTGTGCCAATGGGGCATGTGCTGCATTCTGCAGTTGGGAAGGGGCAGTCATGGAGGCCTCCTCAAGGTAAGGGAATGTTTGTTCTCTTACCTCAGAGCCGCATTGCCCTTACCCTGGTGCAGGAAAGTTGGTTAGGATTGTGTCCTAAATCATCCCAGAACTGTCAGTAGCTCTGACAGTGATCTGCAGTCACTCCTGAACTTTCTGGCCGCCAATCATGAACACCATTTTCATTTTGGGGAAGTGCGAATTGTTGTGTCTTCCCCAGCTCCCAGAAACCCAAGTTCAAGTTCAAGCCCAGACTTGTTTGGAACATGGGCAGAGTATTGAGCAGAGTATATTACGGAGTTTCATGTAAAAAAAAATACATATATGTTATGGTACAAAGCAGCATTTTGCAACTATCCAACTGACATTTTATCAAGTTTCCCCTTTCCAAGCTGCCATTTTGGTCTGGTAGCATTCCAAAGAAAATGCAAAATGAAGTCGCTCTTAGAAAGCTAAAAGTCTTCCAAGCCCCAGGATAGAGAATGCAGATGATTACAAAGACAGATTAGCTAAAATGTACCCGGGTTGTACGAACAAATGTTGGAAATATAAAGATAAAGAGGGGACTTTTTATCATATGTGCTGGACGTGTGAGAAAGCGAAAAAAATTTGGAAAATGGCTTATACTATTTTACAAGAAATATTACTCTTTGATAAGATAGATTTTAAACCAGAGTTACTTCTATTAAACATGATGAGCAATGTTCAAGATAAGCAAATGGAATATATCATAACATTTGTTAACACTGCAGCAAGACTGTTGTATGCCCAAAATTGGAAAAGTGAAGAAATTCCCAACATTGACCAATTAATAGAGAAAATATATGACATAGTTGAGATGGATGTATTGACTGAAAGACTGAAAGAACGAGACATAACTAAGATACAAAAATTGTGGAGACAGTTTTATGACTGGATAAGTAAAAGAATATAAAATGTAGACGTTGAATATTCAGATTGTAGGATTTAGATTAAAATGGTATTTGAATTTAGAGATATTACGTTTTGTATACAGTGTACAGTAGGTTGAAGTTATTTAGATGAGAATAGATTGTATGCAAACAATAACAAAATGTTGGTGAGGTAATTGCCGTAATCAATGTATTCCTTTTGTGTAATCCTATGTATTCCCCGCCATGGTTTCTCCTTTACCCTTACCCTTATCTGTATATTAAATAATAAAAAATAAAAAAAGATAGATGTCTATTGTAAATCTGAACATATCCCCTTGCCTGAATTGCAAGTAGTCCCTTAATACTAAGGTGGGGTTCATTTCCAAAATATTTCAGGTAGCCAGAAGGCATTCAACAGCTTAGTTCATGAAATGTTTTCCTCATTAATTTGACATTAGAAGACAAACAGTTCATCTACTGTATAGTGTCAGCTATATTGTTGAGATACCACTCAGTACATGCAGATTATAATGTGGATAATAATGGAGACAATTTGTTTAAAAGGATTTAGAGACGGATGTACCTTTAAAAATAACCGGATTGATTTGCTTCTAAAAAAGAGATAAAACTCTATTTTGTGTGTGGGGGAATTTTCATAGTAAAGTAATTCAGTTTAAATGGTGAGGCACGGCCACATTTTATAGAACTCAGGCACATTTTATGGCTCTTACAGAGTATACTAATGTCTGGCTGACCGTACCACAGGTAATAAAATCCTCCTTTAATGTAATGTCACCCATATAAAAAGAGAGACTTAAAAAGGCATAGCCAAATGTTTTTTTTTTCTACCCAAGTTACTCCCTTTTGTTCTGGAGAGTTCTTGTTTGGTTTGGTTAAAAAAAAAAAAGCACTTTTTAGCTATGAAAAATAGAACTTGGAAATTAAAAGACTCTCCAAGCCTGCCATAAAAAGCCAGGTGGCATTCAGTTGCCAGACCATGAATATGGCGGGTGATGCCAGGGCTAGTATAGCTTTAAGCCAATTGGACCACTTGCTCCCAATTGAACCTATTACTCCCAATTGGGCCCTGCGCTAGGGTAGTGACCAGACCAGGGACCAAAAGCTGCCATTAGTACAGCACTTCCAGGTTTTGCTGTCACTGCCAATGCTATCAAACACGGGTAAGTTAAAAAAAAAAACATTCCTTCTTAAGGGGGTTGCTTCCCCCCCCCAAAAAATGCACACCTTCCTGGGATATTGGAAAACACTGTCATAAGGTTTTCAGTGGGGGTGTTACAAATTCTTCTTTTTCAGATATTCATGACCTAATACCTGGTTTTGGACCACTCCCCAGCTGATTGAATTTTGTAGGATTTAATAAGGTGTCTACAGATTCTATGTACAGATGTGCCTGGGTATCCACTGATTCAGTATCCATGGTTTCAGTTATCCACGGATACCATGGATACCGGAACACCTATTAAAAAGATAGGGGAACATTAAACAAATCTCTTTTTTTACCTTGTTGCAGCAAAACCACTGATGTTCCTATCTTTAAAAAGGCATCCCCAGTATTCACGGTTTCAGGTTTCCACCAGGGATGGGGGGGGGCATAATGGAACCCCAGTGGATAAGAGGGTATGCCTATATTTCTCAAGTTTGCAGAAAGAAAATAAATATACTTCGGAGCATATGAATGCACCAGTTGTTTGCATGGGAAATATGTGAAAATACTTGGGGAAAATTTGCATTTAGATATGGACATTTTGAGTGGGAAAAATATCTGGGGATTATTAGCAGAAGAGAGGAGAATGACGATCAAGGAAAATGTGTGAAGTCCAGATGGAATGGAAACAGATTCATTCATCTGGTAAAATGAACTGTAATGCATGAAAGTTTATGCCAAAATAAATTGGTTAATCGTCAAGGTGCTACAGAATGCTCTGAAACAGGCTAACACAACCGTTTCTCTGGAAGAACAGAAGCTGAGAGATCCGTCCATCCCTATTTTCAGTTCAAGCCCTGGAGAATCCCCTGACAATACTAAAGTAAATGTTTCCTCAGATGTGGCCATTTGGGGGGGAGAAGAACCAGTTATAACAGTATGGTGCCCTTTATTTGATAACCATCAAACCATGCAGCTGCGGCCCTGAAGGAAGAAGTCTCGCAGTGCTCAGTTCTGAATATTTTTGAAAAAGCTGTCAGAGTTGGCAGAGTAACATTAATAAGGACAACAGCACCATTTTTTTTAACAAGGAAGAATTGTCTGATTTGAGAGGAAAATGCTATTTATTTACTAGATGTGTTAAAGAACAAACTACACATGTCAAAGGTGAGAGGCTTGAAATAGGACTTGAAGGTGAAGGAAATGATTGAATGAAAGACTGAGGCTATTCTCCTGGCATAGTCGAAAAGGACTGAGACAATAGAATCACTTCTTCTAAATGGAGGATGCAGGAAAGAATATGAAGATGTTTTGGTGTACAATTTCTAGCATAGTTGGAAAATGCTGTGAAAGAAAAGGGGAAAAATCCTTTAATTCTCAAGCACACGGCATTTGTTTCCCACCTCTCAGAGGATTCCTTACAGACACATTTTATTTTATTTTCAGATACAGCTTTAAAAAATGCATTACTTTTAAGTAACTCGATAATGCTCGTATAAAATATACTTCTTTTTGTTTGCTGGATGTTGTTTACAGGCAGTTCCTCAATTGCACCGATGAAGCTGGATGATTAATTTAAAATTTTTCCTCAGCACTGTGAAAATTCATCTCCTGTTATCATGCAGTATAATGTAAAATGAACTCTAATGGGGCTAGAAATGGCAGCTTTTATAAAAGTTACATGGTTAACTAGGATAATTATCCTGCAAATCCCAATTTAAGCGCCCAGTTCAACTCTGGAGCATCTATCTGGTTTATCTATTATTGGGTCTCTTTTACACCAAGGTCTAATTAGGCCTGGGTTCTTTTACAGAGTAGACTTAGCAATAATCGTGTTGCCATTGGGGTTTTACAGCTGAATGATAGCTAGTCATTTAATATATTATGGATTAAGTCTTGCGAGTTTATATCTCTAAACTTTCATTGGCTGAAAGTGGTGGCATCTGTAATTTCAGAATAACTCTAAAAGACACTGCATGTGATATACACCACATTTATTTGGTTAGCCTGATTGGTTGATGGTCACAGTAGGTCATAGTTCCTTTCTCTCATTTAAGAAAATGACCCCTTTCTCCAACGAAATGAGACCCAAACCCAGGTGACTGCATTTGTGCCAGCCCTGTTACTTTTGTTTTCTTCCTCTGGTGTCTCCCCCAAGGTTGTATGAAGGCAGGCCATATCCCTTTTCTTTTCAATCATCTTTACAGCATTACATGCATTGACAGCATGATATAAACATATCTAAACAACATTTTTCCTTAGGACAAATTCATATACGTATTTGTTGGGCAAGGATTTGTTATGACTTCTACAATGGGTCTCACCTACTGTTGATCTTTTCTGTCTCTTAACAGGGATGTGCCAGAATCACATTTAACAAGTTGAGCTGAGTCTCGAATCAGCGACCCCACAACTTGAGTTGAATCCTGAGTCATAGATTATGCTGTCGCAACTCAACATATGGAACAATTTTTAGTCAGTCAAATTTAAGTAATTTTGATTTGAGTCCTGAATCATTTTGAGAAACATCAATGTGAAAGATGGCTTCTGGATCACCTAAGAGATTTTCCTGGGCAGTATGGAAGCCATGAGAGAAAAAAGTAAACAATTAGCCTTTCCCCTCCTTCCTCCTCCCTGCCTCCTGGAATGACCTACCATCACATTTGCTGCTGCAGTCAGGCTGAAAGAGGGCCCATGAGTTTTCCAGGGCAACACAGAAGTGATGGTAGAAAAAAAAGTAAGCAAGCACACAAACACCAAAGAGAGCCAGGACTTGAGTCAAAGTCGAGTCATTACTTTTTTTCATGTCACTGCCTTGAGTCTTGAATCAGTGATGTCCATTACTCAAGCCCAACACAATTTGTGGAAAAACTGGCATTTTCGAGACTCAAATACAAATCCCTGTCTCTTCATTTGTAAGTTAACAATGTTTGAGTTGGATATCTAACAGAGCTTTACACTGTGGCCTTCCTGAACCTCTTAAATACTGGGCTACCTTGTTTTTTCTAGGAAGAGGAAGGGGAAATGCTAGTTCCGTTGGTACAGCTGCTGGATTTCTTACAATTGGACCTTTCAAATTAAAATACATTTGGACAGATGAAGAAAGGATCTGAAGAAGAATAGCATGCAGCCCACCCCATCCCATCAATACAGGTTGACTCAAGGTTCAGGTTACAGAAGATTAATATGTGAGCAGTTTCACCTTGCTAATAGATTTATATGTGTACATATGTTTACTGCCATTTCATAACTGGGGAAATAGTCCCTTGTTTGTTTTATTTTAATACCTCCTAGATTCCACATTGCTGTGCATTTGTATTGAGTCTGATAATAAAATAGCAATCCCAGTCATCAGTGAATTAGATGACTTTTATACAGACATGATGGTCTCATGTCAGTCTTTTGGGGTTTTTTTAATCCCCCTGTCTTTCCTTCCAGGCACTTTCCTTCTCAAACCATTAACTTTCACAGTATGCTCAAAGCTTTTGGCATCTGCTTGTTTCTCACAGTAAAACAGATTTTATCCACCGTAATCGACAGCTCTCAAGTATGTTGAAATTGGAAGCTATTTTTGTTATCCTGGAAATAACAAGCAGAATACCTATTTGCACTAGAAAATTCAACTCAAGGAAACGACTTTTGGAATTGGCTTTTGGTCAGTTTGGCTCTTGAACAGTGCAATTCTACAACAACCTTCCAATATAAATAACCTAGCAATAATAATAACCATCTGTAATCTAGTTAATTTGAAAGAAACATATAGAAAAAACCCCAAAATAAACAAAAAAGAACTTCATCACTCAAATGACTCTCAGCCTGATCCTGTGCTGCCGGGCTCCCATAGGCGCAGTGGTGCTAAAATGCTGTTTAGCAGGCGCAGAGCCGAATACGCCACGTGGCTCAAAT
This sequence comes from Lerista edwardsae, assembly GCA_029204185.1. Classification (NCBI taxonomy): domain Eukaryota; kingdom Metazoa; phylum Chordata; class Lepidosauria; order Squamata; family Scincidae; genus Lerista; species Lerista edwardsae. Next base: position 10,716,118 of record JAJKFI010000003.1, on the reverse strand, counting down.
CAGGGCCTGGGGACAGGAGCTTAGATGCTGCCTAATGGCTGCATCTCAACTCCACCCTCGTCCCCAGGCCAGCACAACTCCCGGCACACCCACCCCACATGGAGAGGATCATTTTCATGTCACCCACTCTGATGGTGTCACCCAATGCGGTCCGCACCACACACAACCTGTAGTGATGCCACTGAAGTAACTTTACTAGCCCTATTTCTCATTTGCTTGTTATGTCAATTAGCAGCCAGAACACCAGGAGCAGCATTGCCAATACTGAACACGACCTCCCCCCCCTTCTCACAGTTTATTTACCATTTCCCCATTTCAATAAATCTTAAACCTCTACTACCATCCGTTCATAAACCTCTGCTACCATCCATATAAAACTAGCCCTGTTGCCACCAAGGAGAACTTCCAAAAAGTTGTTTTCTATTTTTACTGTGCACATTTGCCATTTTTCATTCAATATCAACTCATTTCCATGTGAAATTGTCTGTCTACCTGATAAATTACTGATGCACATTTCTGCAACTGGAGCTTAACAAGCAGTCTCGACAAAGTATCGTACTTAAAAGCAGAAGAAAGGGGGGAACAACTGTTCACATTAATTTTGAATGTTTATGTTTTACAAATAATTTATGGTGTGGCCAAGATTTTGCAAGCTGATTCCTGGTTTTAAAAACAAAACAAAACTGGACAAAATGTCTTGAGCCAAGCAGCATTTTTGATGTGGTGGAAAACATATATTTAAACACTGAAATGTGCATTAAAACTCCTGGTGGAACTTTATGACTATTGCATTTCAGTTTCACATCCCTCCCACTGAATCCTTTTATAACCAAATTCTGTAAAGAGCAAGAGGGAACAAATTGATAGGAAGGACAAGGGGAGTGCAGATTGCTCTGTCCCTTAGACCAGCAGTGTCAAATTTAAGGCCCATGGGCCGAATGCAGCCCACAGAAGCTCTTTATCCAGCCCACATAATAATTGGGCAATCCCCAGAGGCGGATCTAAGGGGGGGCAAATCTCTACGTTTTGCAAGAAGCCTTACCTTGCAGTGGAAAACACTCCTCTCCTGCACTGTTCTAGCCAATCCTCACAGGGAACAGCAACATCTTGGCGTTGCTTACTGGCTACAGCAGCAAAGGAGAGGAGGGATTTACATGACAGGGTAAGGCTTCTTGGAAAACCTACAGATTTGCCCCCCCTTTAGATCCGCCACTGGCAATCCCACCACCACCACAAGCTGCTCTTAGCTGCTGAACTGTGCTGAGCTGTCACTGCTGAAAGAGTGACCCATTTGAGAATTGGGCTCTTCCGTATCTTGAAAATATGATCAAGATTTGCATATTTTCTCTTCTGTCATTTGTAGCGAATAAGTTCCTAAGCGAGAAAAAAAGTGCTTATTTCTGGTTATCCCCTGCTTAACGATGTTCCTTCCTGTTCAATGACAGTAGTTCCGTCCTGCAGCAGGCATCATGACTGTGATTTGGTTCGCTGTTTGAAATCCCTTTCTTAGCCTAATTGCATGCTGAATTGGGCAGAGAAACTGAAAAGCTAGTGGAGGGGGGGGGGATAGTTGGGATGGGTGACTGGATTTACCGTAATCCTGAATGTTTTTCAGCATTAAAACGGTATTGTTTTTTCAGCAAAGCCAATCAATACATAGAAAGTGTCTCCTCTGCATCATGCATTCCCTTTGGGATCAGGCCCCATGCAAGCACATAAGATGCATTGGCGGGCAGGGGAGCTACACCCAAGATCCCAAGTTTTGCACATCACCTATTTGGAAGGATGGGGGCAGTTGATTCTGGAATCACTCTCTGTTTTCCTCGCCCTCCAACAAGCAATCCATGTGCTAATTAATGTATTAAACATTTTTATTCCGCTTTTCCTGCACATTGCAGTCCAAAGTGGCTTGTAAATTTAAACTTATGTATCATAGCAAAACGAACAGCAATCGAGCATTGCAGCAATTTTAATGCTGTGCAGAGTAAACAAAAATATACTGCAGCCTCCCTCAGTCCAAATAAAATGCCTAGAGAATGTCTTCATTGAATGTCAAAAGCAAAGAATTTGGGGGCCACAGGGGCTTCCAGTGGGAGAGAGTTCCACAACATTGGAGCTACCACTGGAAAAGCCCTGCTCCTAGTTACTGCCTGCTTTGCCTCATTAGCTGTTGGCCCCCAGAGCAGGGTGCCAGATATTGAACAATGTGTGCAATGAGGCACACATCCATCCATCCATCCATCCATCCATCCATCCATCCATCCATCCAGTAATGGCCAAAGGCAGTTCTTATGGTCTGCAGCTACCCAGCTGTGAGGGCTGAAGTTCCTTTTTTAGCAGAGCATTTCAGATGGGCAGCCTAGGTTTACAGTCTGCATCTCTGCACAACCCTCTCCAGACCACCTCTGCAAAATTATTTTCCAAAGTAACAAAACAGTCTCCTCAATTATACATGGCCTATTTGGAATCCCACTGCCTATCACCTCAGGACAAATAAGATTGAGGGCGCAGATTTCTTTCTCCCATTCAGAGAACAAGAGCAATAATGTTGGTGGAGCTGCTGGGCTTACCAAGGACTTCTTGCCTACACAGCATTTGGTGAAATTCATCTGGGCTGCATTCTGTTGAGCGTAGCTTCCTATCACATCCTTCAGTGCAATTGTTTGGATAGCGAGCTCCTGCTCAGGTAATACAAATTGTTTGTGAAGCTTGCCCATACTCATACATTTTCCTATCAGACCTGCAATTGCTTCTGATCTCTTGGGAACTCCGCCAGCCAGGCATTTTGTCTTTATTTTATTAACCGCTCGTTCATTCAGCCTGTGGGCTTACTCAGCCGTAGATGAAATACAGGCAGAGGCACACGATTATGCGTTTTGTTTCTCTATCAATACAGGGGCGCATCTGTGATTATCAATAAATAGCTGCTTTGTTCTCATCACCAAGTTAAAAATGTGTTATGAAGATAAAGCAGTGCAATTTCACCCAGGACAGATTCCAGGTTTTCGAGACTCTTTGGCAAGAGACCTGATGTGGGTGGCCTCCCCTACACGCACGCGCGCGCGCGCACACACACACACACGCAAGCACGCACGCACGCACACACACTGCAGGACTGCCTTTCTGGGCTTCCCAGCCTGTGATTTCCTTCCATTCATGACAGCAGAGGAAATCTGTGTCACTACAAAAACTCTCCTCTGAGACCTTGGAAAAAGCAGTTTCAATGACACCCAAATCCCTGTGATAAGAAAACTAACATAGCCCAAAGAGTGTCAAGTCCCACCAGGCAGTCAGATGGAACTCCTTTAGAAGAGGAGGGGACTCCCACAACCCAGTACATGCAGGGCCCAGGAGCATTTAGCACCACCCACATGGAGATTCTGGCAGTGGTGGTATCTAAAGCGGGAGGAACCGGAACGCTGGGTGGGATGTATGGTTGATTGGCAGCCCGTCCGTTCCATTCCACCGCCTGCCCGCCTGCCGCGCGGGCTGCCCCTGCTTGGCACGCCCCACTGCTGCTTGCCCAGCAGCGCGCCTCCACCCGGCGCGCCCCGGCCCCCCCAGCAAGCAGGCGCCCCCTCCGAGGCCAGGGCAGCCCGCACGGCGGGCAGGCAGGTGGCAGAACCGAATGGACAGGCAGCCAATCACACTAAGTCCCGCCCAGCGTACCGGTTCCTCCCGCTTTAGATACCACCACAGCTATGACAGACATCCTACCCACAGGCAATGTTAAATCCAAACTCTCAGATATATTCCCCTTGTCTCCAACCTGGTCTCACCAAATACACAAAGCCACAGAACCTCAATCTTCACACCCTGGACCCAAAGAACAAAGAGAATAGATCTACCCCCAAGCCACCAATAACCCAGGCAGAAGCTACCATTCAAAGGTTGAACATTCATCTGGCAACAAGGGGCACATCTTTCTCAAGTTGTCCTGAGGACAAGACCTCCCCCCGCCCCACTTGTTTCCAGGATCAGGGCCTTCGATGATGCACCTGGAAAGGGGCGGGGCTGCAATGTCTGCTATAAGAGCCTCAAGGGCTACATGACTGTTGCTGTGCGCCATTCTTGACGCCTTGCTGTACCCACATTGTAGGGCTGATTAGAGCCTTTATTTGTCTAGCATTTCACTACTGATCAATGGGAGGGGAAAGATTACATTCTACGGCAGCGATGGCAAACCTATGACACCCATGTCAAAGGTGACATGCCACAATGTTTTGGGTGACACACCGGCATTTGCCAACACAACTGAGCTTGTTTTTGTAATGATTTGATTTTTCTTTATATAATACATCGCCCCTTTTGTTGGGGGTGGGGAGTGATCAGCAGAGTCAAGTTAGGCATTTTTGACACAGCAAACCCAAATGGTTCGCCATCACTGCTCTAGGGCGTAATGGGAGAGCTGCTTGCAGATTGCTCATAGGGTGGGGATCCAAATATCAGTAAGTTTGGCTGATGTGCCGTGTAACCAGCCCCTCCCTCTCGCCGTCAGCCATTCTGGGCAGTGACAGCAACATTACATTACATGGTGCATTACATGGTGCATTGCAGCGCCTGCAATACTTAACTGCATTGCCACCCCTATAGCTATGCCACTGACCCTTTGTATGTCTGCCTGTGTGCCTGGCCTTAAGAAGGCACTCTCTGTAAATTGCAATGCGGTGAGGCATATAGAAGTTGAGGAGCAGGTCTCTTAGATAAGGGTCTAAGCTCATATCAAATGAAGGGCAAAGGAGATTTAGCTATCCCAAATTCTGACAATATAGAAACATATTGTCATTGAGGAGCATAAATCTTGTTTGTAAGGGGAAATCTATGAAAGCCTCCATCCCACCAATCCACCCAGTTTGTTTTTCCTCTTACTTAGCCTGCCTTTTTGTGTTTGACAAATGAGGACTGTGTGACCCTGAAAGCGGCTGTATTCAAATTGCATTCTTGAAAATGAAAAATTAACTCCACCGCTAATGCATCTGTTTTTCAAGGATCAATATGTCTACAAGACACTTTAGCATTCAATTTTAAACTCAAGAGCTTCCATAAATATTCTCCTGTGATCCCCGTAATAGAATTTTGTGTCCATTAAAAAACACCTGCAGGATCCTTGTGATTTCTTCTTATGAATTTTCCCATTGAAGTGTTCCACAATCTCTTGCAGAGATGAGTCAGATGCCATGTTTACCGGTCCTCAAATGGGTCTTCCTCCTCCACATCTTGATTCCATAAATCCCTGGTCTCTCTGGCCCTCTCTCTGTCTCCCTCCCTGGCACAGGTCACCCAGACTTCAGCCAGGACCAGGATTCCTCCTGCCTTCTCCAAGCAGCTCTGAATGGTTAGCACACCATTCCATGGCTGGACAGCCCAATCCTGAGCTGCCTGGCCGCCACAGGTGCAGCAGTAGCCAAATGGCTACTGCTATATCCCGAGACAGCCAGGCATGTGCAGGAGGCTCCACAGGAGAAAGGACATTTGTTCCCTTCCCCCACAGTATGGGTGTAGGGTGGGCAATGGCTTTCCTCTTCTCTGTGCCAGCTATTTTGCTGGCACAAAGGCCAGAGCCTCTGTGTCAGGCTGCACGGCCCAACATGGAAATTGGGATCCACCCAATCTCGTCCACAGCTCTGTTATTCCCCCCCTGGAATCCTCACAACACTGGCAGCCAGTTCACTTACTGGCTGCCGTCACAGCATCACTGCCTCCTGTAAGCCCTTAACGCCTGTGCTGAACATGACTTATGGCACGTTTTGCAACACCAGTGCAGGCGGTATGCTTGTGCTGCCCATGCTGAGGGGCTCAGGACTGAGCTCCGCGTGACCTTCCTTCAAGTCAGCAGTTCCCCTGTCTCCTGTAAAGTTTGGCTCTGCTCATCCATCTCCCCCGCCTTGCAATGTTGTTTGTTTATGTCAGGACTTGCAATTCACATTTTCAGTTCAAATAGGTGCACCAAATAGGGAATATGAAGAACCAGGTAGGAAGACACGGGGGGGTGATGGTGGAGGAAGAAGTGGAATGTAGGGGGCACACACGCACATTTTAAAATGTGTTAGGAAGATAACATTGCATCTCAGCTGCATTTGGATTTGGACCAGATGCAGCTGGATGCAGCTTTGTCTAGGACAGAGAAGTCTCCTATTTCTCTAGCGTTTGATTGTAAACTTGCAAGCAAGGTCATACCACTGATCAAGTTGAGTTTGTAGGGTGCCTTGTTTTTCAGGTGTTTAAAAAATAAGGCCACCTATCGTGAGCAACTGTGAGCGCAATCCTACCCAGTGCTGGAATGGCAAGGCCAGCTGACCAGCGCCATATCCAACACTGGGTCTGGGAGGCTGGAGCCTCCCCACAGCAAGGGAGCGTGTGCTCCCTTACCATAGGGATGCTCCAGCCTCCCCTGTGTGCTCCTCAGATCTGTGCCCGCTAAAGAGTGGGCGCAGATCTGAGGAGACCGCGCTGCCTGAATCGGGGCTGCGCGGCCTCTCAAAACGGGCCTAGGATTCAGTCTTGCGGCTGAATCCAAGCCCACCCATGTTCCACCCAAGTCCTGCCCCTGCTTCCCTCCCTCCCTCCAATCCCCAGGGCACGATGTCAGCACGCCTCGCTTGCGCCGGCTGGTGCAAGGGAGGCACTGCGCGGGCACTACAGGGCCAGCGCTGCCAGCAGTGTGGCCTTAGGGCTGATGCGGGGCACCCGATCAGCGCCCCCATGTCAGCGCTAAGTGCACAGCGCCAGCTCAATCCTGTTGTGCCAGCGCTGCGCGGGAGGCAGGATTGCACTGCCAGTCTTGTCTGGTTTAAATTTCAATTTATCCCCCATCATCATTACAAACCTTTAGGGGTTCCAAACCTTTTAGAGGCCCTAATGGCTACTTCCTGATTTATAAATGCCAAGAAGTGTAGCTATAATGGTGATTGGGCAGCAGCACTCCCCTAAGTTGCACCTTGTTTAACCCTTGATGCACATGGTCTAATCAGCCCTATCACCCAAATTGCCACATGACTCACTGGTGGATCCCAGACCCAGAGTTTGGGAACCACTGCATTACACTAAATTCAAGCAGCCATCTAAGGATCACATCACACCCACCGCACCACACCTATTTCAGACTGGAAGGATAAATAATGTGTGTCATCAGGATGCTGTTGACAACTCACTCCAGAAGTTTCCTAACCTATCCCAAAAGTTTCATGCAGATGTGACAATGCTTGGGAAACAGAATAAATAGAACTCCATAGGAGAGATCCTAAGCCACCACTACTAAGCCACCACTACTATGTGGCATACCTAGGGGGGGTCAGGGGAGGAAATGCCCTGGGGCGCCAGGTGAAGGGGCAGCAAAATCGCCCCTCCTGCCCTTGGCCATGCCTCCCATTGTCACTTCACTATGAGGGCTGCCCTCCTCCTCCTCTTTTTTTAAATGGGAGGAGAGTGGCCCCCCTTAGGATCTTCTGAGAATGAAGGAATCTGCCTGCAGCCTCTCCAGCCCTTAGAAGGCCTTCTGGAGGCCGAAAACCATCACTTCTGAGGAGCTGCATGCACAGAGAACACCTCCAGGAGAGGCAGCAAGCATGGGGACTGCACCTCCAAGTGGTGGGCATGCCCCAGGTGCCAACACACACACCCAGGAATGCCACTGCCACTACTTAAATCTCCTGGTTGAAGTGAGCATTTGGTTCTGCCATTGGGTCTCCAATGATTCCTATCACAGCTCAGAAAGGAAAAAGAGCTCAGGAAATGCATGCAAGCTTTCATTGGGTATTTTGATGGGATGTTTCACTCCTGTTCTAAATAAAGGGACCTCTGTATCAGGTAGATTTTATTTTTTCATTCCTTCACAGGTCAGAGAAAACAACACAAAAGAATCAAGAGAGAGCAACAGTACATTTCCCCGTGTCTTCTAATTGATTCCATCTCCATAGCATCATTAAGAACTGAAATGTGAACATAAAAAATCTGAGATGTGAAGTAAGTTTTAATGCTAACTGGCTCTTCTGCCAACTTTGGATCAGCAAAATCTTTCCTTTTGATAGACTTTGCCTGCTGTTTTCCCAAGTGTTAAAATTACTCATTGTAACATTTTGAAAAAGGAGGCTTGTGATGGCTGTAGAATCTGCCAATGCTTTTGTTCCAATTTATATGTGGGGCCTTGGGGAAATTGTGCTTGCTGATGTTGGATAATGGGGTGAGATTTTTTTAACTGTTTTATTCATATATCTTCCCTCTTATATTTAGCAGGGGGAGAGTAACTGTCCCTCTTCACCCCTGCACAGTCTTTCTGGTGGCTGTTGCTGGCGGTCTGCCTTTTTTTAGATTGTGAGCCCTTTTGGGACAGGGAGCCATTTAACTTTATTATTACTATTTGCCTGTAAACCGCTTTGTGAACTTTGTGTTGAAAAGCGGTATATAAGTACCTGTTGATTGATTGATTGATTGATTGATATCTTATTTTGCTTAAACCACTGCAGCAAATAAAATGAATGTAAAAAAGAAGAGGCATACATGTAGAAAAGTTTCTTTTTAAATAGAAACTGGAATCTTTCCACTTTGGGTTCCCCCCAGAAGAGAAAGGTGGGATAGACATACAGTAAATAAAATAAATAAAATCTCTTCCAGCTACAGTCCCCCCCCCCATTTTAGATGATCCTCCTAGTCCTACGTTATGCACAATCCTTTTGGAACAGCGGTCTCCAAACTGGAAACCCCTGTGGCAGGGAAATTCATCTCCAGCGCAAGCAGCACTTTGCGTTCTGTCGGGGACACCATGAACGACCCCGACTACAGCTCCCAGGGGTTGTCGTGGCCAGCTGCCCATACGTGGAACACAGTGGTGTCATCTAAATGATTTAAGAACAGGTACTAACTTTTGATTGGCAAGTGTCGGGACCCGCCCACCAGAAGTGACGTCATAAGCCGGAAGTGATGTCGTGGCAGGAAGTGACATGAAAAAAGCCCTTTTTGAGGCCTCAGATGATTTTAAACTGACCCAACAGTTGCAACAGTATTCCACAGCACCCCCAGAACATGTTAAGGAGGCCTGGCATCATGTTAAAGTGACCCAACAGTTCCAAAAGTATTCGAGAGCAACCCCTGAGCAGCTCATTTTTCAGTGGCAAGGCAAGGCCTGGCCTGGCTTGGGAAGGCAAGGCAAGTTTTAAAAAGCCACCAGCTCATTTCAGCAATTCCAAAATCTTTTGGAGACAAATTCCAAAATCCCCCACCCCAGGAACCACTGCACCTCCTCGGGAGAGGGAGCCCCAGGCAGCCTACCTGCTCACGCTGCTGCTACCGTCAGTCTCCCTCGCTTCGCTTCGCTCCGCTCTGCTCCGCTTGCTGCCAGGCAATTCAAACGTGCAGGAAATTCAAACGTTGCAGGGGGCAGAACAGAGCGCCGACAGAGTCAACGAGTGGGCGGGTGAATGGGCAGGGCCAGCCGTAATCCTAGGAATGGGTACTCGCATACCCCCACGTACCCCCTACATGACATCACTGGTGGAACACCAGGTGCACTGCTGGCTGTAGTTAGGGTCAGTAATTGCATCTAAATGATTTAGCAACTCACTTTTGATTGGCACTTGTGTCGGGACCCGCCCACCGGAAGTGAGGTCATAGCCAGAACCCAGGAACCGCCCCCAGGAACCGCTGCGCCTCCTTGGTAGGCCGCGCGGCGGCCTGGGAAAAGGCCCGGGAGCCCCGGGCTTCCCCGGGGCCGCCACGCGGGCTACAGATTCCCCCCCCCAGGAACAGCCGCACCTCCTCGGGAGGGAGCCCCAGGCAGCCTTCCTGCTCATGCTGCTGCCGCCGTCAGTCTCCCTCACTCTGCTGCCTGCCTGCCTGCCTCTGAGAATGTGCAGGCAACTCAAACGTGCAGGCAATTCAAACGTTGCAGGGGGTGGAGCGGAGCACCGATGGAGTCGACGAGTGGGCGGGCGAATGGGCGGGGCCAGCCCTAATCCTAGGAATGGGTACTCACGTACCCCCGCGTACCCGCTACGTGACATGTCGAGTTAGGGTCATTGTGCTGTCCCTGGTGGAATTCAAAGTGAAGCTCAAGCCGGGGATGGATCAGGGAGGGTCCTGATCCAGCCCATTTGGATCCATTGCTTTGGAAAGATGATGATGATGATGATGATGATGATGATGATGATGATAATAATACAGTATTTATATACCACCTTTCTAGGTCATTAGATTGCTCTTTTGACTTTATTCAAGGCAGTTTACATAGGCAGGCATTTCTAAACCCAAAGCGTTTTTACAATCACAAGTAAGTTCTAATCTTACAAGAACTGCTACATTCAGATGACATTTTCAAGTCCAGCCTTTCTTCCTTAGCTGCACGACTTCCTGACGGCTGATAAATGACTTCTTGCTCTCACCAAGAAACAGCTGGCCCGACACAACTTCTCTCTCACAGGCAGCCGGACACAGCTCAGATCTTATCAGCCGCATTCTCGAGGTCTGCCACTCACGGAAACTTCCAGTGTTCTCGAACTGGCGACCTTTGGGTCTTATTTTCGGGCATGACTGCGGCTTTTACCCTCTCAGCTAGACGTCTTGCATTCTTCTTACTTCTTACTATGAACTTGATTCACAGCCTAGAGAATTCCTTAACCATGAACTATGTCAGTCATGTCCAACACCCCGTAGCTGCCCCGGGGCCAGGTCCACAGACAGCCGCCCATCTTTGAACAGCTGCCCCTCAACCTACCTGAGAATGACGGAGCCTCACGTGATGCTCTGCTGCTGTCTGAAAGCATTGTGATTCCTTCAGGCAGCATTTACAGTGTTGTTCCAGTTCCGCCCTTAAAGGGCCTGGCACCAGTGACGCGAAGGGCATTTGTCCCCCCAGACAATGGCAGGACCATCACTGAACTACATCATGCCCCATCTGACAGTAAATTCTACCCATACTGCTCATCTTTTGGTACCTAAGCTCATAGAGATAGTGAACCAAAGTTAGGAACCAAATTATTTGCTCAGTGTTGCATAGAAGGAAACTGATTAAGATTACACTGAGCAAGGAAAAGTTGCTCATGGTAACCATGGTTATTTGTTTATATTATTTAAAAAGACAGTGGCTTTTTATGAGTTTAACCACATGTCAATCTTTTCAGTTGACTGCACAGCAGTAAAAGTATGAACTTTCAGGTGAACAGATTTTCCATGTAGAGCAATTAAAACTGCTGATATCTCTGGTATGCATGCTGGGAAGAACACTTTTATATCTTAGCATATAAATGGGATATATCTTTATTCAAGGTCATAGTTAAATACCTTCTAGGGGTCTCGGCACAAGGGCCACATCATATATCTGACACAGTATCAAGGGTTGGAAAATAAGTAAGAAATACATGGAAAACAAATGTGCTGAAGAATCTGATTGAATACAATAAGTGGGTGCCACCTGATTGTGTTACATCTGAAGACCAGGCCAAAAATTTATGCTCTCAGCATGAATGAATGTTCTCCCCTGAGCCTGTTTGAAAGAACACTGGAATTTGGGTGGGGAGGGGAAGACATTTCATATGTCCACATCATTTTTTAAAAAATAAACTTTTCCTTTGCTGACAGGGATGAAAGAAAGAAAGCTTAAATAACAGAAAAGTTTGAAATCGTCTATGATGGTCTCAAGATGGTAAGTTAGTAGACCATTAATGAGTAGTGTGATTAGACAAATCAATATTTCGTTGCCAGTTTTTGACTTCATTATCCAGCCTCATTTCTGACAGGAGCTGTCACATACTTTGATGTCGTTCACACTTGTGGGTTTATCTGTATTTGCCAATTTGGAAGAAGGATTGACAAGACTGGTCTACATGAGCATAACTGTCAACTGCTGAAATGGGTTTGCTCACAGCTGAAATCAATTTAGCAAAATGCACTTGGAAGAGGGGGAGAGAGGGAAGGTGTGTTCAGGGCCGGCTCTAGCAGCAGCGGGGCCCAATGTGGGGCATTTCTGTAGGGCCCCCAACCCTCCCTGCGGTGCCCCCACTCATCAAGAAGAGCTCTGTTCGTGCCACCTGCAAAGCATGGCATGTGGAAGTAGGTGGTGGTGATATCATAACATCACCGCCAACTGCTTCCAGATGGCCCATTTTGAGCTGTTCAGAGGCAGAGGCAGGTGGGAGAGACTAAGGTAAAGCTGCTCTGCTCGCCCCACTGACTTACAGCCCATAGAGATCCCAGCTGCAGCCACAGGCAATATGCTCACCCTGCTAGTGTGGGGCCCCCTGAAGTGCGGGGCCCGATGTGACGACATTGCTCACATTGGCTTAAAGCTGACCCTGGGTGTATTATAAAAGTTTTACAGTGGTATGAAATTATTCATTCCTTGTAGATCACATAGTGAAATAGATGAGGCAACACTAGCATTTATTCTCAAGTCAATTCCATTAATCCTTGGTTTATAGGGGCACCAACGAGATGAATGATTCAGCTGCCCATGACAAGCACAAAGAAAAATTTTTCTCTTAATCATAAGTGTTACCTAAGAAAGAATTAACTAAATAATCAACAAACGAATTACTGAGTAGGCCGTGACATCACTCCGAGGGGAGCCACCTGGCTTTCTGGGTCTCGCGAATGAGTCACACTGGGGAGTCAGTCGGTTCTCACCCGTTGCGGCGCTATGACGTCAGTCCTGTCTCCAGCTCTTCTAGAGCGTGCACTAGAAGCCATCACTTCATCTGTTGCACCCCTAGCCCATCTCCCAGTGCAGCCACGCCCACCCTCTAACTCTTTACTCCCCGTCCTTCCAAGTACTCTTGTATACAAGTGCTCCAGCCAATTCCTTAGATAGCCCCCACCCCGTCTCTGTTCCTTTCCCCCATGCCCTTATTCTTCTGCTTCCCTCTTGTATTACTACGTCCAAATGACACTTTGTTGTTTGAGTCCTTTGCTACAGAGACCCAATTTTTGATGGTTCACAAAACTGACAGGGTGGATTAAGCTATGTGTGTCAAGGGTTAAAGAAGCTGCTACTTGGGAGTGGGGGGCATTGCTACCCAATCACCATTAAAGCCACACTTCTTGGCATTTATAAATCAGGCAGTAGTAGTAGTAGGGAATCTAAAAAGTTTGAGAACCACTGAATTAATGTATTCATTGACTTCATTCTACTACTTGGCTTGCTGGCTATGAGACTTCTCTCCTGAGCAGAAAGTTGTCAGTTCAAGGTATCTGGCAGGAAGATCTTGGAACCTGGCTACATAGATTTTTGACAAGAACACAATGGCCAAGTGTAGCATCACAAGTGTAGGGACAAGTGTAGGATCTGAGACACGTTTCAGGCTCAGCAAGAAGCCAACTGAGAAATATGACTAGGAATACCATTGCTCACCCACTTTTAGGAATTCTATGCAGGTATCAATGAATATGGGTACTTAGGCTTTCCAGAAGCTTTTGTCTCTCACCAATTGGAAACTGGATCCTCTTACAGATTGGTAACTGACTAATAGATAGAAGATACAGAATATTACAGAATATTCCCCATTAAGAAAGATTTGAAAGAGGATATCTTTGTCCGATTGGCTTGCATGAGGCAAAGAAACAGGTGGTGCTAGGACTCGAAGGCACAATAGGAGGATGGAGCATAACCACCCTTTGGGGCTGCACCCTCCCATCGATGCTTGAGAAGTGGTTCTGCCCACCTACTTAGGGGAACAGTCTGGGATTAGCCTGGATGCTATTGGGGGCTCAGGAGGCTTTTTTTTCCTCTCCAATTGGCCCTGAGGAGGGTTTGCCTGCTACAGACTGACTGAGGGAGGGGGGAGAGCCAGGTCTGTCACCACTGGTAGGTATGATGTAGGTCTGGGATTTACAATGGGTAGTATCAGTGAGCAGCACCTTGAGGATTGCAGGTTGGTTAAAGAGGTCTTTGCAGCTCAAGGTGCTGGCTGGACCCCCGCTGAACAATGATGGCAAAGTCAACCCCAGAAGCTTTGTGGCTTGGGGCAGATGACACCATCCAAAACTTCCTCAACTCCTCATTTTGCTGATGTTGGGAAGCCTAGACTGTGGGTACTACCTATATAGCTCAGAGAGGGGGATGCCTGAACAGCAGGAATAGACAGTTGCTGTCTGTGTCTTGGCTGTTCCAAGGTAGGAAACCTCACCAAGGTAGGTGGGTGACATTCCATGATAGCTAGCTCTTGCTGTACTGCAGAATTTCTCTTATGGTGGCCCTTTATCATCCATAGTACCTTGCCTGAGATGCCACATGCCATTCACAGTGGCAGATCTAGGGGGGCAGCATGAGTCCTAGACACCATCTTGGGGCTGTGTAGGGGGGGCACCAGCAGCCCCCACAACATTGCACAGGTAGATCTGGGCTCCAAGAGCTCAGTTCTACCCATTGAGAAAGACCATGGGTAGATCAGGGTTCCCTACAGGGAGCCCAGGTCTACCCATTAGAAACACCAACAGAGCCCAGATCTACCTATGAGGATAAGCCACACAGAGACCAGTGCTCTGCAGGACAAGAAGTCACTCATAGTGCAGACCCTCCACCACCTATTCAAGCCCTTTTTCCAGCACCAAGGCATATTTAATCATAACTTTTAAGGTCACGGTGAGCTTAGCCTTAGTGGGTTTTTTTTGTAGTTGATTTTTAACATTTGCTGACTTCAGTTTGAAATCCCTGTGTTTCCACTTTCAAAAATCTGAGTCAGTGTCTGAAAAAGCCACATGTGAGCAGAGACCATCATGCAATGCTTCAAATTTCCCTATATAACTGGGGGGGGCAGGCACATGCTAATCTCCCATGCAAATTGGAAGCATTGCATGATGGTCTCTGCTCACACGTGGCTTTTTCAGACAGTGACAGATTTTTGAAAGTGGAGACACAGGGATCTGAAACTGAAGTCAGCAAATGTTAAGAACCAACTACAAAAAAAAAAAAAAAAAAAAAAAACTAAGGCCAAGCTCACTGTGACCTTAATAGTTATGATTAAATATGCCTTGGCACTGGAAAAAGGTTTTGAGTAGGTAGTAGCAGGTCTGCACTAGGAATGCTTTTCTGCCCTGCATAGTGCTGGTCTCCCTGTGGCTTGTCTTAATAGGTAGATCTGGGCTCTGCTGTTGTTTCTAATGGGTAGACCTAGGCTCCTAGATCTACTGGCAGGGAGCCCAGATGTACTTATGGCCATTCCCAATGGGTAGATCTGAGCTCATAGAGACCAGGTCTGCTTGTGCTGGATAGACCTGGGCTCCTGTGAGGGTGTATTTCTTTTGTGTGCCCCAGGTGCTGTTTTGGCTAGATATGCCCTGGCCATTCATTTTATGCATTTTTACTATGGACAGCTTCCTATTATGAGTCAAAGGCTCCAATCCTATTATATACACATTTTCCTGGGCATAAACCCCACTGAACACAATGGGACTTACTACTGATAAGAAATGCATAAGATCGTGCTGGGGGAAAAAAACCTAGTGAGCTAAATTGCTAAGATTGAGCAGTACTTGGGGCAAGTTTGAGAACTTTGTTCACAGACATTTGCTCACCCTCTTCAGGAAAGCCTCTAAAGATATGCCAGAGGTTCTCCAGACATTTTCTTAAATTCTTCTCTTGCTGTTCTTTCATAGGCAGTTACAGTCTCACCTAGGGAATTCTCTAGTCTAGTATCTTTAAAACACAAATACTATACTTGTTTTATTAGCAGTCAAATGGCGTCATAGATGGAAACTTTTTTTTTGCGCTGTTTCAAAGCCAGAAATAAGAATTTTATAGAGTTCGTTTTATAAGATTCTAATAAATGCCAACTTGATTAAGCACATGCCTAACGACTGCCCTACTCAATGGAGCATTCGAGTGCCAGGCTGAACTATCGTTGATGATAATGATTAAAAAATCATGAAATCACTGGCTTGTGAGTAATCCCATTAATATCTGCATACAGTTGTTTATCAAAATCCTTATGCGAGGTTTTAGAACTTCAGCCAATGGGTGTTATAAAAGAAATGGGAATTAACTGCTATATATTTGTTGCCACCATGTTTCAAAGTTGGTTATCTGTTGAAGTTAAACCCGGGTGTACTGTAAAATAACCTTTCTTCTTTGTCCTTATTTTATTTTGAGAAAACCAAAGTTTACATTGGATATCTCTGAAGCAAATTTCAGAGATCGCAGCTCCAGAGCTGGCCCATAGATGAGGCATCCTGGAGCTCTCATGTGGAATAGCAAGTTTGAGGGGTGCCAAGATGAGAGAAGAGGGGATCCATACCCTCAGTAGAGTAACTACAGACTGCAGTGTAACTGCAGCCCAGTAACTACTGCAGGACCACAACACACTGTTTAAGTGGCCCCTCCCAGTTGCCATCAGAGCCATTCTCCCAATACCTGAGCATGTCTGCCACTGCTCAGAATGGCTCCAATGGGGAGAAAAAGGGGCCACTTCCATGGCATGCTGCAGCACCTGCTGTGTGCCACCCCAACGGTAGCTATGCCACTGCATAACCTGCATCTTCCACCACCGCCGCCCCATCTCACTGGAGATGGAGGTGCTCCGTTTCATGCTCTGTTCCTGCTCACTCAAAGCAAGTGCAAAGATCATCTGGGCAGTGGGCTACCACATCTCCATCTCCTCACCTCCTTGGCTGCTTAAAAAAGAAACAAAGTGGGCCAGAACAGAGAGCCTCCCTCCCCTTTCTCTTACCTACAGCTTTGGCTGCCCTGGGCACCGTTTCCACGTTCACCCAAATTCTGTTCGCTTGCAAAGTCAGTATTCTGTGTGGCTGGCTCCTGCGGCACTGGAGCCCTGTTTGGACCTGCACAGTAGATCACATGCTTTGGTTTAAAAGATCTGGGATTCAGGGAGAAATCCTTTTCAGTTTTCCAGCCCTGATGTAGCCATCCCTATAAGGTTTGTGCTGCATTCTGTGGCAGTGGGAAAGTCATGGAGGCCTCCTCAAGGCAACATTTGTTGCTTTACCTTGTTGCTGCACTGAGGCTGCATCAGTGCTGGAAAGTTGGATAGGATTGGGCCTTCAGTCCCTAACCATTCCATATCAAGGATCTCAAATAGCAAGTCTAGGAAGGCTTCTGCTTACAAACACAGACTGCTACTCTCAATCAAAATGGACCATACTAGGCTAGATGGACCATTAGTCTGATGCTGTATAAAATGCAATTATGAGCTCAAGTTATTGTTGTGTCCTAGTAGTGTATCCTTTCCTTTTCATCCTTGGCAGATGCCAAATCCTATTGAATTCGAAGCACGTCTAGGCAGTGGAATACTATGACTACCAACCTGAGTATGATCAGTTCAAGGTAATAGATGTAAAAAAATGTGAACATTAATGTAATGGTATATAATGCAACATTAATGTACCCATACATAGCTATTTCAGCAGTTGTCTGGCTTCTGGCATTTTTATTAGCAATCAGTAGGACTAAAAGAGGAATCGGCACCATTTAATAGATATAGCTCCCTGGAGTACTATGAATGAGGAAGAACAAGGCTCCATCTTTGTGAATTAAGAAGGGTAATTTGGGGCAACGCTCTTCTCAAGTCCTCAGAATCCACATTATCTGCAAGAAGAATTTGATAATACGAATTTCCCGAAGCCTTTGTCTGTTTTACCTACCAGCAAGAAAGTATAGAAAGCGCTGATTGAAAAAAAAAAATAGAGAAAGGCTGTCATTGGGGTCTTTCGATAGTCAGTTTTGCCATGAATTCTTGTTTTGACCTGTTCTATATGATCTTGGATTTCTTCATTCTGCAACTGACCTTGATTTGGAGCAAATTAAAACCCTTTCAGTGTTAGTTTTTCCAGGTGCTGTTTGCAGGGGTCTTCCTAAGAGAAGTCAGTGTTGTTCTTGTTTTAGATTTACTGGGCGGATCCTGAACCATTTGCTCTGCCACTCTCAGATATTAGTGGGCAGAGAAACATGCTTGGGAAATCAGCAGTGGCCCTGGGCAACTGCTCAATGAGGCTGACCCTGATTATTGGCCCTGTTTGGGGTCAGGAAACCCTTTACATTGCTATGTAAACTGCTCTTTGGGTTGAAAGTGGTGTTATTCCAAGAGTTACTCCTATTGATACACATCCAGAGTGACTTCCATTCTGGGAATGGAAGCACCTGAATGCAAGCTGCTCCCTTGGAGCAGGGAAGAAGCATTCTGTAGGCGCAAGGTGTTCTCAGACTCATGCAAGGACACTTTACGCCCCGGAACACTCCTTCCATTTGCAGAGGAAGCTTGTGTTCACAGAAGGTGTTTCCATGCCCAGAAATGTTACTTGGGGTGCCACTCAGTACCTGTAATAATGACTGCTTTGAATTACAGATGTGCCCCAGTATCCACTGATTTGGTATCCACTGTTCCAGTTATCCACAAATTCCATGGATACTGGGATGCTTATTAAAAAAATAGGGGAACATTAAACAAATCTCTTTTTTTACCTTGTTGCAGAAAAGCTGCTGATGTTCCCCTATCTTTAAAAAGGTATCCATGGTTTCAGGTATCCATGGTGGGGTCTGGAACAGAACCCCAGCAGATATTGGAGCATATCTGTACTTTTATTTGGGGGGGGGGGGGAGTTGGCTAAATTTAGAAAAGGATGGCAATTTGTGTTTGCTGCCTTTGCTGTTCTGTTCCTGGCAAATATCAACTCATCAATTTGCCTTGTATTACATCAGACCATCCATCCATCTAACTCAGGGGTGTGGCCCCCCCAGAAGCTCTTTATCAGTCCCTATGGATCTTCCCAGCACCACCATCAGCTGTTCTCAGCTGCCGAGCAGTTCAGAGGTGTCACTACTGAAAGGGCAACCTGCGTAATAATGGAGCTCTCCCACATCTTGAAAACAGATCAAGACTTGCATATTTTCTGCCATTTGCAACTGAGTTCCTAAGCGGAAAAAAAAATGCTAGGTTCTGGTCATGACCTGTGTAATGACATCATTTCCTGTTTTACAACATCACTTCCAGCCAGTGGTGTCATCTACTCCCCAGTAGACGGTTCGCTGGGCGGGAGTAGGCACCCGGCGCGCCCCCCACCCATCCCCCAAGGCGAGCAGGCGCCCCCTCCGAGGCGAGGGAAAGCTGCACGGGGCGTGCGAAGAAACCGGAAGTGAATCGATGGACTGTCAATCACTCCCTATTCCCGCCCAGCGAACCATCTACTGGGGAGTAGATGACACCACTGCTTCCAGCCCTCAGCAGTGTGAATGCTATTTGGCCCACTGTATGAAAAGAGGTTTGATACCCCTGGACTAACTGATAGTTGTCTGTCTGTTCCAACTTACGGCAGCCATCCATTATCCCAGATAGAAGTCTTTTTTTTTGCCAGAGACAGAATTGAGGATTATAAAACATAGGTGCTACATCCCATGTATAAACTTCTATATCAGTTCAATTGCCCTTGCTTCCCCCCCCCCCAAAAAATGCTGGAAATTGTCACTTGGAGTGAGTGCTCTGAATACTCTGTGCAAGTTACCTAGCCGCCCCCTCATAGAATACAGCTCCCAGGATTCCCTGGAGAGAGAAAATGACTGTTAAACTAGCTTAAGCCTGTAGCATAGATATATCCAAAGAAACAGATGTATATTTGGCACAAGCCATTAAGCTGACTATTCCCTTAAGACTTTTACATATTATCTTGGATAATATCCACAGTTCCTTCTTGCAGTGCTTCATTGCAAATAGTTGCAGAGGTACAAAATGTACATGCAAATGAGGTGCAGTGTTTTCCATCTGTGCAAGTATGAAATGTATAGCAAATGTCAGGAGAAAACTTGTTCTCATTATTTTTTAACCCACTTCTTTTGGAAGAGAGGATGATGTGATGTGAATCCACTTCTGTAGCTTACCTTTCAGGTTTTGTAGAATGCTTGATTTGGTCAAGTCTCGACTTCTCTTTGAAACGGTCCAATTCATTTAAAAGTCTACCAGGCCGGATTTTAAAGTGAAAGTTGAAATTATGTTAAATTATGTTAAGGTACTACATACAGTTGAACGACAAGGGAAAATATGGAATTACATTTCCAAATTTTCAACTGAATAATAAATGTGTGGATGAGATTTCTATTAGAGACCAATCATCTCTTTCCCCCCCTCCTGCTGATGCAGCTGTGCCAAAAACTTGCGGGAAGGGAGATTGGTATGCTTCAGCAAAGGGATTTAAATCCCCTTACCCCTAAGCCCCCCAATCTGTGATGGATGTCCTTAGACTTGTGCTAGCAATTTCATGGAGGAGAAAAAGGGGTGGGGGTACTGCTGGAGGCGATAGGGCAGTGGTGGCGAACCGTTGGGGCTCAGTGTGTCAAAACTTCGGAAAGTGCTTAACTTGGCTGTGCTGGTGTGTCAAAAAAAACCCTCCCAAACAAAAGAGAAATAATTCTGTATATGCATTTATTTAAAAAAAATACAATACAATCATGTATGGCACTATGTATTATATAAAGAAGCATTGAATAATTCCATAATTCCAAAAATGAAAAAAATGAGTAAAACAAATTCTATTTTTGTCAGGCGTTGGTGAATGCTCGTGTGTCACCCCTAACGTTGTGGCGTGTCACTTTTGACATGCATGTCAGAGATTCGCCATCACTGGGATAGGGTCTGGTGCACACCTTTGGCTCCAGATTCATTGCCTCCTGCAGCCTCCCCACCCCTTACCTTACCCCCTCCCTTCCCCCTTTCACCCTCTCTCCACTTTACCTATATTGAAATTGCCAGTTCCCCATTTAAATGTCAAAGAAGCTGCTCAAAGATTACACAATGGCTAGATCACAGTTAAACCTCTTACCAATATCTCATTTCAAATATTGGATTTGGCACTTTCTTACTGGTCCAGTCCATGATGAGTCTGTTTTACCATCTGGTCCTAGGATTGTACTTACCAGAGACGTACTTGGCTTGCAGCGCACGGTGGGAGGAGGAACGTCACCGCACTCTCCAGCGCTGTTGCCCCACCTTCTGTGTCACCCGGCCACACCTCCCCTCACCCGGATTCGCTCCATTTAGGAGTGATCCAAATGCAAGGGTAGGTAGGGGGGCCGAAGAGCACACTGGTTTTTCTGTGCCACTGCGCCCCACCACTGTGCCCCACCGCAGCCAGTGCCTGCGGCATCCTCCCCACACCTCTGGTACTTACAAGCCATAAGTAAGGCTTGTGCTTGATTCCCCACAGTGTTCAAATCAAGATAGTATTTATATATTTGCCTTTGCAGTTACAAGCACATAAATCATTTTCAAGTGTACTTTTTCTTTATATGTGACATTTCCAGTGACTATAGGCTGATATATTCAAAACAATTTTGAGGTTTAGTAGAATTTAACTTATCAGTGGGTATACGTTTCCGTAATCGTACTCAGTAAACAGTAAAGGGCCAATTTTAAATTTTGGTTATTTGTGTCTCCTTTCTCTCTTCATTATACTTTACTAGCTGCCAGCATCCAAGGTCAGGCCAAATGAGAGACAATCTTACAGCAGATAAGAGTTGACAGAAAATGTAGGCAAAGTAAATAATAATCTGTGACTGGTGATAATGGAAATGTCACTGAACTAGGAATTACTGTATGTGAGAAGGATCTTCCCCCACCCGTCGCCAATTCCAAAGCCGCCTAAAAAGTAAAACAATATACCGCAGTGAAATGATAGATTTTAAAAAAGAAAGAATGAAAGAATGAAATCGTATTGTGGCTGGAAAAATATCGCAGCCATTAACTGCTCCAATGATTACATCAACAAGCCTATCCATTTTAGATATTAGAACAGAGAACTGCTAATGTCATTTTCAGTAAGAAGAGAGTTTTGTTTCAAAGGCCGTGAAAACTTCCGTCTGTTCACCCCAATGCATCCTATGAAATGCAAAAATGATACAATGTTCTTGTGTTGTTCATCTTCTTTGGGCCCAATCCTGGGCCCTGCCGAGCCATAGCAGGCAGCACATGCTGTATGTATGTATGTAGTTTTATCTGTCAATCACATTTTTATGCCACCCTGTCTCTGAGAAGTTCAGGGTGATGTACAGGATTCCTCCCCACCTTTTGTCCTCACAACAACCCTGTGAGGTAGGTAAGGTTGAGAGAGAGAGAGAGAGTGACTGGCTCAGGGTCATCTGCAAAGCTTCATGGCTGAGCAGGGACTTGAACCTGGGTCTTCCAGGTCTGAGTCTAACTGCTGAACCACTATACCATTCCGGCTCTCACCTCCCTGTAGGCTGCCTGGCTGCCAATGGGACCCCTCAGAGCTATGCCAGCTGTTTATTCAAGTCCGAGGAGACCTAGGTGGTGTTTCTTGGTGGGGAAAGGGGAATAGAGTGCATAGCTACTGCTGCTGCTATCATCCCCCTCCCATCCTAAACTGCCCCCGCCTGACTTCCTTCCCTCCCAAACTGCCCATGATTCACCACCACCCAAACTGCTCTCACTGCCAACCTACCTGCTCCAGCAGGGCATCAGGGAATCTGTTGTTGTAGGGCCTCCAGGCATTTACACTGATTGCCCCAGAGCACAATCCTAAACTGGAGTTAGGCCGGCATTAGCTAAGCCAGCAAAGTTTGATCAGCACAAGGGCCACCATAAAGCGTGTTTGGACTACTCTCGGAGTCAGGGAGGATGGCTCTCGTCTGTGTGCTGTGTGCTGGCCTCTCTGACTCCGAGAGTGGTCCAAACATACATTATGGTGCCCCTTGTGCTGACCAAATTTTGCTGGTTTAGCTTAACTCAGTTTAGGGTTGGCCCCCAGTGTGCACAACAGAGGCATGGCTTTCACACTTCCATCTGGGACTTAGAGTGATGGATTCCAATACTTTATTTCCTGCTTGTTGTTTTTTTTCGGCGGGGAGGGGCAGGGTCTTATTGACTTCTGTTTAGAGGTTTGATTACTTTGTGTTCTGCCACGTTCTTTTTTTAAACTGCTGTGAGTGTTGTATTTGCTTTTATTATATTATGGTGTGTGTGTTGTTTTTAATGTATTTGTTGTGAGCTGCCTTGGGCATCCTGGTTACGGAAGGAAAGATGGAATCAAAATGTTTTAAAATAAAATTATTTTAAGATAGACTCCACTAGATGGGTGGGAGTAAGATAACCCTTGAAGTGGATGGGAATAAGATAATCAACTCTGCCAGGTGGGTGGGAATAAGACAGACTCGACTGGGAATGTAGCCAGTCCTTGAAAATCCCAATTTCCATTATTTCAAAGAGAGGAGCAAGATCAATGCAAGTGGTACAGTCAGGTAGCACAACAACCAAAGCACATTAGGGTCTTCCTTCTGCAAGCATTTCTTCCACCTCTCCTGATCAATCATTTTAGCCTTGATACAACCTCAATTCATAGACAAGAACATGAATATATACCAGTGCCCAGATGAATGGGTACAGTGCTTCACTAGACTCGGTCCAGCATCCTTTCTGGTAACAATATGTTCAATGGTACTAGAATATCTACCTTTAGAACCACATCAATACACAACCCTACTCAATATGAGTTAGTTGCTATGATGATTAAGCGTGCACAACAAAATCTCAGCATGTGTCATTAAGTATAGTTATTTTGCATTCTCATCTATGACGGCTTCCTTAGCTTTGTGCAACAACTGGGATAATAGGTTGATAAACTCAGCCAAACTGATATTCAAATAAGAATACTGTTAAGTGCTTTTCATAAAGTGCGTTGTGAAGACACATTGCGTTCTGTTTGGATAACTCAGTCGCAGGGTTAGACTCACCGTGGGTATACCTACATAGACCCTTGTATGGGAACCAAAGCATACTAAATGGTCACTTGGGTCCATTTGTTCCTTTAAGTGTTGGTTTTAGGGATGCATTCAATTGGTGAGCAGGCAGATTTTGTGAGCATAATTTAGGTCCTGAGGTTTGCAAGCTTAATCTCCATGTATTCTAAGTGAAATCTGTTCTCCAAACGGTTTAGGTTGTTTAGTTTAATGAAGCATATAAGACAGAGACAAAGCTTTGGGCCTGGCAGCTAGTGGTTTGTTACACCCACTCTGTGTGAGTAAAAAGAGCACTGTTTGGAAAGCATGTTTCCATTGGTGTTTTGCAGCAAAAAAATCTTCTGATCTTTGTCAAACTTCTCTTTTCCTCTGATCTTGCAATGCCATCAGTTTTCAAATGGGTTTGTTTCCCAAAGTGACATCTCTCTGTTCCAGGATTGTCAAATGTCTGGGATGTTCCCATTCAGATTTCAGCTATCAGCCCACTTGGGAAAATCTCAGGAAGGATTTTTTCTTCTGTTCATGTAGTTGTTCACTAGGGAACCTGAATGATAAGCCATTCCTTCCCACTAGCAGATGTGGGAATTTGCAATTGGTGTGTTCATCACATGTATTTGGGGTGTGTGAGAGGCCTGGATAGTGACTACCTCTGTGAAACCACCTAAGGCAAGTTGGACTAAGATGAACTCTGATCAAGAATTACAATACTATGTGCACTTCTTTCACATGGATCTGCAAATGATATTGCATAAGAACCTGTCAGACTAAATAAGACCCACATTTATTGTCTGACAGTTATCCAAAGCCAACTAGAAGGAACCAGAAAAAGGGGGATTTTTTCATTTTCTGCCCACCTCTGGATGTGTGGCTTGGTTTGTATTTTTGTTTGAGCTATTTTCTGCAGAGATTTGGTGGTGTTACAGTTCTCCATTTATAGCATGCTGATGATTTGCTTTATTGATCTGTGAAAAGCTCCTGGCTATAAGAGTGTATCTTCTGGAATAAGGATGGTCTGAATGGTCCTCCGACCACTTTCAGCTCTATGAGCTTTGGAAGTCTTTACTAAAGTTCAGAATATCAGCAGAATTTATACAAACAGAAAACAAGCTCAAGAAGAGTTTAACGATCTAATAATTTGTAATCTGGTTAACCAACTAGCCAACTAAAAAGTTACATAGATGTACAATGTGAATCAATATTAGGCTCGTTTAATCAAAATTGCAGCATGATTTTACGCATGTTTTCTCAAAAGTAAGCCCCATTGAGTTCAGTAGTATTGATGGTCCAATCCTATCATGGATTGGGCCAGTGTGCAGAGGGTTTACAACAGCAGAACACAGTTCTGCTGTCATTAAATGGCCTGGAACCTGACTGGCGAAACCTGGAAGGGGCAGAGCAGCTGCTGCAGCTGTCAGCTTAATTTGGATAGCCCTCTTTAAATACCTAAAAGGAACAAATTTGTTCTCAACTGCCTCTCAGAGTAGAACTAAATCCAATGGGTACAAACTGCAAAAGAAGAGATTCTGGTTGGACATCAGAAAGAAATTCTTGTTGGTAAGGGCAGTTTAGCAGTGGAATGGATTGCCGAGGGAGGTGGTGGATTCTCCCTCACTGGAGACCTTCAAGCAGTGGCTCGACGGGCACCAGCTGGAGATGCTCTAGGAGGATTTCTCCTGCTAACTGGGCAAGAGGCACTTTTCCAAGTGATGCTCCTCTTATATTTAGCAGGGGGAGAGTAATTGTCCCTCTTCACCCCTGCGCAGTATCATTTCTAGTGGCTGTTGCTGGGGGTACTCTGCATTTTTTAGATTGTGAACCCTTAGATTGTGCACCTTTTAAATGACAGGGAGCCATTTAACTTAATTATTATATGTGCCTGTAAACTGCTTTGTGAACTTCGTGTTGAAAAGTGATATATAAATACTGTTGATTGGTTGGTTGGTTGGTTGGTTGGTTGGTTGGTTGGTTTCCTGCTACATGCAGGGAATTGGATTAAATGGCCTTGTGGGTCCCTTCTAAATATATGGTTCCATGATCAGGGAATAGGTGAGGGAGCCATGGGAGCCCAGTGCAGGGTTTTGCCCCAAGGAACTCTGCAACAGCAATCATGTGGTTGTTAATCTTAATACTTGTGCGAGTGTTTAGTTCTTAGTCATTTACCATACCAGATATGCCCCATTATCCTAGCTGTTACATAAGCATCGCACCCAGATATTGCTTGTATGTTTGTTATTGCCCTCCCTACTCTGTGAAATACAGGCAGGCAGGTCATTCTGGCGACCAAAAATTCCACATTTTGTGATTCCACATAAAACAAAACAGAGGTGATAGGCAATTGCTATATCAATACCACAAAAAAGATAAGCAAATTGTGGGTGCATGGAGAAAAATAAATAAATAAATGAATATCGACATTGTATTATTCAGAAACACTTATTTTTCTTTGTCTGTGAAGAAGTGTTGTGATGGAGGATGCCTAAATAGATTTGCACAGAATCACAGGCATCAGCTTGCATTATTCTCTAAAATAAAGGCAACCAAGGGGAAGATATTTAAGTGGCATGAGCCCAACTTTTTCTCTTTACTGCAAGGATTGACTGCTGTTGCATGCAAAAAAATTGGGGGCTTTTAAATTTTGTTCTGTCATTGTTAGCGATTTTCCAAACCTTGGGGAAAAAAGACACCATTTGAATAAGAACAGATATGTCATATCTGGATCTGGGTATTGATTATGAAGCTTGCCTCCACTTAGCAGCTTCCGACATTGCCTCATTTAGTGCTGTACTGCTAAGCCAGACGCAGAAGGAGCCTCAAAGAAACAGCACGAACGAGTATGGGTTTTTTGCTGGTTCTGGCCTTGGCCATATCCATTGATACTGTCAAGTGCAAGTCTGCCATTTAGACTGGCAGTGATGAGATAGGAAGTGGCACATCCTCATGTAGTATTCAGGTACGCTGAATTTAAAACAAATTCCAGTTTTTCTACTTACAAGATCTTCTCTGCATTAATTTAAAGGTAAAGGTTTCCCCATGACCCAATGGTCTAGTCGTGACCGACTGTAGGAGGTGGTGCTCATCTCCATTTTTAAGCCTGTAGAGCGGGCGTTTGTCCGAGGACAAGCTTCCGTGGTCATGTGGCTGGCATGACTATACGCCGTAGCGCACGGAACGCCGTCACCTTCCCACCAAAGTGGTCCCTATTTATCTACCCGCATTTGTAGGTGCTTTCGAACTGCTAGATTGGCAGGAGCTGGGGCAAGCGACGGGAGCTCACTCCGTTGCACAATCTTGAACTGCCAACCTTCCGGTCAACAAGCTCAGCTTAATGGTTTAACCCGCAGCACCACCACATCTCTCCTGCATAAATATACACTGTCACAATTCAAGGGTCAGGAGGCAACTAGGCTGCAGCAAAAGTATATCCAAAAGAAATGTCTAAAGGAACTAAAAAGAAACTGATAAGAATTTTTTTTTGTTTCTTCAAGAATTTGTCAAGGCTAATAATTATTAGTTGATAAATATCTACCTTTGTCAGCTTCACATAATTGCTGCATTAATTCATTAAGCAATTTCCTTTATTTTAGGCCATTGTCACATAACTCAGAAAGCAAGAGCCCAATCCTTTATGTGTCTATTCAGAAGTAAGGCTTGTAGCCTTAGAGCTCAATTCTGAGCACTTATTAGGCCAGCGTAAATCCTATAAAGCAGACTCACATGTTCACAACTACTTTGGAGTCCGCTGAATAGGCCTAATCCAGCCTTTGTGGCACTGAAAGAAGATAAATTTGTGCTGGTTGAGGGTGGCTGGTGTGGGGGAGAGGAGGGCTGAATGGAGGGTTGGAGAGGAGGGTTGGAGAGGAG